>JAVXUO010000557.1:0-239246 GCA_033065855.1 Escallonia rubra | reverse complement strand
CCTTTGGATGTACAGTTTGGACAGTTTGGAAAAGCTAATTGTTTATAAAACAGTATTTTGACTCATGCTTTATGTTCTATGTCGTGGATATTTGGTACACGTTCTCGTGTGTTTCTCCGGGTGCATACAGATCTGGTGTTCTAACATCCGTCAAACCTTCCTGAGCAAGGTTAGATGAATGTTAGAACACCTAATCGATGTGGTGTACTTGGAGAAATGCGGGGAGGTGCTGCCGAATTTTCCACAGACATCGGACTAAGCATGAGTTATTCACTGTTTTATAAACATGTGCTTTTCTGAATGGGATAGGACCACTACCTGTTCAAGAGTGGAGGGGAAATATGTAGACATGTTGTAACATTCATGCATTGATATTTACATCGGCAATGCTTAATCACTGGTCATTATTGAAGGTGGTATACAGTACGATAATTCAGTCGTCATGTCAGTCGATCGAAGTTGGATGAAAAGGAAGAATGCTGAAGATTTTGAGTGTCGCGTTGACGAATTTCTCGACTTCGCTTATGCGCATCCTGCACATGTTGACCTTGATAAGATAAGGTGCCCGTGCGGTAGATGTGAGTTGTTGCACTGGAGAAAAAGAATTGAAGTAAAATGGCATCTTCGTCGGTACGGTTTTATGGGTGGATACACAAGGTGGACGCAGCACGGGGAAACGATAGTATTGTCGTCCAACCTGGCTAGTCAAACTGAAGTTAGGGAGGAGGCACGATATGATTTCCGAGATATGATTATGGATGTTGGGCATGCTAATGTTGACTGGGGTAACGACAGGCCACAACCGCCGAACGAGGGGGCTCATCAGTTTTATGAGTTGTTGAGAGCTGCGGAAGAGCCGCTGTGGGATGGAGCTCCGAAACACACACGGCTGTCTGCGGTTAGTAGGTTATTACAGTTGAAATCAGACCACGGGCTGAGTGAGAAAGGTTTTAACGAGTTTGTTACCTTCATCAAAGAAATACTGCCCGAAAGTGAAAAGCTACCGCCGTCGTACTATGACGCGAAGAAGATGATGAGGAAACTTGGGTTGAGCTACGACCGGATAGATGCGTGCAATAACGATTGTGTATTATTCTGGAAAGAGAATAAGGATTTGTCATTATGTCCAGTGTGTGATCATTCGAGGTACAAACCGGACAAAGGGAAGAAGAAAAACATTGCATGGAAGATATTGCGATATTTCCCGGTCACACCACGGCTTCAGAGAATGTACTACTCCTCCAGTACGGCTGAACATATGAGGGCTCACCGTGAGACTCGCAGCAACGATGCCGATGTGCTGACACACCCAGCTGATGGAGAGGCGTGGAAGGAGTTTGACCGCAGGCATCCAGTCTTTGCTCAGGAAGTTCGGAATGTTAGACTTGGTCTGGCAACCGATGGGTTCAACCCTTTCGGTCAGTCTACCACGCCTTACTCCTGTTGGCCTGTTATTATTGTCCCTTACAACCTTCCACCAGGCATGTGCATGAAGAAGCCGTATATGTTCTTGTCGTTGCTTATTCCGGGGCCGAAGAGTCCCGGTAAGGACATAGATGTGTATTTAAGGCCGTTGATTGATGAGTTAAAACAATTATGGAATCATGGAGTCGAAACATATGATGCATCCCTTAAACAAAATTTTCAGATGAGGGCTGCTTTGATGTGGACTATACATGATTTCCCCGCATTGGGAATGACGTGTGGCTGGAGCACACATGGGAAGCTAGCATGCCCTGCTTGTATGGGCGTGAACCCCGGTCATACGTTAAAGCACGGCGGAAAGGCCTCGTGGTTCGGATGTCACCGTAAGCTTTTGCCACCGGGCCATCAGTTTCGTAGGCAGAAGGATAAATTTGACGGGACAATCGAGCGTGAGGTTGTCACGCTGGACTACCCATCTGGTGAAGAAGTACTCTCACACCTGGAGGCACTTGATACTGACATACCACACGGTAAGGGTGTGCCGGATCAGAAGATTGCAGGGTTCGGGAAAGAGCACAACTGGAGAAAATTTTGTATCTTCTGGGAGTTAGCCTACTGGAGGACGCTCGTTATCCGAAACAACATGGATGTGATGCATATTGAGAAGAACGTTTTTGATAATGTGTTCAACACAGTGATGAATTTCAAGGGCAAATCGAAAGATCACCTTAAAGCGAGAAGGGATCTACAACAGTTGGGTGTACGCCGTGAATTGCATCCTCGGACAGTCAGTGGGAGGACCATACTTCCGAAAGCACCTTACTGTCTAGACAAGAAACAAGTGGAGAAGGTCTGTCAGTGGGTTAAGAATTTGAAGCTTCCGGATGGGTTTGCGTCCAACATATCTCGTTGTTGCAATGTATCGGAATGCAAGTTCCAAGGGATGAAGAGTCACGACTGCCACGTATTCATGGAGAGATTCATTCCTATTGCCTTCCGGGGACTGTTGCCACGGGTTGTTTGCGAGACTTTGACTGAATTATCTCATTTCTTTCGAGATATATGCTCTTCTACGATCCGGGTGAGTAACATGGAAGTGCTTGAGAAGAACATTGTGGTGACGATTTGCAAGCTGGAGAAAATCTTCCCACCTTCGTTCTTTGATTCAATGGAGCATCTGCCTGTTCACTTGGCATATGAAGCTAAGATGGGTGGACCCGTGCAATATCGGTGGATGTATCCCTTCGAGAGGTAATCCTTAAATTGTTACAGTTGTTCGTTTACACTTAATGCGACATCTGTTATCATTGATATTCCACCTAACTCGATTCCCTAAACTTCTAGGTTCATGTTCCATTTAAAGAAAAAAGTCCGTAATAAGGCTCGGGTTGAGGGCTCAATTGCGGAGGCTTACGTAATGGAAGAACTTGTAAACTTTTGTAGTCAATATTTCGGTTCGGATGTTGGTACAAGGTTAAATCAACTAGGCCGAAATGATCCCGGAGCAAGCACAAATTTGGAAGGGCAATTGTCAATATTCAAGCAGTCAGGTAGTCCGTTCGGCCGAACGTATACTCGATGGCTAACAGATGAAGAGTACAGTGCTGCAACAATATATGCCCTTCTAAATTGCGATGAAGTTTCGGCATTCGTTGAGTAAGTTAAAGTCTTAATTCACTTACATTGCTGTACATAATTGAAAGTGTGTTAAGCGAGTTAGATGCATATTGGTTTGCAGTGAGTTCGATGCGGAATCTTTAATCACTGATCCCGCTGGACTTGAATCTCACCGGAAATCACAATTTGTACAGTGGTTCAAAATCCGTGTAAGATTATTTAACGAAATTATATTATGTGTTATATACAGTTCTGTGGCCAATTAGTATACTGATTTATCCTTAATGTTTACCGTCATCTACAATAGGTTCAGTCAATGGATAGACCAGTGGCCTCCTGCTTGAAATTACTAGCCGAAGGCCCTAACAAACAAACATCCTGTTACGGAGGCTATATCATCAACGGGTTTAGGTTTAACGTAAAAGATGATGACCGAACAAAACAAACCCAAAACAGTGGAGTCTTGGTCAACGGCGACTGTTATGCCGAGAATTGCATGGATTTTTACGGAGAGTTAGATGAGATTGTTGAGCTAACATATCTGGGTTCCCAAAACCGCCTGGTAATGTTCAAGTGTACGTGGTTCGATGTCACATGCAGCAGAGGAATCCGTGTTAGCTCTCAAGGGATTGTAGATGTCAATGTCAAGTCAAGACTTGCATCAGACGAGCCCTTTGTGTTTGCTAGTCAAGCTGTACAAGTCTTTTACGCGGAGGACGTCGCCAATCCCAAATCTCATTGGTATACAACTATCAAGTCCAAGAAATTGCCCGTGACATATGACAGTGAGCTAGACTCCTTTCAAGCCGACCAACCACGTGTCTTGTTCCCTGTTGAGGTCAACAACGAGGAGGACGATCTTCCTCTTCCAACAACACTTCTTGTGGGAGAAGAAGTCGTAGATGATGACGCGGAAGATGTTGAAAGTGTTGGAGATGATGTGACCGAGTCTACTGATGAAGAGGATGAATTAGAAGATGAAGAGGACGACGAGTCCCACGAAGAAGAGGGCGACGAGGATAGTGATGAAGATGATTCGCAAACTGAAAATGATTGACTTGTAATGTTGTAACATCACGGGAAAAATGTAGTAACATTTTAGAACTTGGTGTTTATTGATGTGTTTTTGCACATCCGTTCATATATATATATATAGTGCCGATGATGATTTATGCCTAAATTATTGTTTTTCACGTGTTAATGTCTTTGTATATAATCTATATGAAGTCAGATATGGATAGGATACGGGCTATTCGTGGCCGGGCTGGACGCCGAGCTGCTTCCTCCCCGGTTAGTCCCACCTCGTCATTGCCTACTGATGACGAGGCACAGAGTGATCGCGGACAGCCATCGGGGGCCCAGCCCCAGCTGTCGCCGTCACCGTCGCCCCAGCCATCGCCGTCGCCCCAGCCGTCTCCATCTTCCGTGGGTTCTACCTCAGGTATAGTTGATAACGGTGTTTCCTACATTTTCGCTAGCCTTATATTTGAACTGTATTAATGTCTGTGTTTTGTAGGATCTCGACGAGGCCGTGGTCCGACACGCGGGGTACGCATCGACCCCCAGCGTAAACAGAGAGTTACGCTCACGCAGGAGGGCCTGTAAGTACTAAAAATATCACCTCATGCCTTATGTTTAAAAATTTTGGGTGTTAATTTATATTTGAACTGTATTAATTAATTTAATTACTTCTTTGGCAGGATCCTGGAGAATATGGCGAGGACGAAGATCGGCGTTCTTGTGAAGGGCCGATTCTTCGAGCCACGCCTGTACTGGAAGGAATGGGATGCCGCTGCGAGGGAGGCCCTATGGGAGGAGTGGCTGGTACGGTGAAGTATTTTTTTCAGCGTTAGTAAATGTTAAATTACAGTTTGTTTTATGTTGTTAATTTGTGTTATTGAATGCATTACAGGAGGGGTTCACGTTTGATACGCCTGAGCAGCAGGGACTGGGGCAGCAGGCTTTCTTTGCCTACATCGGCAAGAATTACCGCCGATGGCTCCACGATGCACGGGACCGGGCGAAGAGGGCGCTGCCCGCGGGTGCCCCGATGACGGACATGACGAAATATCCCCCACATTGGATATCTCACCGTGTATGGGGGGAGATGATAGATCGGTGGGCTGCGGATCCAGGTTGGGACGCCAAGAGTAAGAGCGGGGCTCAGAACAGACAGAACAGAGATCCGACGCACACGGGGGGGTCGGTGCCACACGACATCGTCCGACATATGAACGCGGTCGAGCACCCGGATCTAGAGGAGGATGAGGTCATAGCTCTGACCTATACTCAGACGCACGTGCGGAAGAAGGACAAGGACGAGACGCACCAGGCGGGCGACTATATTTCAGATATTGCCCGGCGGATCGATGTGAGTCAATTTATTTAAGTTAATCTGTTTCTTTCTATCCTCGATGTCTGTTTCGTTAATTAATGCCCTAACATATCGTTAAACCACTATTTTTGCAGGCCTCGTATGAACAGCTAAGGGGGTCCGAGCAGCAGTCCGGACAGCCATCAGCGTCCACTAGTACGGCTGCGAGTACTGGGGGGTTGAAGCGATGGCTGGATACGCCGGAGGTCGTGAATCGGCCGAAAGGCCGCATACGCGGCCTGCCTAGCACGACTCCTCGTGCCGTGATAGGAGCGTCCTCACCCCCTGCTGCCCCTCCACAGACACCGGCTCCTCGGCCTCAGTTGCGCGAGGAGGATATCGAGCGCATTGCTACAGTGGTGTGCCGGATGATGAGGGAGCAGGGCACTGCTGGACCAGCCGCCCCGGCCCCGGATCAGCAGGATCCAGATCCGGGACTCGGGAACCCCTGATGAGCCCCTTCCCGTGCCCGTTCCTAGCTTCCCCCCCCCCCCCCGCGCCCGGGTTGTACTCTTCTCCCCTCTCCTAACCGGCTATCTCCGGTTCCCGGCTTGTACATGTATTAGTTTCTTTTATAATAAATATTTTTTATAATTGATTATATATATTTTTTCTGTATTTCGCTTATTGCGCGTTGTTGTTGAGAATTGTATTTCTGTACAGGTTTAGGTAATTGAAAAATAAAAAAAAAATTTAAAAAAAATATTGACTTTTGGCGACGGATTTATTCCGTCGCTAAAATATTCCTTTCAATTAAATATTTAGCGACGGAATATTCCGTCGCTAAATAGCTTATTTAGCGACGGAATATTCCGTCGCTAAATATTTAATCCGTCGCTAATTGGACGAAAAAGAAAATAAATTAAAATTTTAAAAATATAATTAGCGACGGACATGCCGTCGCTAATGAAAAATAAATCCGTCGGTAAAAATCACATATTTAGCGACGGATTTGAAAATTCCGTCGCTAAACTATTAGTGACGGCCTTTTATACGAGGGATTTTTAGCGACGGTGAATCCGTCGCTAATTCCTTTAGCGACGGATTTTGGGCTTTTAGCGACGGATTTACCCGTCGCTAAAAGTCTGTTTTCTTGTAGTGAAGTCATTTGTTCAATTATGTTCTTCTAAGCTAGCAAGTGACCATCTGACTGTACTAAGTTGGAGCTTGGTCTTCCCTACACCACTTGGCCAGTTACAAAAATGGCAATTCTTACCTTAAAGGTCATAGCAGATATATAGAATTTCATTCACAAACTTTACGTATGACAACCAGCAAACCCACATGGGATGGTATACGAAGCGGCGGCTTTATGATTGGGCTTGTAATTCCATTAAGAATCTGAACTTGGTTCCAAGACCGTTTCATGGATGCTTATAAAGATACGTGGGGAATGATCCTTGCTTCTTTCTGAGGTGCACAGGACTTGCAATTTGGCACTAAGGCTCACATCCTGCCCGTTTCTGAGATAATCCTCTCGATCTCTTCAAAAGGCGCTCTTTTTCCTCTCCCAACTCCTCATTCTGCTTCTGAAGCTCTTCTGTCTGCTTAGTTTGTTCGGAATCCTTCCTGAAAATTTCCATTCAACAATTCGTTAACACCTGAACATTCGCATATTGCTTTCTCTAAATTTTTTAGCTATAAAATGTGTTCACAACCTATTCTGGACCGCACCCCGGGGCCCGCTAAGTGATCCTAGTGGCGCGACGCGTCACCCATTTGGCGGTCAACATCGCTCAACAAGATTGCTATGTCAAAGTACTCCGCGCCTCGAGCATCCGGATGGCGATCGAAATTGTGCTCCCACCCCAAGGGGTCGGCCACCTTAAGGGGGTCGGCCACCCCAAGGGGGTCGGCCACCCCAAGGGGGTCGGCCTCCATTGCCCCGCGAAGGGGGGAACCTGCTGCACGGCACTAGCTCCTCGCTCCAGCAACACACCACCGCTATCTCCAATTGTGCGACGCTCGTTATTGCCGGCTCAATCAAACTCACGGCGGGACGGGCTCGCAACCCTTAAGCCCTCGCCAGCTCAAGCAACCGACGGGCTCCGGCCTTCGCATGTACAATCAACCGGAGGCTCAGGCCTTCGCCAGCACAATCAACCGACGGGCTCCGGCCCTCGCAGGCGCAATCAACCGGAGGCTCCGGCCTTCGCCACATGGATGGGCTCACGACCTTAAGGCCTTCGCCAGCACAATCAACCGACGGGCTCCGGCCCTCGCAGGTGCAATCAACCGGAGGCTCCGGCCTTCGCCACAGGGATGGGCTCACGACCCTAAGGCCATCGCCGGCACAACCAACCGACAGGCTTCTGGGGGCTCCGCTCGTAGTGCTCCAGCACAAGGACGCACCGCCACAGACTCCGAGCATCAAGCCATGAACATGCACCCTCATGTCACCGTCGATCATCGACATCGCCAAGACAATGAACTGCGGGTCATTTCGGGACGGGAGCAGGTCCTCGGAGGGCATCGCGTCCAGCGCGCCTGGCAGTTGGCTGCAAGGGCAATCTTCACCGCTGCCAGGATCTCTGCGCGTCTCATGACGCATCTTGTGGGATTCAGTAAGGGCTTGGACTGGAGGCTGGGGCAACGGGCTGCTCTGACCATGCTACCGCGGTGTGGTCAGTCTCCTCAGACAGGCAGAAGGACGCTGCAAGGGCAGGGCGACATGAACTCAGGGACCGGCACATCCGACGGACAATTGATAGTACGAGACCCCCTACGACGACGCGTCACTTCCAGAGGACGACACGTGTCGACTGATGACACGTGCGTATTTGGGCCTATATATAGTGGATTCTGAAGCTTATTCAAGGACTTTTTTCTCTCATTTCCACATTTCACTCTCTCTCTCTAAAACCTATTCTCTCTGGAGTTCTAGTGAGAGAAAGACATTCCACCTCCTGACGTTGGATCATCGACGCCACACCCTTGACACGAATCGCCGACTGTCGACTGTCGCCCCTGTTCGTCGTCCCCTTGCTGTCGCAGCACTGCCAGCCCTCGCAACCTGTCTGGGGAGCCTTGCTCTCAGCCCTTACTCCGTCCTTGCTGTCTCCCACATCGTCTACTTGGAAGCCAGCGCAGACTGCATCCTTTGTGGCACCTCACGTGGCATGCGACCCGATTTTCCTTGGCAACATTTGGCGGCTCTGCTGGGGAGGTGAGCATCGTGTTGCAGTCTGCCACACTCAAGCAACCTTAACTCAGCAACGCAGGACTATCAAGGTCTACCAGTCACAACCTCAACCCAGCCATCCAAGAGGCTGTCAGTTCCAGACTTAGAAAATTTTCAAGCTAACATCGTTCTAATGGCACCACCTTTGATGCCATCACCCACTCCCTTGGGGGCTTCACCACTTCCTAACCCCTTCCGCCTCACATTGCAGCAGCTTGGTACGTGGTGCGCGGGGTGGCTCGAGCCACGCTATCTATCGCCTCTATGACTTAGTCGGTCGTCCATACCTGCCCGCCATCCTAAGTCCACTTCCCTCTCATCTCGACCCCTCGTGGTCGCGGCCGCAGTCACATCGCCGCCCCATTCCCTTTTTCTCTTCGCTTTTCCAGACTTAGAAAAATTTCTCCGTTTTTCTCGAACGGGTCATCACCCTCGCGGCTTCACTCGACACCCTCTTCATTCTCCAGACTTAGAAAAATTTTTCCGTTTTTCGCGGTCGGGTCATCACCCCCGCGACTTCACTCCGTTCCCTCTTCACTTTTCCAGACTTAGAAAAATTTCTCCGTTTTTCGCGAACGGGTCATCACCCCTGTGGCTTCACTCGGCTCCCTCTTAACTTCTCAACACTTAAGAAAATTTTCTTCGTTTTTCGCGGTCGGGCCACGCTTGCGGCTCCCCTCGGCGCCCGTGCCCCAGCCCAACACTTAGCCATTTTTTTTCGACGTTTGAAAAAAAATTTCTCAACACTTAGATTTTTTTCGAACCACCCTCGCACCCTACATGATCGTGGTTGGGTCATCACCCTCCCATCCTCATTCTACACTTAGAAAAATTTTCACAAAATTTTTCACCCTCCGTCGCTCTCTCCAACATTTGGAAAAATTTTCGACGAAAATTCTCATCACTCCCCAACCTCCCTATTTCTCTCCCTTTCACTTCAAAGTTATTCTCACTCAACATTTTTTTATCCCCTCTCATGCTCCTTTTATAGGCTTAAAAAAAAAAATTCGCATCTCTTTTTCATTGGCTAAGTCAAAACACAGCAAAAAGAAAGAAGAGGTCCAGGTGGGCCGAACCCACCCGCGAAGCCCCGACCCGCGCCTGCCCCGCCCCGTTTTCCCCTCTCTCTTCACTCAGCTTAAGCGGGTCAACCCGCCCGCTCACCTGCCCGCAACCCGACCTGCGACTAACCCTAAACCTAATTCCTTCTCTCTCTTTTTTTCCAGGCGCCGCAGACCCCTTAGCGCCGCCACCAGCCATCTACGGCATCTTCGCCGCGACAGCCCACCGTCGGCCGACCCTTCCCAGCGTCGCCCTTCCCCCACCGACCTTCCTCCTCCCGCACCACACCCCGCAAAACCGCCTCTCCCCTCCGGCGGCCGAAGCAGCCCCGCCGCGCCGCTATTCCCCTTCTTCTTCCCCATTCTTTCTTCTTCTTCCCCAAAGCGCCAAGCTCGCCGACCCCCCTGCTCCCCCGACCCCCTGCTCGCCGACCCCCTCATCACTGCCGACCCCCCCTCCTCGGCCTCTCTCTCTCCCTCTCCCAAACCCCGCGGCAGTCACGCGCACCCCGAAGCAACCCCTTGCCCGCCCGCGCAGCCGAGCCTTCACCTCCACTTCTTTTCCTCATCTCCACCGCCCCTGCTACCCCGACCCACCCATGGCCGACGACCCACCCCTCGGCCCCTCTCTCCCTCGGCCATATGCGCCGCCGACCCCCACCACCCCGCCGACCCCTTGGCCGCCACCTACAAGAAGGACATGCCTTGGCTTCCACGCATCTTTAAAATGTGCATGTTGTTCTTCTGTTTATGTATGCGTTTGTGCTTTTATCATGTGCTTTAGAAGTTTACTCACAACACAGATAGCACCCACAATTTGACATGATGTGTTGTATATGCCCCATCACATTTGTACATGTTCTCGCCATGAAGCCTCTCTTTGGCTGTGAATTGGACTAAGCATTCTTCCAAAGATGCAGCTTCCCCTTGAATTTCAACAGTTAAATCCATCATACTCTCAAACTGATTAGAAACAACATTGCATTCTGTGCATATCACCTGAGATTGCAGGTGACCACCAAATATATGCTGGATAAGGGTCGTCTCTTGGGAGTTAGGATGAACAGCCTTTTCTCCACCAAATTCATCAAGGCACACAGATTGCATTGTATCGATGGTAAACATTCTCTCCTGTGGCCCTTCTCCAACAAGTAAGCAACAAGAGGCCGGGTGTACGCAAGACATTGCAAAACCACATTGGCGAAGCAGCTGTTCCCACAATTCAAAAGCCCACAAGGGCGGAAGCCTGGTTTTTCCCAGTTGAAAAGTTCCACAAATTCCTCGTAGGGGAAAAGATTTTTTTCAGTTGTTTGACTCGTGGAACTGCAGTAGAAGTTATCCACCCTCTCTTAACAGATGCAGACTGCTTGCATTTTGTCTTGTGACCAGAGTTCCAGTGGGATCGTTGGCAATCTGTCGAGCAGTACTTAACCATCTTGCAGCCAGAACACTGCTTGGTGGTCGAATTGCGACACACAACACAGGCGTCGCCAAGTACGTTTACAGCCGGCATCTTTTTGTCGGAATAATCGCCCGAAGACTCGAAATTGGCATCGACGAAGAAGTACTTGGACGCCGTGTTCTTCACCAAGTAGAGCAATCCAAAGGCAATAAGAACAGCACTTACCACCATCTTCACAGCCACGTCCACTCGTGACGGCCGCTCAGCACCGCAACGCTCGTCGCCCATCGCCCGGGCGCCATCTCCACGACCCTCGTCGCCAGCGCCCGGGCGCCGTCTCCGCGACCCTCGTCGCCAGCGCCCGGGCGCCGTCTCCGCGACGCTCGTCGCCAGCGCCTATGCGCCCTCTCCGCGACGCTCGTCGCCTATCGCCCGTTCGTCGCCGCGCCTATGCGCCCTCTCCGCGACGCTCGTCGCCTATCGCCCGGGCGCCGTCTCCGCGACCCTCGTCGCCAGCGCCCGGGCGCCGTCTTCGCGACTCTCGTCGCCAGCGCCCTCTCCGCGACGCTCGTCGCCAGCGCCCTCTCCGCGACGCTCGTCGCCTATCGCCCGGGCGCCGTCTCTGCAACCTTCGTCGCCAACGCCCGGGCGCCGTCTTCGCGACCCTCGTCGCCAGCGCCCGTGCACCGTCTTCGCGACCCTCGTCGCCAGCGCCCGGGCGCCGTCTTCGCGACCCTCGTCGCCAGCGCCCGTGCGCCGTCTTCGCGACCCTCGTCGCCAGCGCCCGTGCACCGTCTTCGCGACCCTCGTCGCCAGCGCCCGGGCGCCGTCTTCGCGACCCTCGTCGCCAGCGCCCGTGCGCCGTCTTCGCGACCCTCGTCGCCAGCGCCCGAGCGCCGTCTTCGCGACCCTCGTCGCCAGCGCCCGTGCGCCGTCTTCGCGACCCTCGTCGCCAGCGCCCGTGCGCCGTCTTCGCGACCCTCGTCGCCAGCGCCCGTGCGCCCTCTCTCCGCGACACTCGTCGCCAGCGCCCGTGCGCCGTCTCTCCGCGACACTCGTCGCCAGCATCCGAGCGCCGTCTCCGTGACACTCGTCGCCCGCATCCGAGTGTCTTCTTCGCGACCTTCATCGCCCATCACTCGGGCGCCATCTTCGTGACCCTCGTTCCCCCGCGTCTATGAGTTCTCTCCGCGACGCTCGTCGCCTATTTCCTAGGCCACGTCTTCGCGACATTCGTCGCCGGTCACCCGGGCGCCGTCTTTGCGACCTTCGTCGCCCGCACCCGTGCGCTCTCTCTACGACCCTCGTCGCCCGGACATCATCTCCGCGACCTTCGTCGCCGTTTCTCATACACCGACCCTCAACAACTCTCCAGCCAAACCACATCAACATCTTGCTCAGTAATTATGCGTGCGGCGCCCACTCGGGTTGCCCCTCCGCGTATGCCCCACGCAGGGGGCTTATGTTCCCACCCTATCTTGGCTACACCTATAGGCCCACTGGGGGTCCCAATTCTCATGACGCGACGGCATATTCAACGGTCAACTTTTCAACACTCATAGGCCGATCAAAGCAACACATGCTCAAGTCACGTGCTTTTTTTATTTTTTTATGAAGCAGTCTTGGTGTGCCTTCCCCTTAAGGGTGTTGGCTGCCTACCTTGACGACCGACTACCGTCGCACGCACGCCGTAGTTGTGACTTTCGTCACCGCGCCCACGCTCCATCTCCGCGACCTTAGTCGCCGCGCCCGCGCGCCGTCTCCGCGACCTTCGTCGCCACACGCACTACCTCTGCGACTCTCGTCGCCAGCGCACTATCCGGGCTGCTCTTGTCACCCGCGCGTCATCTCTGCGACTCTCGTCGCCAGCACACCATCTCTGCGACCCTCGTCGCCAGCACCCGTGCGCTCTATTTCCGCGACCTTCGTTGCCTGCGCGCCATCTCCGCGACATTCATCGCCAACACACCATCTCTGCGACCTTCGTCGCCCGCATCCACGTGCCGGTTCTGCGACTCTCGTCTCTGCGACCTTCGTCGCCACGACCACGCACTATCTCTGCGACTCTCGTCGCCAGCGCGTCAGCTCTGCGACTCTTGTCGCCAGCGCGCCAGATCCGCGACTCTCGTCGCCGGCGCACCATCTCCGCGACTCTCGTCGCCTGCGTTCCATCTCTGCGACCTTCGTCGCCCGCGTCCGTATGACACCTCCGCGACTCTCATCGCCCGCGCAACATGTCCGCGACCTTCGTCGCCGGCGCCCGCACACCGCACTCTCACACGTCGTCATGCCCATGCGCCGCGCCACTGATACATCCATCCCACTGACTCTCTGTCGCACTACGTGCCCCAGGCACTAAGTATCGTCCCGCGACACTCGTCGCCGCTCTGCTGCACCATGCTTATCATATGTGCCCCCAGCACTAAGTATCGTCCCGCGACACTCGTCGCTGCTCTCATGCACCGTTCTCGTGATATGTGCCCCCGCACTAGGTATTGTCTCACGACGGTAGTCACCGCACCCGTCCGCCACAATCATGTTACATGCCCTCCAGGCATCACACTCATTCACCACACCATGCGCACCTTGCCTTGGTCGTAGGACATGCTTCAACACACTCTCCGAAGTGTACATCACACGCGGGGATAAGCGACTCTTCCGGGACACTATCTCTGCCAGGGAGCTCTTCAACTCCCCTTTCGCCAGGTAGATGGCTCCTCCGGGATGCTACCTCGGCCAGTCAGGTAGACGGCTCCTCCGGGATGCTACCTTGACTCACTCCGAGTGCTCCGGCACAAGGACTCCTCGCACTCGGGATGGGCTCGCAACCTTGAAGCCATCGCTGTCTCAATCAATGCGACGGGGCTCCGGTCCTCGCACCCGGGATGGGCTCGCAACCTTGAAGCCATCGCCGTCTCAATCAATGCGACGGGGCTCCGGTCCTCGCATCCGGGATGGGCTCACAACCTTGAAGCCATCGCCGTCTCAATCAATGCGACGGGGCTCCGGTCCTCGCATCCGGGATGGGCTCACAACCTTGAAGCCATCGCCGTCTCAATCAATGCGACGGGGCTCCGGTCCTCGCATCCGGGATGGGCTCGCAACCTTGAAGCCATCGCCGTCTCAATTAATGCGACGGGGCTCCGGTCCTCGCATCCGGGATGGGCTCGCAACCTTGAAGCCATCGCCGTCTCAATCAATGCGACGGGGCTCCGGTCCTCGCATCCGGCATGGGCTCGCAACCTTGAAGCCATCGCCGTCTCAATCAATGCGACGGGGCTCCGGTCCTCGCACCCGCTCAATCACTTGACAGGCTCCGGCCCTTGTCCGCTCAATCAACTGGGGGCTCCGGCCTTCGGCATATCAATCAACTGAAAGGGCTCCGGCCCTCGCGGCAGAACGGGCTCGTAACCTTAATGCCCTCGCCGGCTCAATCAAATGACCGGTTCCGGCCCTCGTACACTCAATCAACCGGGGGCTCCGACCCTCGCAACGGGCTCTAATCACTAAGCGGCAACCATGCCAAGTGCATTCAACACCGTCTATGCGTGCGGCGCCCACTCGGGTTACCCCTCCGCGCACCCCGCACGCAGGGGGCTTATGTTCACAACCTATTCTGGACCGCACCCCGGGGCCCGCTAAGTGATCCTAGTGGCGCGACGCGTCACCCATTTGGCGGTCAACATCGCTCAACAAGATTGCTCTGTCAAAGTACTCCGCGCCTCGAGCATCCGGATGGCGATCGAAAGTGTGCTCCCACCCCAAGGGGTCGGCCACCTTAAGGGGGTCGGCCACCCCAAGGGGGTCGGCCACCCCAAGGGGGTCGGCCTCCCCAAGGGGGTCGGCCACCCCAAGGGGGTCGGCCTCCTCAAGGGGGTCGGCCACCCCAAGGGGGTCGGCCTCCATTGCCCCGCGAAGGGGGGAACCTGCTGCACGGCACTAGCTCCTCGCTCCAACAACACACCACCGTTATCTCCAATTGTGCGACGCTCGTTATTGCCGGCTCAATCAAACTCATGGCGGGACGGGCTCGCAACCCTTAAGCCCTCGCCAGCTCAATCAACCGACGGGCTCCGGCCCTCGCAGGCGCAATCAACCGAAGGCTCCGGCCTTCGCCACAGGGATGGGCTCACGACCTTAAGGCCTTCGCCAGCACAATTAACCGACGGGCTCCGGCCCTCGCAGGTGCAATCAACCGGAGGCTCCGGCTTTCGCCACAGGGATGGGCTCACGACCCTAAGGCCATCGCCGGCACAACCAACCGACAGGCTTCTGGGGGCTCCGCTCGTAGTGCTCCAGCACAAGGACGCACCGCCACAGACTCCGAGCATCAAGCCATGAACATGCACCCTCATGTCACCGTCGATCATCGACATCGCCAAGACAATGAACCGCGGGTCATTCCGGGACGGGAGCAGGTCCTCGGAGGGCATCGCGTCCAGCGCGCCTGGCAGTTGGCTGCAAGGGCAATCTTCACCACTGCCAGGATCTCTGCGCGTCTCATGACGCATCTTGTGGGATTCAGTAAGGGCTTGGACTGGAGGCTGGGGCAACGGGCTGCTCTGACCATGCTACCGCGGTGTGGTCAGTCTCCTCAGACAGGCAGAGGGACGCTGCAAGGGCAGGGCGACATGAACTCGGGGACCGGCACATCCGACGGACAATTGATAGTACGAGACCCCCTACGACGACGCGTCACTTCTGGAGGACGACATGTGTCGGCTGATGACACGTGCGTATTTGGGCCTATATATAGTGGATTCTGAAGCTTATTCAAGGACTTTTTTCTCTCATTTCCACATTTCACTTTCTCTCTCTAAAACCTATTCTCTCTGGAGTTCTAGTGAGAGAAAGACATTCCACCTCCTGACGTTGGATCATCGACGCCACACCCTTGACACGAAACGCCGACTGCCGACTGTCGCCCCTGTTCGTCGTCCCCTTGCTGTTAGACCTGGCAAACGGTTCGACCCGCACGGGTACGGATAAAAACCGATCGGATCCGGGTAAAGCCGGGTCGGGTAAATTTTACCCGTTTTTTCCCGGGTAATCATTTTCAAGGCCCGTACCCTACCCTTGCGGGTAGGGTATTCCCCGCGGGTAAATAATTAAATAATTAATTTTTTTAATAAACATAATTACCACATTTTGATTACATTCCAACTACTTAGGGCTATTCTTTTTCTTCATTTGTTTCTTTTGCTTCCTTCGGCTACCTAGCAGCATGTTCCTCCTTTCAATTAGTTGTTTCAATTAGTTGTTGGAACTATTTTCAATTTCACAGCAAAATAATAATTATATCAACTGAAATTTTAAATACCGTATCCCATTGTCCCCTTACCCAAAATCCAAAATAAAACAGATTAAATTCATAACAGGTATACAATCCCATTTCGGCATTTCCTACCAACAATCCAAACAACTACTACAACTTCTATAAAGAAAACAAAAATAACTACATGTAAAAAAAATAACTACTAAATTTCAACAGAAAGAACATTACATCATGCATAAATAATGCAAAATTAAGTCATCCATTCGTCGCAGAATTTGTGTCCAACTACGGCGAACAGTGGCGGCGGTGAAGCGAGCTTCATGATCGGCGGCGGTGGACTCGACGATTGATTGCCGGTGGCGACCGATCTGCAAGATCTGTGAGGTAAGGGATAGATCGGCGCAGCAGATTTGTGAGGTGAGGGGTAGAGAGAGTGTGGCGCTGCAAATCTATGAGAGGGCTGAGTGGCAGAAGATTGGTGGCAGTCGGCGATGGCCTTGTTAGTTGTTAGAGTGAGGGGAAAGATGGAGTGATGGCGGTAGATCTCAGCCGAGAGGGACGGCGGCGCTGTAAGAAAGGAAGGGGGGCGGCGTAAGAGTGAGAGAGAAGAGCCTGAGAGGCAAGAAGTTGGAAAGAAATGAGAATGAATGGTTAGGGCACAAAAGTAGTCCTTTATAAATGCATAAAATCCGGGTAAACCGGGTTACCCGCTACCCGACCCGGACCGACCCGAAAATTACGGTTCGGTTCGGGTCCGGGTCTGATTTCAACGGGTCTATCATATACATACCCGTACCCGGAATTTTTGGACGGGTACGGGTAGACCCGCGGGTACGGTTCAAAAATTGCCAGGTCTACTTGCTGTCGCAGCACTGCCGGCCCTCGCAACCTGTCTGGGGAGCCTTGCTCTCAGCCCTTACTCCGTCCTTGCTGTCTCCCACGTCGTCTACTTGGAAGCCAGCGCAGACTGCATCCTTTGTGGCACCTCACGTGACATGCGACCCGATTTTCCTTGACGACAAAATGTTATTGACATATAAATAGCAAACATAAATTGATAGCAACCAGAATGGAGAAAACAGTGTGGGCGCAAAGAAAGTTTGAGATTTTGTGTGCTTTGCTTTGTAACTATTGTGCTCAATCTACACCAGTACGCACCAGTTATATCGAAAACATGAAATTTGTAAATAAGCATATGAATTCTTCCTGCGCACTGCTAGTCCCAAAAGAATTACCACAAAGCACACTCTATTACTCTATAAATAAGCTTTTAGCTCATGATAATGTGATTCACAGTACATGATAAAGTAGGCCTATCGAAATATAGCTTCTTGTTACCTATTCATGAAAGCCAAATTAAGTTTTAGTGATCGCACTTCTTTCTCAAGATTTTCAAACCGCTTTAAAATAGCTTGTATATCCGAAGGAATTGCAGGTGTTAGAGTTCTTTCCTTCGCTTCTGCCATCCTGCATCACCAAGAAATATACATGTAAACCAATCTGTTTGCTGATGCACACATAGCAAGTTTACTATAGGCCGGTGTACGTATACGCTATGTTGCATGGACTCGGTACGAGTGTCCGGATCGGATACGTGTCCAAGTGTCGGACTCGTCTAATTTTGAAAACGCAAGACACGGGGACACGGCAAATTGTTCATATTTGTTATTGTTTTTTAGTTATTTTGAAGGCAAAAAGGTGTTTTATGTGATGCATTTGGTTTTAATTGACAACTTGTCTCGTCTCAAAGTAATAACTAATTAAACAAAAGACTATAAGATAGTATCATAATAGCATATCCTATGAGATGTGGCAGACACATATCCCATACCCATGTCCAAGTGTCGAGTGTCCGACACGGGTACTTCACGCAAACCGAAGAGTCCATGTAACATAGCGTATACGTATAATCTATATATAACAAACATACAAACTCAACAATTTGATTTGTATGTTCAGCTTAAGAAAATATTAAATATTAAAGTAAGAACTACTAACTAGAAGTTTATAGAGATGTTATCCATGCACATCCACCATCAACATGAACAAATTGGATTATGTACCCAACTCAGATAAGTCTTTGCCCCAAACTAGATGGGGCTGGCTACAAAATCGTTTCCTTCTTTTCTAGCCTATCCCAAGTAATTTTCCCTCATATATCTAGCAATCGAGACCTTTTTCATCACTTCTATATATGATATCCTCTGGCTAATGTATAATGGACTTTTAAAAGAATGACTAGAAGGCAGAGACACAATCCCAAACACAAAGTAAAGTATTGCAGTGCATAGTTAAGGCATGATTACCAAGAAAAGTTTTTTGGGTATCAAGTTTGAGCAAGTGCTGCCACAGTGTTGTATCATCATATGCATTATTTTGCCATGCTATGCAGCTGAAGCTTTTAGACTAATCTAGCTTTACATGCTAGCTGTCTTTCGTTCTGATATATTTGTTGCTTGTATATGTAAATAATGACTGACCTAGAATCATTTATCCTCCTGATGGAATAGGAATGATACAAGTGTTAGACGTCAGCATGCTAGGTGAAGGATTACATGAGTGTAAGAATGAGGAAAGTACTGATTGTATCAGAGCTTTAATTTTGCAAGGTCTGGGTTCAAGTTATCCCACTTGTATCAGGTCCTCATTTATGGGTGTGTCCTCTAGTTTGTCTCTTCAAGTGCCATCAACAGTTCGCACACGGAGGAAATTGCTGAAGCACCAAAAATCGTTGGGCCCATTCACCAACAGCTAAAGCTTTTAGAGCTACCTTAACACCAATCGAATAACATGGAGTTTGAGGGCCACTTTCTGGGATCTTTTACAAGAGCCACGCCTCCCAACTCCCAAGTATGGCAAACAAGTTGATTTCTTCAACAAAATAGACTAAATCTTACATAAACCCTATTCATAAATTTCTTCTTCACACTTGCATAACTTCCACATTATATGTCAATTCTTACTTTTGGTTGTTGTAGCACATACGACGAATTCGGCATCCTCTGTCCAATTCTAACGTTGAGATTATGTCGCTCAATTCTTCAAGACCTCGGTACTTATGATTACAGCTGTTCCTATCTACTTCCAATTATTTCATCAATAAAATGAGGTCGCTTTTTTTCGACTTCTATAGAAATAATTCCCATTTCTCTCATTTTAAAATTCAATTCCTAGCTCTTCGTTGCATAATTTCCATTTTCAAGTACCTTTTGCTCCGATATATCCTGACAAAAGAAACGAAGATATCACAAGTGCATACCAAGGGAAGCATAACATTATAGGCAATCAAGGCAGAGAACTCGATGTTTGATTATTTTAGAATATGATACATAAACAAGAGGCCAATGTCAAGGTGTGTAAGGTAGTGTTACATACTTCCGAGAACGTTACACCCGGCGCTTCTTTGTGGGATCTCCTTTTTCCACTGCATAAATTATGTAGGTCGGAGAAGATTACATAAGCGAAAAAAAACTCTTTTAAGTGCATGTACGGAAAACTGAAACTAGAGAGATCCTGAGCAGTCCACACAGAGTCACACTCACACACAGAAAAACACAGGAGACTTAGTGACACTAGAATCTCTCTCAAACTAGAGAGATTCTGGCTACATGTGGATGTATCCTTATAAGCAGTAATGTAATGATTCCACATTTCCTCTTCCAATGTTCATATTTGACGACACCTAGTTAAATTATCCTTGCATTATCACGAGGAAAACGTTGTGCTTCATGACACACAGCAGACCACAATGGAATGTGCCATCAAATGTAAAAGCAAATGAGCATCACATCTTAAAGCTAAGATAAATGGACAAACATTTCTGTTCCTTCGAACCTATTTCACTAAATGGTTGTGAAATAAAGCTTGAAAAGGCAAGTGTATGTTGCTGAGATTATAAGAAATTTAATTACCTGGACCGGTTGATTTCACAGATCCATATTGAACTGCACTTCCTTTTTGCTGAAGATGCACAAAAGACCACACCGCAAATGAGGCCAAAACATTTCAAGCTTCCAGTAGCTAATCTAAACGAAAACATTGATGTACAACGTCATTCTTATTGTATTCTCTCTTTTCTCCAAGCCAAAAACTGATAGCGATTATCGAGTTCAATGGAGAGGATTTCTATATTTCGGCTACCTGCTTATCTGATTGACCATTGTAACATGTCTAATCAATTAAGAACACGCACAATGAGTGAAAATGAACCAAAAGTTCCTACCTCCTCTCCCTTTTCAGTACCAGTAACAATGCTATACAAATTACCACGGAAGCCAAGGAAGCACACAGCCAGTACAAAGACCCATTCAGTTCCAAGAAAACAAACCTCAATGTTATAAATGCCAATTTTTCCATCAAATGACGATGCTAAAATGACCCCAGTGATCTTTGGATACCAGTGAACATCAAAATTCCAGTTGGTTCCAGTAGGCAGTTCAGAAACGATCTGGAAAAGAAACAGATAAACATCAAAGACAGCATCACAAGGCCAGGAACGAGCAATGATTGAGAAACTACAAGCCCAAAAGACACAGAACAAGAGAAGCTAAACATATAACAGAATTTACAAATTAAGGTAAATATTCATACCTCTCCTGAAACCATGTCCCAGCAAATAGTACGATTGTCCTTGGCACAGGTAAGCAAATAGGAGTTGTCACTCGGTGAGTCATCGCTTCGTCCCGTTCGTCGCCGCCGGCTCGACGATCTAGGCTAGATCTGGCCGGAGTTGGTTGAGGTGAGGTCGTTGCTTGTCAGTGACTGTGAGTCGTCACTTCGTCCGGTTCGTTGCCGCCAGCTCGTAGATCTAGGCTAGATTTGGCCGGAGTTGGTTGAGGTGAGGGCCGCCGACCGCCGTCCCTGACCGGTGACTGAGGCGCCGTGAGCCCGTGATCGGTAACTGTGAGGCGCCGTGGCCATCGGTGACTGTGAGGGCACAGTACCACGATATGAATCCTTCTGAATGGAAACATATGTCGCTTATTTATTCTTAATCCAACTCTTTGGTACACGCTTGTGAAAAGCCGACGATTTTTTCCACCTAAAGACGAGATTTTGTTGCTTTATGTTCTTTGGGTCGGTTGTGGAAGAGAGCGAGCTAGCCTATGATTCCATATTCTATGTTGCTTTATGTTTCTTCATACAAAACCTTAGTGCGGAATGATATTTTATGTTGTAAACTTGTTATATGGTTAATACGAAGGTCTCTAGAGCTACGTGCGTTATTTCTTGGAAAGTACAGCAGAAAATGACTCTCAGCTGTGTCAAGTCCGTGTGTTTGGCTATTTAATCAACCTCATTGGCGAAGGCAGCTTTAAAATTAAGTTTTTGATCTTTGAGAAAACTGGTGCTTGGTTTACGGTTTATCAGATCATATGATGCTCCAGAGTCTTGCGAGTGTTCCATAGGTACAAAGGTTGATACTTTAGATTATGGAGTGAGGTCATAGCATTTGGACGTTGTTTTGCAACAACTGGAGAAGATGGATGGCAAGTAACAACATCCCAACTTTCTTAGAGAATGAGCGTTCAAGCCATTTGGTCAGATCGCGTTTAGTTTACAAAATTTCTCAATACCGTGCATTGCAATCGTACGTAATATAGTTAATAATGTACTTCCATTCGGTGAAGCAGTTTTCTACGGCAGCAGATATTCTGATCACGTCCTATTTCAATGCTAGCTTGGGGTTGCCCCTTCGGTAGGGAAAACACAAAACAGGCATAGCAGTAGCCAAAGCAGGGGGTGCTGCAGGGTCCAGCAACCGGTATTGTGCTGGTGTCTGTCTTGCTTTGGCATCACTAACAGCTCCCTCTGTTCTAGCAGCCCAAAACAAAGCAAGCACACGTAACAGTTTCACGAGAAGTCTTTCGCATGCTGTTGTATTAAAATCCTCCTCTTCTTTCTTCGGGTACCAAGCAAGAACAATGTACATGCAAAATCTTGTCAACAAAACCCTACCCTCCTACCTGCAAGAACTATCTTCAGCTCCTTAGACATTGTTTTCTCTTTACGTAGTTCCAAGTAAATTGTTCTCCGACTCAAGCAATTACGAGTTGATTCTGTTCTCAAGTGCAACCTATCACGGACTCAAGAGACATTTTCACACAAATATGGATAGCTATACCTGAATAAGGTCCCCAGGCCTTCTTTCCGATATATATCTCAGTGTTCAGGTGATGTTAGGGTTGGTGCAAAGCTTAGTGCAGCTTTGCACTCTGCCGCCAGGCTTGTTGTATGATACAATGCTAATATTTTCCACACACTCCTTGTGCTAGGCTGCACACATTAATGAGTCCGTGACATAACACTATGTAACCTTTGATAACGGCCAAAAAGAGACGCGTCCATCATCGAAACAAACTGTTCATGAAAAAAAATTCAGTGAATTAAGCAGTAACGTAGCTGTCATCATCGCAAATACAAGAAGAGCTCCAAATAGAATATTGCATGTATTAGAAGCTGTCCCGCTTGTCAAGATTAGATTTTCATCTCCAGTCAAGAGTATTGATGCAACTGTAAAATAAATGCAAACATATCTCAAAGAGGGCAACTTTAGTCGATGCTTCACACACGAGCGCGCACAGAGGTGGGAGCCGGGAGAGGAGGGAAGCGAGAGAGGCTCGAGTATCTTCTCCTGATTCACACAAATAATAGCCAAAACGCTTGCCGAATTCAAATGTTAACACAAAGAAACAGGTACAGATTACATAATGCAACATGATTTATGAACCAAAACTCAATAAGCAAAAAAGGCAAACATTAAACCCCAATATGCAATAAATAAATACCGATAAGCTTAAAATGGTTCCTCAAGGAAAAAGTGAACAAACATTTACAATATTGAAGTGCCCTTTTACACCCAACCACAATAAAGAGGATGAAAAAGTGCCAGAGAAAAGATTAGACAAAATTGTAACAAGAGCGTGAAGAAAGCTAAATCAGAATTGACAAAAAGCTTCATCAGAAAAGCTTGACAACTCTGAAAATTTGAGTACCTCCTATATTGTTTCCCTACCTAGTGTGGTAGCAGCAACGGAAATCTGTAATTCAACGAGCCAGGAGGATGGACCGTGGGACTAAAATGCATAACCTCCAAAACAATGGAGTCACGTTCCTTACCAGGTTCACAGTAGATGAACCATGATTTAGAAGTCGTACGTTGTCCTACCGCTCTTTAAGATAAGGCACACCATATCTGAAATATCCGATGAAGACAAGGAATTCAAGAAGTTCCACGACTCAAGCATAAGGCGTTTCCTTGAACCCTTGAAATGAACAACCTATATACAGGAAAACGGATAAATCATAAGGCGTTTCCTTGAACCCTTCTTCACCAATCCTTCCTAAGACTAATGACACCCAACCAACCCCAAACTCACCTCCACTGCTGCACACTCTGAAAACGGATAAGAAGTGGATGCCCAAAAATAAAAAAAATTGAAGAACCGTTCGGGAATATATAGCGTTTGATCGTAACAAAGATGTACATGTATTACCGGAGAATGCGCCTAATTGCAAAAGATGGTGAGATTGTTGTTCCTGGAATTCCTTTGAAGGGGGCCTACTTAAGCTCCAATTAATAATTGGATGGATCCTACAGAAGACATTTCAGAGAATTTCCAGGCATATTCCCTCACTCTTTCTAGATCCAAGCATAAGCATATTTCCGTAAGCATATTCAAATCCGAAGCCACCCAGTGAAACTGAAATAAACTTCACACTCTAGAGATCTCCTAAATCCGTACAGAAAGGGACAATATGGTTGTACTTACAATTACAATATAAATTTCTTAATGAACTTGAAAACAAATCCAATGCACGTTCTATAGAAAAAATTACAAGGTTACGAATAATAATTTCTTGCGCTGCCATTGCCAGCATAAAAATTGAACAACACACTGACAATGCCTACCCGCTGGAAGTTGGCTATGATATCACAGTGAAAAAGGATTGGTTCAAGGCTTTGCAAGCATCTGGAGGACTTGAAACTAGTCGGGGAAGGTGATCTGAGTGCAACCGTAGCAATGAAAAATAGTCGGGGATCGTAAATGGTGACTTAAACATCTGCATAGGCAGCAAGAGAGAATCCCATGGCCATCCCATGATCATCAGAGGTATCTATTGATGTCACACTTGGTTTCTCTGGTGCTGTAATTACAGTAATATGGCCCCTGTCAACAGTTGCTCGTAAGTGAAATACAACCCAGATGCCAATGGTAGAAGACAATGTCAACAAAGAGACAATGGGAAGGAGTTACAACTTGCGACATCATCGGTAGGGAAAATGACAACTAAAAAAACAAGGGGAAGGGGGTACAACTCGCGAACTGACATGCTGCAAGTGCTGTGCCATTATCCCCCATTCATCAATAAGTGTTTATCAATGTCCCATGTCTCACATAATATTTGATTGACTGAGGTTGCAGGCACTTAATAAAAATTCCCGGATTGATCTCCTACTACAAAAAACATTGCAAGACTAAGAATAAGAGTAGTATTTCAGAATTCCAGTCACCAATCTTATGTTTTCCTCCACCCAACAGTCAACTAATAGTTGGACGAATTTTCGTTAGGCCTAATATAGGCTTAACAGCACCGGTTTGTGGCTGTGTTTTGAAATGACTCAATTAGGTAAAAGTGCAAATGCCAAAGGGCCATGAAATGGAATTAGTCTATTTGTACTTTGCTTATTGGCTTTATCCTCGTCATTAGGTTAAAAGCCAACGGACCATGGAATTGAGATGCAGTTATCATCTTTACTTGATTTTTAAAATGTAGCTGCTATTTCATTTATAAATATCTGTGATTTCCAAAATTAAACCCAGACCCAATTAAGAATGAGTTTGATCGAGATCAATATAACTCTATACGGTAGATTTTTAAGGAATAAGATAGCAGTTGTGCGTTTAGAATTAGAAAGGCTGTTGATTGACTGTTGTTATTGGTGTTCTTTCTCCCTGAATAATTCAGTTATGGCTTTAGTGTGTTTGGCTCTCTGATTCTATTGATTTCTTCTCCCAATCTCTTGGCAGCTTATCGACATTTGTCGTACACTTTCTTCTTATATGGGGTTGTTTACAGCATGGTGTCATTGCAAATCTTCTATGATTATGAAATTACGTTACAATAGGTGAGGCTTTTACTTGCTACTTGACTAATGTTTTCGATGCTCTTTATTCCCAGGAATTCAATTGTGGCTTTATTGTGCTTCGCTTTCACGGTACAACCTTTTTTGTTGTTGTTAATTGGCAATTGTGTTGCACGGGCAAACTGAACCTGCGAGGACAAAGTGCCACCAGAATTCCTAATTCCACAGGTTTGCAATAGATAACTATATTAAAGACGAGTTTCTCACCGGAATGTCACACGTGTCCTCTTTCGTTTCTCAGCTGTACGTGTGGTGAAGTCTAAGTAGACCTTAAACTTGAAATTCTGAACTAGACTTCTTATTATTGTTACAATTAATCTAAAATTCTAATCCACTTATTGTACCTAGAGTTTGGACTTCTAATATGAATTCTTTTTCACTCTTACTGTAGATATGTCTCTCACGCTCTTACACAATATGGATCAACTAATTGATTTGGCAATATCCTCATCAGCTAGATGAACATAAATACATGAAATGCTTAAGTACATTTAGTTCATTATTAACCTCACATAAAAACTCGGGGAAATTCGAATCAAAAGCAAAAAAAAATTCCTGCAAGATTTGTTTATCTTAGGTGTTGAAATTGATTTGCTTGCTTTTTCGGCATTTTCAACAGATTTTTGTTCTTCCTTAATTTTCTAGGCCAGATTTGCAACTGAACTTGGGGAAGAATTGCCTTCACATATATTTATGTAATAACAAACCTTACGTTCTAAATATTGGATAATAGGTTCCAATATTTCGCAATTGGATTTAGGTGTTCTTTACAAATTTTTAATTTGTCATTGTTGCATTCTTTTCCATGTATACTCTTTCTGCTTCTAACAGTCAGCCTGTGAGTGATCTGAATTATTTTAATTATTTCTGGTGCTAACAGTCAGCCTCTATGAAATACCCAAATGTCCAAACTTGGGGTTTGATGGAAATTTTCATATGGACCACTTGGAAAGTAACTTCTTCACATTTTTCAAGGTAGTTCGTTAAAGTTTTTTTTTTTTTAGGTTTTGGCTCCTTGGACTTGCTTTACTGTTCCTTTTCCTTCAAAAGCTATTATGCCATTGATGGACCGGATCGTCTGCTGTAACTAGGGTTACATCAGACATGCTGTAACTCTAGTTACAGCCATTCTATCAATTTCGAAGGCCACGATCAAGCCACGTCAGCTACTCTTGTTTCCCAATTGTTGGCGTAAAGTCCAAAGAGAGAGAGAGCACCCTTATCTTCTCTCTCTACAATCAATCTGCTGGCGATGACCCTCCATTTCCGATGACGACCCTCCACTTCCGGTGACGACGACTCTCCAGCTTCCGGCGACAACGACCCTTTATTTTCGAGCTACGACATAGCCAAGATGGCCTCGTCTCCCTTCTCTCGTCTCCCTACACCTCTTTTCACAACCACCATGCCAGCCACCATCGCACCTCAGAACCACCACAAATCACCACCAATCCTATGCCCACTATCAACACCCTAGATCTAAACGTCTTCACATAATATCGAGCCCACCCTAGTTCACCCTTACCTACATCTTCACCCGGAAGGTGACAGTTATTCCATGGCAAAATTACGATTTCAGGCAGGTTCACTTTATGGAGGAAAGAGGGGGGTGCAGATTACCATCGCCGAAAGGTGGAGGAGAAAGAGCTGTCTTCGCCGCTAGAAGGTGGAGGAGCAGGAGGTGTCTTCGCCGCCGGTAGTTGAAATTGGAGAGAGAGAGAGAAATATAGAGAGAATTGTCGGCGGAGACTTTTTTAGATGAATAAAGACCTTGATGATGTGGCATAATCTGGGCCGTCATCTCAAGCCTATCCTGATCGAACGGCTGTAACTAGAGTTACAGCATGTCTGCTGTAACCTTAGTTACAGCAGACGATCCGGCTCCGCCATTGATCAAAATAAACTATAGTAAGGGAGTAATTTCGAATTATTGGTTCTATTTAATATGGCTAAAACTGTATATTGTGATGTCTTTTTGCAGGCGGAGTAGGTGTAAAGTGCTAATAAAATATTTTAGACAAGAATATATGAATATCATAATAAGCAATATGCATTAGTCGATATAATTCTTGAATCTGCTCAACCCATTACTTATTCAACTTAGGTCAAAAGCTTAAATACAAAGGGTTTAAGCTTTATATATGATGTCAATGCATGCATTCCACTAGTATAATAACATACTAACAACAAAAAATGAGCTTTTTGTTGTATACATATAGTTAGGTACTTAGCGTACTTCAACGTTTATGATGAAATCCTTCCTTTCGTCACTGCACTATCTTTTTTAGAAGCAAATATTGGCCAAAAAGTTATATATAAAATAAAGATAACCTTGAATAGTCATCCTTAGATGTATCATGTATATATACTATCACGTTGGCATATTAGATGTATAGAAACAAAAATGAAATTAGCACATTTCTGTTAAAGGAAATTTAAGTCCATGAGAGAAATTAAAGGATGACCTTAGGAGAATACACTTCCAATTTCCTCATTATCTGGGTCAAAATTAGTTTGGTTGTGTAACATTTCATTAAATAGCATGAATTATCTCATTAACAATTAGATAGAAAATTGAATTACCATGGAACTACAAAGAACACATTTAACTGATAACATTTTCTGGATTCAGAAGCAAAGTAAACTGTATTTTGTAAAATGTTAAAGTGCATATCTCCCAAAAAGGATGACCAATGAAAGTAATATCACACTGGAGAAAAATATATAGTTAATTTCATGAAGTACACTAACATGAAAATGAAATTGGACGGAATGTTACATTTTTGTAAGCTTTACCCTAAGTTTGTAGTTGTAAGCACTAAGTTTAACATTTTACTATCATATGGAACCAATTCTTTTCAAAATCAAATTACAAGAGAGAACCAGAAATGATTGGAAGAAAAACAGAATGGTATATAAGGTCTAAGACAACTTTTACTTTAATTGCAATATATACACTATAGGTCGTACCAATGTGATGGTATAGTAACGTGGACGATGGAAGCAAATACGATAGTGACTGTTGAGTGATGTGACAGTAAAGGTTACATTAATGGTGCATTCTAGCAATGACCAATCATTGTGACGGTAAAGGTGACAGTAATTGTGGTTTTGGTGGTTTTGGTGGTTTTGATTGAGCTATTATGCTTGACAGTGTGGTAGCTTTTCGGCAACAATATACTGACAATGTTGGTGGCCATAGTAACTCTAATATTGTGGTAGTGGTGGTGACTCGAGAGATAATGTCAGCGATGACGGCCGGTATTTTGAACGAAATAGTAACACTAATTAAGGTGGTAGTAGTGTAGTAGCAAGAGACAATTGATGATCAAAATCCAAAATCCAAAATCCAAAATTGGACAAGCAAAAAAGCCAATAAAATAATGGTGATTCTAGATAGAATATCTTGACTGAACTTTAATGTCGGATAAATTCTATCCTACAATTCGAAACTCTTAAAATTTTCAGCATAAGGGCTTTTCTCTCTATCATATTTTTGTATCCATGTACAATAATCAAGAAGTACCCACTGGTCCAAACCCACATGGCAACGGTCTAAACAATTTTTCTATGACAACTTTCACTAGCCATGTATAAATAACTTTAATAATAATTGAACACCGGTAAAATTACTCTTTATAAACCAAACAAAGAAACATGTGCACTAAAGCACATCTAAAGATATAAGGCAACAAATTTGATAAACAAAGAAATGAAGGACAAAAATTACTAGAAATCACTATGTTGGCAAAACTTAGAATACATTTTTTCCCGTCAATAGTGCTTTTAGATGATAGATTGGTAAATCTGAAATTCAAGCTAAGATGTTCTCTATTTTTTGAACAGCTATTGTCAACGAGATTGTCATCTTAAGCAACGCATTAATTTATTATGTGAGGAACTCATAGATTTGAGTGTTGTATTTTTTTTTTTTTGGGTTTTCTGTTCTATTTCATCATGCTAAAGTATATGATATGCAATACAGCTAAACTAAATTGCATACTATCCCGTGCAGTTGGCAAAAGAGCAAGCACATCTATGATTTCGCTGGACTAAAATTTAAAGAAGCTTCTCAAGTTACTTTTTGAACTACATTGGTGGAACATCTTGTAATGTTGAGAATGTGTTGAAATTCGGTATGTAGCCCATATTTTGCTCTTGAACAGACTTGAGAGAGCACAAAATTCGTACTCTTGTGGGAATGCAATAAGTGGATGCAGTTGGGCCCAAATTTTGGTAAATTGCAGCTTTATGCATCAAAGGACCAAAGGTAGACCAAATTTTGGTAAATTGCTCTTGAACAGACTTGCCTCTCCATTTGTTAGCCAACTTTTGAAGAGCTCCTCGCTATCAGTACGGAAGTTATGAGAAAGATTCTTGAAACCCAACATCTTTATGGTCAGCAAGGATTTTAAGAACAACTTTTCGCTTTTATTCCTGTAGAAGTCCGAGTAGCCTCTTCCTTCCATCTCCATTATACCCTTTCCTGTTTCACCCCTCTGAACTCCCAGAGCCCGAGACAAACTCGAATTCTGCTGACTAGTCCCGGATTTTATACCCTCGTTTCTTAGCGGTTTGACACATTCTTAATTTCCATGTTCTCGACAGGTTTTTTCTGTATAGTGGTTTGCTTTGTCTCTTGCTTATTAGGCAAGTTTGGCTTGTCCTTTCTTTAATCAAATACAGGTCTCGTTCAAATACAAGTCCTCTGTTTGTTACTCCCTCCTTCCTTTGCATATTGTTTTAGAAAATCATATGGATTGATGAACCTGCACTTCCAATTGTAAAAAATCATCTATGCCAGTAACTGTGAGCGGTTAATAAGAAAACTAGTAATATGTATTGTATTTAAGGGAACAATAGGTAGTCTAGTGTGAATAGCCCTTTGGAAATTGAAATGAAAGTATTATAGGGACATGGGAGAAAGAAAATGTAGCTATGTGAGGGAAGGAGAAAGTACTAACTGCGATCAAGTGTATTTTAGCAGGACTGCCACAATTTAGTCTCGAGTAAATTAAGTTTTATCCCCCCGGCGTTCATGTATATAGAGTTTCTCATTTTTATAGGTTGGCTTATACTAATTTCAGAAAACTCTCTAATTCCTGAATTTAGAGGGAGTGTAATTTATTGTACTACTTCGGCACTAGTAGACCAAAAGACAAAATGGTTCCACAAAATTCAATGAACTGTTGAGAACTCAAAATCCAATCACAGAGTCAACACTAGGATATGGTCCATTTGTATTACTGCTGTTGGCATACATATTTGTTTGGTCATTTTAGATCATGTATTTCAGCTGGATAGATATTCACGCATATGTCGTGATCAGCTGGATAGATATTCAAGCATGTTCTTTATCCATCCGAGAAATAGAAGTTCCGTTGTTGGTTTGATTTCCATTTATTTGTCGTAATCAAGTGCTTTGTCGTCAGAGAATTTTGGAGTTCCAGAAAGTCAAATTTATGAGTAGAATGGTCTACAAGAATGTTTGGATGAGTTGTGTTGCCACAGAAATGAATGGGAGTGGGAATAAGTATCAGCTGATTTCAAGGCACTTGTTAAAAGGCTTGGCTTTTAAGATTGCCTGCATTGAGATAATCATGAGATCACCACCAAGCTCCACTTTAAATATAGAAGGACTAATGTTTTAGTATGCCCTGTATTACATCACACCTCTCTTCTCCCACACTAAAATGTGCGTGTAGTGTGCCATGAGAGTACTCTGATTCGGTCTATGTTTCCAGTGTATCTTTTCTGATTTTCTGTTTTTCACTCTCATTTCTATCATTCTTTGCTTAAGCATTCTGTAGAAACTTAAATCTTATAGTTTTCTTTGCAAATTATCAGCATGAGTCAGAGTCCCCACGAAACAGGGGCGTGCATGTGCTGTAGGTCCTTGCCGTCATGCAATGCATTAACATAGGAACATATAGAGTCCTCCACATGTTTGCAAATGACACTATGTCGTTAATTTAGAGTTCTCATGGTTACATCTCAAAGTTGGACTACCATTATCTTAAGTTAATTCTTTCTAGAATAGTTGGAGGCTCGAGGGCTTCCAACATTCTTATTTATTTGACTTTACCACTATTAGTTCGTCACCGTTGTGATACTGTGAGATTCTTATGCTTGCTTGACTTTGTTAGGTGAATGGAACGTTTACCTTGCCATTCTTGTAGGTTGTTTTCTGTTCTACATCTTGCCTTGTCATTCTTGGACGTTTACCAGTGACTTTTATGATGACGGGTTGACAAGGATGTTGATGTCCGGGTTTACAAGTGGTGTAAGAGCCAGGTTGTGGAGATTGGATGTAGTAGCTGGAGTTGTCACCGGTTTCTCAACCTCCTTGATCACAGTCAGCTTGGCTAAAGTCTTGAAGCAAGTCAAGTCTAGTATACATCAAACATGTGCAGCAAGGAGGCTCCCTCTCGCTGTATATGCAGGCCGCTTAAAGGGAGCTTGTTTCCTTGTAGCATACTTCTGTTTTGTGGGTTGGTTGGCTACTCAGTATGGCAAAAGGCTCGGCCTCCCAGAAATTTAAGAGGTTACTGATGCAAGTAGCACACACTTTTTGGTTCCACTGCTAGCTTCTGGGAGTTCTGCAATGTTTGAGATTGCAGTGTGGAATAATTGTAACATCCTTGTATCTGTAAAAGCAGTTTGTGAGCAAGTAGCCTTGTGTATTTTGGTCATAGAGAGATATGGCAACTTAAGCTATGTCAAATGTAAAGTTGGGTTATTACATCAAAATGCTAATAATATGCAAAAAGAAATGTTATTTGCCATACATTTTTAAACTTTGGTAATGCATATAAAGAAGAGAATTATGATGAAAATCTTTATCAGATCGGAGTATAAATAAAATGTTCCAGGCATGTGCGACAAAGGTGCTTAAATTCAGTTCAATTCAAGAAGAAAGATGAAAGTCCAGGAGCTGGAATTATTGATAAGAAGATGCTGTAAGGCTTTCCCAAGAGCATATCAACAGTCTACTCAAATTCACAAAAGGTATTTGCTTTGCGTAATAGCTCCTATCATGGCTAAAGTAGCTGCTGGATTATGGTGCTTTCTTCTTTCTGTAGTTGCACTTTGTGGAAAGAAATGCACTGAAATATCATTGAAGAAGAATTATCTATCTCAGCCTCTCTTTCTCTTGACTGAAAGAAGTACAAAAACTAAGCCTCACATGTGCATAAATTCACTCAAGAGAAATATGTTGGAATTGGGTTTTAAACCCATTGTGGAGAAGCAACTTTGACTCAATTTTCAAATGGGTTCCAAACCATAGCTTGGTTAGGAACAAATTGATTCACGTTCATCTATTGGAATAGATGATCGTGGTATATTCACATGTTTAAAACGAATAGGAAGTGAATGAGAAAATTGAAGTTAAAGTTAGTGGTTCACCTTAAAGAAAAAGAGTATCCCACATTGAAGAGATAAAACCAATGTTATCTCCTTATAAGGCTTAGCCTTGAGCTAAGGGATGGGCCCCTTAAGGGTACCCATGTTTTGTAAGGAGGGAGGACCTAGATTGACCCAAGGTCCACCGCCCGCCCCGTCCCGGTCTGTGGCCGTGGCTTGGGCTTGGGCCCATCAGGCTTTATTCTTTTTGGGACAAATAAATTTTATTTATTTAATTTCTTTTCCGAAAAGTTGTAACCTTTTCAACCAGCTGTGAAGAGTTGCACCCCCCAGTGAATACTCTGTGTATAAAAACGAGTCAGTTTTCAGAAGTTACAAATAAATTAATCCCGAAATACTCTTCTGTAATTATTTTTTCTGCTATCTCGTTTTTCCTGTGTCCGAAAGAGTTCTGCTAATTGTTTTGGTTCGCCGGGTCTGCAAATTTGGAGTGCTCCTATTTCAGACGTACTACCGTTGTATCCTGGGAGACTGTCGTCAAGAACCGTCAGCACCGTTGCGGGATGAATAAAGTCTTAAGGACAATGAATCAAATTCACGCCTCGGTTCTCTATTGCTGTTTGTCTGATTTTGCTGTGAGTTCATTTTAATTGTACTTAGTTGTTTTCTGCAGTTCTGTTTAGTAAACTACATTTCAGTATTTTCGTACTTAGTTATTTTCTGCACAAGTATACACAAAGTATATATTTCGAACAACAATCTTAAGACTTTATTCGCACTTTGTGTTGCATGTGTAAAATCATTGTTTTCGAATTTCGTAATAGGTTTTCTAAAACAGCGTTTTCAAAATTTCGTTTCATATTTTGATTCTGCAGTACTTTATACTAAAATTATGTTCAGTTTCTGAATTTAATTTTAGTGATTACTATACTCTGTTTTCGTTATAGTTTTTTGTGTTAGACTGGACTGTTTATTAATTGTTGCTATAATCTGTTGATAGATTTACAACAATGGCTACTAGTGAAACCAATTCGGAAAGTGGACCGGTTCATCCCAACGTGCAACACAGTGGTGGGACTGTGTATGCGACGCCTTATGTGGCACCTAGTCATGGTTCTGTTGGACTTGGTGAAAGACCGGAAAAGTTCAACGGAAAAGATTTTAAGAGGTGGCAACAAAAGATGTTGTTTTACTTGACCACTCTTAACTTGGCAAGGTTCTTGCAAGAGGATGCACCAGATCTTGGTGAAAATCCTAACCGGCAGACTGTGGCTGCCGTGGAAGTTTGGAAGCATTCAGATTTCTTGTGCAAGAACTATATCCTCAATGGATTGGACAATGCGTTGTATAACGTATATAGTCCAATGGTTAATGCGAAAGCATTGTGGGAATCCTTGGAAAGGAAATACAAGACGGAAGATGCCAGCTCAAAGAAATTTGTAGTCGGCAAATTCCTTGATTTCAAAATGGTGGATTTTAAGACAGTGATTAGTCAAGTCCAAGAGTTTCAGCTTATTCTACATGATATTCATGCGGAAGGGATGGTACTTGGAGAGTCTTTTCAAGTGGCTGCTTTAATTAAAAAATTGCCACCTACTTGGAAAGATTTCAAGAACTATTTGAAGCATAAACGCAAGGAGATGAAGCTCGAGGATTTGATCGTCAGATTGAGGATTGAGGAGGATAATCGCCAGTCTGAGAAGAAGGCCGGTAATTATCATCAAGAGGCCAAGGCAAATGTGGTCGAGCAAGGTCCGTCAAAGAGGAGGAAAATTTCTGATTCAGACGGTCCAAGTGGAGCTAGCGGCTCAAATTCCAAGGGCGGTGAGAAGAAGAAGTTCAAAGGGAACTGCTATGTGTGCGGCAAAGCTGGCCATCGTGCTAAGGATTGTCGTAAAAACAAAGGAAACTTTAAAGGAAAGAATTCTCAAGCCAACGTGACCGAAGTTACCAAAATCACCGAGGACGTGACAGATTTGAATTTATCTGCGGTGGTATCTGAAGTCAACTTGGTTGGAAATCCCAAACAGTGGTGGGTAGACACAGGCGCTACTCGACATGTGTGCTCCGAGCGAAGTATGTTTACTACATATGAGAGCGCCAACAACGAGAATATGTTCATGGGAAACTCTTCTTCTTCAAAGGTGCTAGGAATGGGCAAGGTGGTCTTAAAGATGACATCCGGAAAGGAATTGAGTCTCAACAATGTGCTTCATGTGCCCGACATTAGGAAGAATCTAGTGTCAGGCTCATTGTTGAGTAAGAATGGTTTCAAGCTAGTGTTTGAGAGTGATAAATTTGTACTCACTAAAAATGGGATGTTTGTAGGAAAAGGGTACTTATGTGATGGTCTGTTTAAGTTAAATGTAATGACCATCGTGCCTAAAGTTGTACCAACTTCCGATATTAATAAAAATATTTCTTCTGCTTACTTGTTGGAATCTCCTAATTTATGGCATCGTAGATTAGGTCATGTAAATTATGGTTCCATACAAAAGCTAGTGAAAAATGGTTTTTTGCCTAAAATGGATTTTGACTCACATAAAGCATGTGAAATTTGTGTTGAAGCTAAAATGGTAAAAACGTCTTTCAAGTCAATTGAAAGAAGTACGGAACCTTTAAGTCTAATTCATAGTGACATATGTGACTTAAAGGTGGTACAATCTAGAGGAGGAAAAAAGTATTTTATTACTTTTATTGATGATTGTACGAGATTTTGTTATGTATATTTGCTTAGAAGCAAGGATGAAGCCTTGGAAGCATTTATGCAATACAAAATTGAGGTTGAAAATCAACTTAGCAAGAAAGTCAAAGTACTAAGAAGTGATAGAGGTTGAGAATATGTTTTCCCTCCTGAAAAATATTGTGCCGATCATGAAATCATTCACGAGACTACGGCACCATATGCGCCTCAGTCAAATGGAATTGCTGAGCGGAAAAATTGTACTTTAAAGGAAATGATGAATGCTTTGTTGATAAATTCTGGACTACCGGATAACTTGTGGGGGGAAGCGGTCTTAACCGCAAATCATATACTTAATAAAGTACCTCACAAGAAGCTGCAAAAGACACCTTATGAGCTATGGAAATGTCGTCCTCCTTCCTTCAAATATCTTAAAGTGTGGGGGTGTCTAGAAAAGGTAGCTATCCCACCACCTAAAATGGTCAAAATAGGATCTAAAACGGTCGATGGGATTTTTATTGGATATGCAAGCCATAGCTCGGCATATCGGTTCTTAGTGCATAAATCTGAAGTTGACGATATACACGTCAACACCATTATGGAGACAAGGAATGGACATTTCTTCGAGGATGTATTTCCTTGTCGAGTGGCACAAGAACGGAGTTCTTTAAAAAGAACTAGTATGGACCAAGAACCCTCACAAGAGGAAGATGAGCCAAGACGTAGCAAGAGAGCTAGAACGTCTACATCTTTTGGTCCTGATTTTCTAATATATTTGTTAGAAAATGAGCCTCGTACTTACAGTGAAGCAATGTCGAGTCCCAAAGCTCCTCATTGGAAAGAGGCTATTAATAGTGAAATAGAATCCATCATGCAAAATCATACATGGGAACTGGTGGATCTTCCTCCTGGAAATAAACCATTAGGGTGTAAATGGATTTTCAAGAGAAAGATGAAAGCTGATGGAACGATCGAAAAATATAAGGCCCGACTGGCTGTCAAGGGATATAGACAAAAGGAAGGCCTTGATTATTTCGATACATATTCACCAGTTACAAGAATAACATCCATTCGAATATTGATAGCTATTGCAGCTATTAATAATCTTGAGATACACCAAATGGATGTGAAAACATCTTTCCTAAATGGAGATCTAAATGAAGAGATCTATATAGAGCAACCCGAGGGGTTTGTAGCTCCTGATCATAAGAGGAAGGTGTGCAAGCTTGTTAAGTCACTTTATGGACTAAAACAGGCTCCAAAACAATGGCATGAAAAGTTTGATAAAGTCATGATAAAAAATGGCTTTAAAGAATGTGTCTATGTTAAAGGCACGGAAAAAGGATATGTCATTGTTTGCCTTTATGTGGATGACATGCGCATTATCGGGAGCAATAATGAATTCATTAAGGCTACAAAGAAAATGTTGACCAGTAAATTTGATATGAAAGATATGGGTGTGGCTGATGTTATACTTGGTATGAAAATTACCAAAACATCAAATGGACTAGTCTTGTCACAATCTCACTATATTGAGAAAGCGCTAGACAAATTTAAACGTTACGATGATAGTCCAGTTAAGACATCACTAGATGTAAATTTACATCTAACAAAGAATACTGGTGAAGGAATATCTCAATTAGAGTATTCGCGCGTAATTGGTAGCCTAATGTATATCATGAATTGCACGAGACCCGATATAGCATATGCTGTCAGCAAGTTGAGCAGATATACTAGCAATCCGGGAAAGAATCATTGGATAGCTATTGTAAGAGTTTTAAGGTACTTAAAATATACCTTAAACTTTGGTCTGCATTATACAAGATATCCAGCTGTATTAGAAGGATACAGTGATGCCAACTGGATATCAGATTCTAATGAAACAAAGTCCACAAGTGGATATGTGTTTACATTAGGAGGAGCAGCTATTTCTTGGAAATCCTCTAAACAGACATGTATTGCCAGATCCACTATGGAATCTGAATTCATTGCTTTAGATAAAGCAGGAGAAGAAGCGGAGTGGCTTCGTAATTTCTTGGAGGATATTCCAAATTGGCCTAAGCCTGTGCCACCAATTTGCATACATTGTGATAGTCAATCTGCAATTGGAAGAGCACAAAGCAGTATGTATAACGGCAAGTCTAGACACATATATATGTCGCAGGCACAATACCGTTAAACAATTACTTTCTAGTGGAATTATCTCTATTGACTATGTGAAGTCAAAGGATAATATTGCGGATCCGTTAACGAAAGCTTTGACTAGAGAAAAAGTAAACACGTCATCGAGGGGAATGGGTCTTAAGCCTATGAACTAGAGAGTTGCCATAATGGAAACCCTACCTAGCTGACTGAAGATCCCAAGATCTAGGTTCAAAGGGAAAACCGAATTATGTAAATGCGACTCAGACAGAGCACTATGGGGGGTTAAAACCCTCATATTCATTCATATGATGATAATACAGTGGCACCTACAAAAGGTTAGGTTAAGCTATGCTTTTAATGACTCTTATATCTTGGAAATCCAAGTGGGGGTGCGGTAGGAACCTCTTAATGAGAAGTCACCTATGTGAGTAAGAAGTGGGGCCGCTTCTATGAGAATTGTAAGGCTGAATTCTCAGAGAGTACTCATGAAAACCAGGAGTTGTTCAGGGCCAAAATGAACACAACAATGAGAACCTCAAAACAATGTTTGAGCAATACTGTGTGAAGTTCTATTGTCTCGGTTTACACTAAGGGTTGAACAGTTCAAGACATCATGTTCACTGGTTAACCAGTAAATCCGATAGTTCTCACTAGGGAAGGTTCAAGGCCATCGGCTACCTATCCCGATGCAGTGTCGTTCTAAAGAACTCTTTCTAGTGTTAGTGTTTCTTTGAGTATTGTGTCCAGTCAATTTTCTCTATTCATGTGGGGGATTGTTGGAATTGGGTTTTAAACCCATTGTGGAGAAGCAACTTTGACTCAATTTTCAAATGGGTTCCAAACCATAGCTTGGTTAGGAACAAATTGATTCACGTTCATCTATTGGAATAGATGATCGTGGTATATTCACATGTTTAAAACGAATGGGAAGTGAATGAGAAAATTGAAGTTAAAGTTAGTGGTTCACCTTAAAGAAAAAGAGTATCCCACATTGAAGAGATAAAGCCAATGTTGTCTCCTTATAAGGCTTAGCCTTGAGCTAAGGGATGGGCCCCTTGGGGGTACCCATGTTTTGTAAGGAGGGAGGACCTAGGTTGACCCAAGGTCCACCGCCCGCCCCGCCCCGTCCCGGTCCGGTCTGTGGCCATGGCTTGGGCTTGGGCCCATCAGGCTTTATTCTTTTTGGGACAAATAAATTTTATTTATTTAATTTCTTTTCCGAAAAGTTGTAACCTTTCCAACCAGCTGTGAAGAGTTACACCCCTCAGTGAATACTCTGTGTATAAAAACGAGTCAGTTTTCAGAAGTTACAAATAAATTAATCCCGAAATACTCTTCCGTAATTATTTTTTCTGCTGTCTCGTTTTTCCTGTGTCCGAAAGAGTTCTGCTAATTGTTTTGGTTCGCCGGGTCTGCAAATTTGGAGTGCTCCTATTTCAGACGTACTGCCGTTGTATCCTGGGAGACTGTCGTCAAGAACCGTCAGCACCGTTGCGGGACGAATAAAGTCTTAAGGACAGTGAATCAAATTCACGCATCGGTTCTCTATTGCTGTTTGTCTGATTTTGCTGTGAGTTCATTTTAATTGTACTTTGTTGTTTTCTGCAGTTCTGTTTAGTAAACTACATTTCAGTATTTTCGCACAAGTATACACAAAGTATATATTTCGAACAACAAAATAAAGTGTAGTGTTCACGTAAACAAATGAGTTGAAAGTCGCGTCTTCCAACCAATTAGGCTGAATAAGAAATTCCAAATTGATCAACCCCAATCAGCCTTACTATAGATGGGCAATGTACTGTGTGTCCTAAAGCTGGCTCTCTTAGGAATATTTATTCAAAAAGCTCAACAAACTCACCAAGAAATTGATGGGCAATGTACTATGTCCCCTAAAGCTATGGGTACTGCTAGTACCCATAGCTTGCGCAACGGAAGCTCCATTCCCTTTTGCCTTGCCAACGAGAGACGAGCCCTTCAGAGTTTCAAGCATGATCCGACAGTTTTATCCAGTTGCCATAGCATAATGATTGCTCTACTGGGCAGGAGCTGTCTGCCATAGCATCAGTGGCCATGTCCTCGATTGGTGATTCGTCTGTGCATCAGTTGGTACCTCAATTTGACATAGTTGAATTACTTGTGCTGCAACAAAAATTTGGAGATTTACCAATTCCTAACTTCATGACTCCCTGAGGAGTACACGACATCTTAGCCTGTCCGATGCAGGGTTGGGTGGATTGGTTCCTCCCCACCTTGTAAATTTCTCAAGCTTGTGCACTCTCGATCTCGGTTTTAGCCACCTTAAAGCTGAGAACTTCAGATGGCTTTCGGATCTTCGTGTGCTGCACTATCTTACTTTGAATCAAGCAGAACATAGTCAAGCTTTCAATTGGTCGCAGACTAGCAGGTGACAAATATGCTTTCTTCTCTAGTAGATATACGCTTGTCCTCTTGAAATATTAATCTTGATATTTCTCGTCCTATTGTCATAAAGTTTACGCTGCTAACCTCCCTTCATCTTTCCTACAACATCTTTCCTTCTTTGATACCAAGTAAGGTACTTAATCTCATCGTCCTTCATTCTCTTAGACTATGAAACACTCGTATTTCTGGCCCAATCCCGAGTAATCTTCAGAACATGACTGCTCTTAAAGATTTTGTTGTCTTATAATTCTCTAAATTGCAATATACCCAACTGGTTCTACGATTTTTAATGCTCCTAAATCACTCGACCTTAGGATAGTTTACAAGGCTTATAATTCTAAGACGAGATTGAAAGCATGACTTCTATCAAGAACGCTAAAATGAGGATACCACGATCAACGGGGAGTGTCTGCGACCTCAAGTCACTTCACTTGTTAGCTAGAAAGTAACCAACTTAATGGTCCACTTCCGGAGTCATTAGCAAGATGGCTGTGTTAAGGTCATTATCATTGAGTAACAAACACGTGAAACCCACCCAAAATCTGCTTTAGGTTGCCCTGTTATAAATACACCCCAAGCTGAACTGGTCCACTTCAAACTGACATTAAATGTGAGAGAGGATGCAGTGAAATAGTTTACTTTTGGAGCGGGAATATCAACTCCTATTGCCCTACGCTAGACTGGTGTAATTAGTCAAGTCTTGTAGTCCTCAAATTGTGCTGTACGGATCCTTCCTCTGGCTGCCTAAAGTGACCAAATTTCAGCAGAGTTGGTCATCGGATACTTTCATAACCAGCACCTTCATGAACATGAAACAGCGACTCCTACATGGGACCTCAGGGAAACAACTGTTTTTTCTGCATTGAATTTGCGTTAACAAAGGAATTGTACACTCTTAAGAAGTACAAATAAGACTCTTTTTCCAATTGGTACAGATAAGGCTTCAATAGTTGATTTTTCAGAGTTGCTATTTCTGAATAATCTCAGAGTATGGCAACACTTACTCCAGTCTTAAGAACATTCAGATGTAAGGCAATATTAGACTCAAGTATCTGAACTCCAATCTCAAAAATACTTGGTAGAGAATAGAAGTTTGGAAGTCAAGGTCCTGCACAATAATTAGTAAGAGGAATCTTGGAAAATCACTCGGGGACCATCTCAACGACTTTCAGCCATCACGACTTTCAGTAAATGACAGGGTCTTCTTATCTGTACTTGTATGGCCTTCTATTTGAGGCAGTCTGATGCATTTGAGAACAATACGGTAATTCTCGAATCTATATATATATATAAAAAGCTGAAACCTTCGCTTAGAATCGCGACACGTAGAATTTTTAGAGCTCTATATTTACGCCACATAGGACTTTTTAGGAACCTTCTCCTTTTGCCACATAAGCTTCAACTTTGCATATGATAGTCTCCTATCTTAATTGGTTTCTTTATTTAGAGTCCAACTCTTTTGAATTGGATATGTATAATCAAGAATCCTATTTGTTTTGGTATTCTTTTCCTTTTCTACTATATTTAACTCTTTCTTATAATTTAATATTAAAAAAATTCGTAGGTCTACTTTACCCTATATTTGTAAACTTTATAAAACTAAGAAACTAATTTTACACCTTCTAAAACTCTACCTAATTAATATACTCATATATTAGGCCTTAATTTTGCTTATTAAAATCTCAAAAGTATTTTGAAATAACAATATAAAATCTCAAAAATATAAAGTACGAAAATCATACCTTACTTACTAATTCTTTTTGTAATTTTACAAAGTTCCATTCTAATCTATCATACAAATGTAGGCATAATCAATTATAATTCTTTTAACTTCATTTACTTGTAAAACTTTTTGTACAAGACTATGTCCTTTTTACAATACATCAGTATCAACTTAAGAATTAGGTATTGCAACTACAGAAAAATATTATTCTAATTTGACAACATTTTAGCACTTCGCATTATTAATTCGTTAACTTACTAGAATTTAATTTAATTAGTAGCACTTAATAGAATTTTAATACGAAAAATATTTACAATCCCACTTCTTAAGTTTTTACTAAACATTTTTAAGTATATTTGGCCCAAGTTTTGTAAACCCTAACTATAAAACTAACTAGAATATTAATTTTACATATTTTAAATCTCTATCTAATCAATCAATATATTCTTACTAGGCCTTGAATTTTGACTAATAATACCTTAAAAGTACTTAAACATAACAAAATCATACATGAGAAACATTAACTATCTTTTCTCTTTACGGAACATACAATACTTAAAAGTATTTTTGATATATCAAGATAAGAGGATAGTTAAAAAATTAGTTTTAATCTATAACCTCAAACTCTTTTATAAGTCACATTCTCTAATAGACGCAAAAAAAAAAAAATCATGCCTGATATGACTAAATTTTCAAAAGTACTTTAAGATATAAAAATAGCAAGCTAATCTACAAATTAAATTTTAACTATGTAACCTTACATTCTAAAGGTTCATCTCATCAACTAATTAAGTTATTAGAATTTAATTTGATTACTAAAGCTTAAATAAATTTTAAATTCAAAAAAATGTTTCCAATAATAAGTGAAAAAAAAAAAAACTAAACCAATATAGCTCATAAGTCTAAAATTATAATCATTTAAGCATATTATCTGATATAAACTCAATCAACCATTTACAGTCTATTTGACAATAAGCATAACTATCATTATATGATTATCTATCTCAATCTTTTGCAAAATTTGTATTAACTACTATGACACTTTTATGATAAATTTAGTTATTTAATAACTGTAAAATGTACATATTAGGCCTTAAATTTCACTTTTAACATCTCAAAAAAAAAAAAAAAAAATTTTTAAAACAACAACACAAAATATCTCCAAGGTAAATTATGAAAATCATATGTGATAAAAGATTTCTTCTTTTTTAATGTTTGACCCCAATATTGCAAAGTGTTACATGGGTAAGAATAGTCTTCACTTTATAACTGTTTAACCTCAATCATATGCAAAACTTTTGTAAAACACTCTAAAAATTTTATAATGAATTAAGATAATCATTAGTACTACATTGTACGCATATGTTTAAATTGATTGTCTTAGAAAATCTTCAAAAACACATCAAAATGAATGGTCAAAAAATTATCAAACATGACTTTGAAGAAAACAATTACACACAAATATTGCCAATACATAATGCTATATAATCTCTTTTTATAGGGTATTTATTTGAAAGTAAGTGAAACAGCTCAACGTGCTTTATTTTTTATTACAAAGTTTCACAGCATGTTATAGTAAGTTATTTAAGTCTACCCAAACACTTACTAATAATAGTCATCAACTATATCAGAATCATCCATAAAATGGGAATGTTGATCAATGATGAGAACTGAAAAATGGAAAAGAAGAAAATGCCTACATTTACTTAGATAGAATATTGATAAAAAGTTCATCCAACGGTTAATAAGTAAATAAATAAAAATATATATAGATATGTTTGATTTCTTGAATGTATAAGCTCACTTTTTTTCTTTTTTTTTTTGGTACAAAACTAAAATTAGTTCTAACATTACCTTAAAATGGAGTAAAATTATAATTTGATGTGCAATAATTGATTATTTATTGCATGCTTTACTTTTTGAATGCTTTATTTTGTATGTTTTAATATTAATATTATTAATAGTTTTGAGTATATAAAAAAATTGAACGATTACAAAACTCTATGCAAATGTCCCCATTAAATTTTACAAATCTACATTCAAAGACAATAAAAATTTTATAAGACACAAAGTTTTTTTTTTATATATATGTGTAAGTATGATAAGCTAGGCATGAGCAAAAGTTTTCCTCCATTTGACATTTCTTTTACTCAAATCACGTAGTAAAATATTATTTCTAACAATACATGTTACGTAATAATTAAAAGAGGATATAAAGAATTAAAAAATTAGAATGGTAGTCAAAACTAAATATATTTTCAATTTTATAGTAGTTTTAGATACATTGATATAATCTATTAGCATAGTGATGTAATAAAATGAGATACATTTTCAGTATTCTGCATAGTTTTTGTCAATATAATTCTAATCGTATTATGTAGTGACTTATTTGATTCGTGAAATCTATATTCATGAGTAAGCTCGATTATTATGATTTATTATGCATCTATGCATCGACGCAACGAAAGTCATTATATTTATTATTATTTCAATTTAAAGCATTGTTAACTATATTATAATATATGATTAATGAGAAGCAAATTATATCTCAAACCGATCAAATAACATCTCTACCCGTGCATTTGCACGGGTCCATTAGCTAGTATATTCCTCAAGGCTGCAGCATGAATATGTTCACGAGAGCTGCTGTGGTTCTTTTCCTTGTCTGCCTCATTACAGCAACTACTAGCAATCGAAATTCCTCTATGTTGTGCTTAGAAAACGAGAGGCAAGCTCTTCTGAGGTTCAAGAATGATCTAACAGATTCTTCAGGCCGCCTCTCCTCTTGGAATATGGTGCACAATGACTGTTGTTACTGGTCAGGAGTTGTCTGCCATAGCTTCAATGGCCATGTCGTCGAACTCCACCTTCAAAACCCGAACGGAGATTGCAACTCTTTTGACGATTTATATGCTGAGATGGCTTGTGAGAAGAACAAGTTGGGTGGCAAAATAAATCCTTCATTGCTCAACTTGGAACAGTTGAGTTACTTGGACTTGAGCCACAATGATTTTGGAGGGATTCAAATTCCCAGCTTCATTAGTTCTTTGAAGACTTTGCGGCATCTGAACCTCTCTCATGCAGGATTCGGTCGATTAATTCCTCCGGGACTTGGAAATCTCTCAGATTTATGCACTGAGAGATTTGCGCACTCTTGATCTTGGAGGTTCTTTTCTCAGAGTTGAGAATTTCATATGGCTTTCTGATCTTTTTTTCCTGCAACATCTTGATCTAAGCTCTGCAAACCTCAGCCAAGCTTCCGATTGGTTGCAGGTAACACAAATATGCTTCCTTCTTTGGTAGATTTGCGCTTGTCGTACTGCAATTGGTTGTCTAGTCTCACTGGCCTTCGTTTTCTTAATTTAGGAGGCTATGGCATTTCAGGTCCAATTCCAAGTGGTCTTGAGAACATGACCAGTCTTACACATGTTGATCTATCTGGCAATTCTTTAAATTCTAGTATACCCCACTGGTTGTACCATTTTAAAGGTCTTAATTCACTCAACCTTTATTACAACAATTTACGAACTTGAAGGAAGAATCCCAAGATCCATCAAAAAACTCTGCAACCTGGAGCCAATTAACTTGGAACATAACAGATTAGGTGACACGTCAGATGTTCTTCAAATATTTTTTGGGTGCGGTATACATAGTTTGCGTGAACTTAATCTTGGAAATTGTTCAATTAGTGGTCCACTCCCAAAGTCTTTGGGAAGATTGTCGTCATTAACGTCATTGTACTTGTATTCTAACCGGTTCAATGGAACTCTTCCAGAGAGTATTGGACAACTCTCGAAATTAGAAGAACTTTGGATTGATGATAACATGTTGGAAGGAGTTGTCTCTGAAGTTCATTTTGCCAATCTGTCAAACCTGAGATATTTTACTGCAGAAGACAACCCTTTGATTTTGCAAGTCGGTCCCAAGTGGAGTCCTCCTTTCCAACTTGAAGTAATGAGAGAGCGATCTTGGCATTGGGGACCAAAATTTCCCAATTGGCTTCAATCACAACAAAGGCTGACCTATTTAGATCTATCATCTACTAGAATATCTGATATTGTTCCCACTTGGTTTTGCAACTTGTCTTCTCAGTTAATTTATCTAAATCTATCTCACAACCAACTTCATGGAGTGATTCCATCCATTCCGTATGTCAAGCTTACCTACGCCATTATGTACTTGAGCCACAACAGATTCAGCGGTTCGTTACCACGTCTCTCTGCTAATGTAGCCGACCTAGATCTTTCCAATAATTGGTTTACGGGAGGCCTTTCTCACTTCTTGTGTGGCAGCACAGACAAACCAAACCAATTACAAATCCTTAATTTGGGAGATATTCTTTTATCAGGAGATATTCCCGATTGTTGGATGAACTGGCCGTCGCTGAAATATGTAGCACTGGGAAACAACAATTTGAAGGGGAACATACCAAGCTCCATTGGTTCTCTTAGTGATATGCTATCGTTGCACTTGCGCAACAACAGCCTCAACGGAGAAGTACCTATGGCTCTACAGAACTGCACGGAGTTGGAGATCATTGACCTGAGTCGGAATGAGTTTTGCAAGAGCACAACATCTTGGATGGGGAAAGGGCTACAGAAACTATTTTCACTGGACCTTCGTTCGAATAAATTTAGTGGTCAAATTCCTTCTGACATTTGCCACCTCAACTTTCTTCAAATCGTTGATCTCACAAACAACAATTTCTCAGGTGAGATACCAAGGTGTATGGGAAATTTTACCACCATGGCCACAAAAATAAGATATGGATATGTGTATTCACACATGATTGATCTCGGAGACGGGGTTCCATATGAACGAGATCGTTTTGAGGATGCTTATGTGGTGAAAAAAGGAAGCGAAATGCAATATGTTGCCATTCTGTTCCTTGTAACAAGCATGGACCTTTCAAGCAACAATTTATCGGGAGAAATACCAAAAGAACTAACCAATTTGGTGGGGCTGCAATCACTCAATTTGTCAGGAAATCGTCTCACAGGAATGATACCGAATAAGATCGGTGACATGAAGTTACTTGAATCTCTTGATTTCTCAAGAAACCAACTCTCGGGTGAAATTCCTTCAAGCATTTCGAGTCTAACTTTTTTGAGCTATCTAAATCTGTCATTCAACAATTTGTCAGGACGGGTTCCAACAAGCACCCAGCTCCAAAGCTTTAATGCTTCTTGCTTTATAGGCAACAAACTTTGTGGACCCCCAATAAGCAAGAACTGCAATGTCAATGGTGTAACGCCTGATAATCGAAATGAAGAAGGTAAAGGTGATAGACCAAAAGTGGACTGGTTTTACTTGTGTATGGCACTAGGATTTGCAGTAGGTTTTTGGGCTGTTTGTGGTCCTGTACTGTTCGTCCAGACCTGGAGGCATTCCTACTTTCATTTTTTAGAGATCAGCTGGTACAGACTATGTCTTGCTTTTGGAATCCGTCGTTAAATCTCAGAGGTACAAGTGGTATTGCACGTGAATATATATGCTTGATTATTGTTAAAATAAAATCATGTTGAAGTTGTAATCGTCTATCCTCAACTTCTTCGGACTTTGTTGTTCTTATAATTATAATTTAGTGCAATGAGTAAGAATGATATAGTAAGCAATTACAACACTAATTTTGTAATTTGTCACTAATACCCTCAATAGGAAATGTTTATTAGCTTTCAACTTGGTATAGTATGTTTTTCTCATTAAAAAGGCCTTTAAAACATTACATTCTGGTCGTCAGCTATTGTTTTCAAACTTATTTTAACACCTAATAAGTCTGAACAACATAGAAAAAAGATACAAGAAAGATTTCAAGCCTATATATTTTTAAACATCTATGCTATACAAGAAATCTTCAAAAGCCTCATAATTTAAAAGTCTGAACAACATAGAACAAAGATACATACTTACTCAGGCACAAGCTAAGCACAATGCTATGAAGCATGAATTTAAAAATTAAGATTAACTTTATATAAACTGAAATTGATGCGAAATCAGCAATATAGACAACATATTATATGTATTACCAGTTTCATCCATACCACCATTGCCACCTTTTTAAGAATTGTCTCCTAAGTAAGCTTCAGGTATCATATGTTGTCGAATGAGCAAAATTCATAGTTCTTAGTAACGTGCATTTGATCGTCATCTTCTTCTTGTTTTTATATTTACTTTATTCTATGAATGTTAATACAGTTACTTATATACATGATTTTGCCTTTCATAGTAGGTTAGAAGTATGACATAGATTAACATTATAAGGACATAGCCGAGTTATGCCATAACAAAGTTTCATCCATATAAGGACTGCCACCATTATGCCATTGATGTCTTGTTGATATTTTTGTATGCATGCATGCATATGGCATATTTATAGATACTGTAGACTTAGATATCTATCCTTTTTAAAAGAAAATAAAGCTCGTAGGAGAATCAGATAAGGGACTAATATGGCAAGGAATTAGTGGAGAAAGGAAGTTAAAAGACTACTTAAACATAAACATGTGTCTTTTAATAGTAAAATCAAAAGTATTGATGTTATTGTTGAATGAGGGATATAAGAAGGGTTAGAAGAAGTAATCGTAAATTGAACAAAGAAATAAGACCATTCATTGACCACATTACCAATATATGTATCATGAGTACTACTATTACGTTTTAGTATAAGAAAATCAAGAATAATAGGACTTGAGGGACATTATGTAGATACTAGGGCTGTTTAAGTTATGTAAATGTTTTAGACCAACTCTCAGTATTATTATATTCAAATACAGACATAAATAACTAAGAAATAGACATATGCTTCGGAAAAAAGCACCATCTAGCATTTGATAACGAACCTGGGATATAAACTATATATGAATCTAGCATTAGGAGATGGAAAGTCTTCCGAGGGCCATGTCATTGATTCATTGAAGTAAAAAACGAAGGATAATGATGACATTATAAAAAGTTTGAGGAAATTTTGTCTAAAAAATAATTTACACTCATTCACACTTTTTATATGAAGTATAGAGATAAATTATATTAGATTGCTTGTTCGAATCTATTGTTCTTTTCACTGTGATAGGTTGTTTCAATGCACAAACTTATTTCTGTTTATTAGGTATAACTTTGTTTAAAGGCGACATAGCCACAGGAAGGCACAAAGTGCTACACAATAAAATAAATCTACTAATTCTAGGCTGGATTTTGTCATCATCTATTTTGCTAGAATACGGATGATGAGCACGAGTGCTTGGGTTTAATGTCATACGCTTGCATTTTTATCTTATATGCACTTCACCTTTGTCATCAGGTAGCCTACTGTGGTTATCCTACAAAGAATCTGGCCCCTACAGATTAACATGTAAAATAGAGCTGCTACGATATGCGAGAAATGAGTCAAAGGTTACTTTAGATTTGCAATATACACGTTTCGTAGGAGGAATATTGTAACAGAATATAGAAAATTCTTAAAGCATTATCTTGAAGCTAAAAGCTTGTCAATTTCGTTCATGATTAGACTTGTCAAAAGAGAAATTGGATAATCCATATTGAAGCCCATGAACAATGGTAGAGTAAAAATGAGAAGATCTACGTCTTCTTTTTCAAGTTGTTAAACATGCCCTGCAAATTCATTATTTTAGTACTACTAATTAGGGAAGAACTCCCCACTTTATGGAACTTTTCATTTCCAGTTGCTGGAGGTCTGCTGTGGCTTCTCTTTAATCTCCATCTTCACTTTTATGTTCTAACTATTAGTTTTGTGATACTCCGTTATACCGATATACAGGGGCGGAGCTACAGTTGTACGAGGAGGGGCTATAGCCCCCCCTCAGATTTTGAAAAAAAATAATAAAAAAAAATAATAAAAAAAAAATATATATATATATATATATATATAGTATTTTTTCCATAATTTTCACACTTCTTCGGCTCTCTCTCTCTGATCTGACTCTCTCTTCTCACCGACCGGCGACCGACTAAGCTTCACGGCGCGGCCGGCGCCTCACTCCGGCAGCCACGAACCCACGACGGCAACGCGACGGCTTTGGCTCTCTCTCTCTCTGATCTGACTCTCTCTTCTCACCGAGACACCGACTGATTAAGCTTCACGGCGCGGCCGGCGCCTCACTCCGGCAGCCACGAACCCACGACGGCAACGCGATGGCACAGCGACAAACCCATGGGCCATGACTGACGACACGATCTGGGCGGCTGGGCTCTCTCGTTTTCTAGATCTACGCTGACGGCGAGTCGGCGACGACCCACTGACCCCGGATCTACGCCGACGGTGACTTGGCGACGACCCACTGACCCAGGATCTACGCCGACGGTGACTTCGGTCTTCACTCCAACTCTCCAACCGTCCACCGGCGGCCAAGAACTCCGGCGAGCGGCGGGCGGCGACTCGGTGACAAGTATGTTCCAACTTCCAAACTTTACTTTCACCTTTCATTGACTTGATCTAGTTGCCATCTCTATAAAATTTGTTTGTTATCTTTTTAGTATCATAGCTGAAATTATGAATGCATTTTTGTCGCTGTTTTTCACTGATTGTCTCTATTTTCCCAACGGTGTTTCTCACTGTATGTGGGATGTTTGTTTGAATTGGAAATGACGACAACTTTTTCGGTACTTGGAATTAGGGTTTACGTGCAATTGGTGGATTCTTGATTAGTCTATTTTTTGTGCTGGTACTTTTGAATCTGGATTGCGTTCAATTTGTGTCAAAAAATGTCGAATAATTGATCAAGAAAAATTATATTCTTTAGTGTTTTGAGGCCTCGGAATTAACACATGTCTGGGTTATTAGGTGAATCTTTGTACATGCAACTGGGTTTATCAAGAATAAAAAGTGAAGTCTTTAATTTACTAATTAAGCTCAGTTTACGTCTCATTAAAAGTGAATGTTGTGTTTTAATTGATATAGCTGTTTCAATTAGGGTTTTCATGTGCAATTGGTAGATTTTTAGTTTGGGTTTTTAGTGCTGTACTTTTGAATCTTGATGGAGTTTAATTTGTGTCAAAAAAGATCTAATAATTGATCAAGAAAAATGATTTTCTTTAGGGTTCGTAGCCTTGGAAATAACGTATTTCTGTGTCCCAGCAAGTAATGTTGGATGCTTTTTCGTATTTTTTTGTGTTTTGTCGAAAAATGCACTTTTTTTGTTGTTGCTATTTTACTAATAAAAAAATTATTAATTTCGATATATATTTAGCACGGGATGAAATCCTGGCTCCGCCCCTGCCGATATACCTTCCGAACTCTCAAGAACCTGTAACTTGGGCCAAAACTTGAATTCTCAAGAACCTGGAAGCATGGTATTCTCGCAGGAAGGCATTTTGAAGAAGTTGAACAGCGAAAAGGCTCAAAACGTTTTCTCTCAGAATATCAACAATATTAAGAACTGTGTCTTTCCCAGCAAGTCATTTGTTCAATTATGTTCTCCTAAGCTTGCAAGTGACCATCTGACTGTACTAAGTTGGAGCTTGTTCTTCCCCACACCACTTAGGGGCAGTTACAAGAATGGCAGTTCTTACTTTAAAGGTCATGGCAGGTATATAGAATTTCATTCACAAACTTACGTATGACAACCAGCAAACCCACATGGGATGGTATACGAAGCGGTGGCTTTATGCTTGGGCTGGTAATTCCATTAAGAATCTGAACTTGGTTCCAAGACCGATTCATGAATGCTTATAAAGGTATGTGGGGAATGATCCTTGCTTCTTTCTGAGGTGCAAAGGACTTGCAGTTTGGCAATAAGGCTCACATCTTGCCCGTTTCTGAGATAATCCTCTCGATTTCTTCTGAAAGGCGCTCTTTTTCCTCTCCCAACTCCTCATTCTGCTTCTGAAGCTCTTCTATCTGCTTAGTTTGTTCAGAATCCTTCCTGAAAATTTCCATTCAACAATTCGTTAAATCCTGAACATTCACATATTGCTTTCTCTAAATATTTTAGCTATAAAATGATATTGACATATAAATAGCAAACATAAATTGATAGCAACCAGAATGGAGAAAACAGTGTGGGCGCGAAGAAAGTTTGAGATTTTGTGTGCTTTGCTTTGTTTTTGTTGGGCTCAATCTACACCAGTACGCACCAGTTATATCGAAAACCTAAATTTTGTAAATAAGCATATGGATTCTTCAGTCCTAAAAGAATTACCACAAAGCACGCTCTATTACTCGGTAAATCAACTTTTAGCTCATGATAATGTGATTCACAGTACATGATAAAGTAGGCCTATCGAAATATAGCTTCTTGTTACCTATTCATGAAAGCCAAATTAAGTTTTAGAGATCGCACTTCTTTCTCAAGATTCTCACACCGCTTTCAAATAGCTTGTATATAGAAAGGAATTGCAGGTGTTGAGTTCTTTCCTTCGCTTCTGCCATCCTGCATCACCAAGAAATATACATGTAAACCAATCTGTTTGCTAATGCATACATAGCAAGTTTACTAGAGGCCGGTGAACGTATACGTATAATTTATATATAACAAAAATACAAACTCAACAATTTGATTTGTATGTTCAGCTTAAGAAAATATTAAATGTTGAAGTAAGAACTACTGGCTAGAAGTTTATAGAAGTGTTATGCATGCACATCCACCATCAACATGAACAGATTGGTTTATGTACCCAACTCAGCTAAGGCTTTGCCGCAAACTAGGTGGGGCTGGCTACAAATGATATCCTCTGGCTAATGTACACTAAATTTCTCTCTATCCCTTCGTATAATGCACGAGTAAAACAATGACTAGAAGGCAGAGACACAATCCCAAACACAAAGTAGTTTAAATAGAACTTAGCAAACTATAAATTACTAGCATGCACTCCTCTTTCAGCCACATTCCTGATATAATTAAGTAAAATGTCGGTCACTATCCATGGCACTAAGCAGAGGAGTAAACTAGCGTATAATCAGTATTTTGCAAATTGTACAGTCTGTCTCACAAATAGTAGTGGGAATCACCATATGTGAGGCCTTTACAAGTAATAGTCCCCGCCCCTTTTTGCTATTTAAACTGACAACGGGAAGGACAATATACAATTACCTAGAAGCACAAAACTGGAGATTACATCGACTGAGATAACAGAAGAGAAAATGGGCTGATATTATTTGGCCAATTGCAACATCGATTTCTAAAATAAACTGTCCAGATACAGAATTACAATTCTTAAAGTCCCCAATTCCAAAATCAATTTCAATTCTAAGGTTAATTTCGTAATCCAATCTGACCCCCCTTTCATTGAAATTGATTGGAATTATCCTTGCATTATCTTGAGGAAAACTTTGTGTTTGATGACGCACAGCAGAGAAACAATGAAATGTGCAATCTAATGTAAAGGCAAACGAGCCTCACATCTTAAAGCTAAGCTTGAAAAGGCAAGTGTATGTTGCTGAGATTTTAAGAAATTTAATTAAGTGAACAATCTACTGCATAAAATGCATACCAGATGTTTAAGATGTCCACCAAATGGGCTGATATTATTTGGCCAATTGCAACAGAGATTTCTTAAAATGCAGCATTTTCACCTCAAAATTGATGAGGTCAGAAAAGCAGAATTTTAGAAAAATATAGGCATCCATAAAGAGCGTAATTATGGCTATACTGAGGTGAAGTTACTTGCTTATGGAGTTCAGAAAAAAAGTTGAGGAAACAAATAGTTCCTGCTCTGACAAACAAACACTTTATAACCATGCCATCCCAGTTCCCATCACAACGGAAAGATACTGCAGGTTGCCAAATAGAAAACACATGAGCTACCTGATTGAATGCTGGTTGATGACCAGATACACCGGTTAGTTCTGTTGATGACCAGATAGAAGTATTTTCCGGGGGGTAAGTACTCTCATTGCTTCCTTTCCTCTGGAGTAAACCCCCGTGTTGATGACCAGATACACCGGTTAGTTCTGTTGACATTCTGCATTCAGCATAGAAGTCAAATGTGACACTTTAACCAACTCAACGTTATGCTGAACTGAAAAAGGTGGGTGTGCCAATGAACCAATGAAGGCACATCTAAGCAATAAAAATGGTACAGAGTCTGTACAAACTTCAGCAACATGAACCAGACTAACCTTCTAGACGCTTGTCTTGTACGATGATGAGCTATGCTTGCTGGGTTGTACCCTGGATTCTGGAATACAAAGTACATCATTACGATAAACAACAACTATGAACGGGAAAAGGTAGAAAACAATCAGATAAACAAGTGAAGAGTAATATTACCAAAAAAATTCTTCTTAAGTAACTTAAAATTTTCAATTTTACACACTTTGATAACTTCCACGTGTCTGAAAGTTTATTTCAAAATACGGACTTGTTCAATTTACGATTTTCAACATTGTTCAGAATTCAGGTCTAGTTAATTAATCTTCTTCTGACAACAGACGAAATGAATCAGACTGACTTGTCTACAACATGCTGCTTATATCCTTGGATGGAAAGAACGTTGAGCAATGAGATGTTGGCTAGTTATATTTATCACTTTTTCAATTCAAGCTTCAAATCTTGACCCTGTAAATAAGTGAAGAGTCACTAGTTATCAGATTATACACAAGGCTGGAAAATTCTTGGTATGCCCTACAGTTAAAGCTCCTCTCCTTCTATCTTAATCATTTTCCCGTGCCTCTTTCATATGGTTGGACCTTTATAGGAAAAACTTGATCACACCAAGTATTTGAAAAAGAATTGGAATGTAATTGATCAAACTTCTAATGAATGACAGCCTTCAGCATAGGATGAGCATGCTCTTTCTCTTTGCCACATCAGGCAGTTGGCAGAAGAGCAAGCACATCTATGATTTCGCTGGACTGAAATTTAAAGAAGCCTCTCAAGTTACTTTTTCAACTACATTGGTGGAACATTTTGTAGTTTTGAGAATGTGTTGAAATTCAGAATGTAGCTCATATTTTGTTCTTGAACAGATTTGAGAGAGCACAATATTCGTATTCGTGTGGGGATGCAGTTGGGCCTAAATTTTGGTAAATTGCAGCTTTGAGCGAAATAGACTCCAGTAAATGTTCCAACATAACTTGCTTAATTCAGACTTTAGCATAGGTCAAATAAATCATCAGATTAAGAACGTAATAATTGCTTGCCTCTCCATTCGTTAGCCAACTTTTGAAGAGCTCCTCGCTATCAGTACGGAAGTTATGAGAAAGATTCTTGAAACCCAACATCTCCATGGTCGGCACTCCAACCGATCCCTCCATCAAGGATTTTAAGAACAACTCTTCGCTTGATGTTAAGAACAACTCTTCCTTCCATCTCCATTATACCCTTTCCTGTTTCACCCCTCTGAACTCCTTGAGCCCGAGACAAACTCGAATTCTGCTGACTAGTCCCGGACCTTATACCCTCGTTTCTTAGCGGTTCGACACATTCTTAATTTCCATGTTCTCGACAGGTTTTTCTGTATAGTTGTTTGCTTTGTCTCTTGCTTATTAGGCAAGTTTGGCTTGTCCTTTCTTTAATCAAATACAGGTCTCGTTCAAATACAAGTCCTCTGTTGGTGGTTAATAAGAAAACTAGTAATATGTATTGTATTCAAGGGAACAATAGGTAGTCTAGTGTGAATAGCCGTTCAAGTGTAAATTAAATTTTATCCTCCGTGATGAGATGTGTTCCCTAAGAAACCAACATTTTTCCTTTCTTTCTGCACTTCAGCTTCCCTTTGCTGGTGTATGCTACGTGTGTGTTATTATAGCAAATAGAACCAAAACCATAGTTCATATATATGGAGTTGCTCATCTTTGTAGGTTGGCTTGTATTAATTTCAGAAAACTCTGTAATTCCTGAATTTAGAGAAAGTGTAGTTTATTGTACTACTTTGACAATAGACCAAAAGACAAAATGGTTCCACAAAGTTCTCTGAACTGTTGAGAACTCAAAATCCAATCACAGAGTCAACACTAGGATATGGTCCAGTTGTATAGATATTCATGCATATGTGGTGATCTATCCAGCTGATTTAGGATCATGAATTTCAGCTAATTTTACTTTATTTACAGGTGCTGATCTCAGGTCATCTAAGGTCTGTGAGCTTGGACGTCTGAATTATAAAGCCAAGTATGTTTTTTATCCATCCGAAAAAAAAGAATTTTCGTTGTTGATTTGATTATTATTGGGCCTCGGCATTTAAGGTGCTTCTTGCTAGTTCTTCTTTTTCTTTTCTTTGTGGGAAATTTGAGTTCCATTTATTTGTTGTAATCAAGTGCTTTGTCGTCAGAGAATATTGGAGTTCCAGAAAGTCAAACTTAGGAGTAGAATGGTCTACAAGAATGTTTGGATGTGTTGTGTTGCCACAGAAATGAATGGGAGTGGGAACAAGTATCAGATGATTTTAAGGCACTTATTAAAAGGCTTTTAAGATTACCTGCATTGAGATGATCATGAGCTCACCACCAAGCTCCACTTCAAATATCGAAGGACTAATGTTTTAGTATGGATGAAGAAATTTAAAGAATATCATATAAGTATACTGATAAAGTACCTGAAACTGATAGAGTAAGACGTTAGAAGATGCCATTAATCGATGCCCTGTATTACATCACACCTCTCTTCTCCCACACTAAAATGTGCGTGTAGTGTGCCACGAAACAGGGGCGTGCATGTGCTCTAGGTCCTTGCCGTCATGCAATGCATTAACATAAGAACATATAGAGTCCTCCACATGTTTGCAAATGACACTACGTCGTTAATTTAGAGTTCTCATGGTTACTTCTCAAAGTTGGACTACCATTATCTTAAGTTAATTCTTTCTAGAATAGTTGGACGCTCGAGGGCTTCCAACATTCTTATTTATTTGAATTTACCACTATTAGTTCGTCACCGTTGTGATACTGTGAGATTCTTATGCTTGCCTGACTTTGTTAGGTGAATGGAACGTTTACCTTGCCATTCTTGTGGGTTGTTTTCTGTTCTACATCTTGCCTTGTCATTCTTGGACGTTTACCAGTGACTTTTATGATGACAGGTCGACAAGGATGTTGATGTCCGGGTTTACAAGTGGTGTAAGAGCCAGGTTGTGGAGATTGGATGAAGTAGCTGGAGTTGTCACCAGTTTCTCAACCTCCTTGATCACAGTCAGCTTGGCTAAAGTCTTGAAGCAAGTCAAGTCTAGTATACATCAAACATGTGCAGCAAGGAGGCTCCCTCTCGCTGTATATGCAGGCCGCTTAAAGGGAGCTTGTTTCCTTGTAGCATACTTCTGTTTTGTGGGTTGGTTGGCTACTCAGTATGGCAAAAGGCTCGGCCTCCCAGAAATTTAAGAGGTTACTGATGCAAGTAGCACACACTTTTTGGTACCACTGCTAGCTTCTGGGAGTTCTGCAATGTTTGAGATTGCAGTGTGAAATAATTGTAACATCCTTGTATCTGTAAAAGCAGTTTGTGAGCAAGTAGCCTGGTTGAGGTTAAACATTTATAAAATGATTGAGGTTAAACATTTACAAAAGTTTTGCATATGATTGAGGTTAAACATTTATAAAATGAAGACTATTCTTACCCATGTAACACTTTGCAATATTGAGGTCAAACAATTAAAAAAGAAGAAATCTTTTATCTTATGAAGTATTAATATTAAAATTTCACAAATGATTTTCATAATTTACCTTGGTAATATTTTGTGTTGTTGTTTTAAAAAATTTTTTAGATGTTAAAAGTGAAATTTAAGGCCTAATATGTACATTTTACAGTTATTAGTTAACTAAATTTATCAAAAAAGTGTCATAGTAGTTAATACAAATTTTGCAAAAAGATTGAGATAGATAATCATATAATGATGACTATGCTTATTGTTAAATAGACTGTAAATGGTTGATTGAGTTTATATCAAATAATATGCTTAAATGATTATAATTTTAGACTTATGAGCTATATTGGTTTAGGTTTTTATTTCACATACTATTGGAAACATTATTTTGAATTTAAAATTTATTTAAGCTTTAGTAATCAAATTAAATCCTAATACCTTAATTAGTTGATGATATGAACCTTTAGAATGTGAGGTTACTTAGTTAAAAATTAGAGTAGCTTGCTATTTTTATATCTTAAAGTACTTTTGAAAATTTAGTCATATCAGGTATGATTTTTTTTTCCTGCGTCTATTAGAGAATGTGACTTATAAAAGAGTTTGAGGTTATAGAATTAAAACTAAGTTTTGTATGTTCCGTATAGAGAAAAGATAGTTAATGTTTCTCATGTATACATTTGTCAGATTTGATTTTGTTATATTTAAGTACTTTTAAAGTGTTATTAGTCAAAATTCAAGGCCTAATAAGAATATAGATTGATTAGATAGAGATTTAAAATATATAAAATTGATATTCTAGTTTTATAGTTAAGGTTTACAAAACTTCGGCCAAATATACCTACAAAATGTTTAGTAAAAACCATTGTAAAAACTTAGGAAGTAGGATTGTAAATATTTTTCATATTAAAAGTCTATTTAAGTGCTACTAATCAACTTAAATTCTAGTAAGTTAACCAATTAATAATGCGAAGTGCTAAATTATTGTCAAATGGTACATATTGTTGTAGTTGCAATACCTAATTTTTAAGTTGATATTTGATGTACTGTAAAAAAGACACAGCCTTGTATATTAAAAGTTTTACATGTAAATGAAGTTAAAATAATTACGAATTAATTGATTATGCCTACATTTGTATGATAGATTAGAATGGAACTTTGTAAAATTACAAAAAGAATTAGTAAGTAGGGTATGATTTTCGCACTTTATATTTTTGAGATTTTATATTGTTATTTCAAAGTACTTTTGAGGTTTTAATAAGCAAAATTAAGGCCTAATATATGAGTATATTAATTAGGTAGAGTTTTAGAAGGTGTAAAATTAGTTTCTTAGTTTTATAAAGTTTACAAATATAGGGTAAAGTAGACCTACGAATTTTTTAATAATAAATTATAAGAAAGAGTTAAATAGAATAGAAAAGGAAAAGAATACCAAAACAAATAGGATTCTTGATTATACATATCCAATTCAAAAGAGTTGGACTCTAAATAAAGAGACCAATTAAGATAGGGGACTACCACATGCAAAGTTGAAGCTTATGTGGAAAAAGGAGAAGGTTCCTAAAAAGTCCTATGTGGCGTAAATATAGAGCTCTAAAAATCATACGCGTCGCGATTCTAAGCGAAGGTTTCAGCTTTTTACATATATATAGATATAGATATAGATTAGAATTTACCACTATTAGTTCTTCACCGTTGTGATATTGTGAGATTCTTATGCTTGCCTGATTTCGTTAGGTGAATGGAACGTTTACCTTGTCATTCTTGTAAGAGCCAGGTCTTGGCCAGTCTTAAAGCAAGTCAAGTCTAGTATATATCAAACATGTGCAGCAAGGAGGCTCCCCCTTGCTCCATATGCAGGCCGCTTAAAGCGAGCTAGTTTCCTTGTAGCATACTTCTGTTTTGTGGGTTGGTTGGCTACTCAATATGGCAAAAGGCTCGGCCTCCCATAAATTTTAAGAGGCTACTACTGCAGGTAGCACACACTTTTTGGTACAAGTGCTAGCTTCTGGGAGTTCTGCAATTTTTGAGATTACAGTGTGAAATAATTGTAACATCCTTGTATTTGTAAAAGCAGTTTGTGAGCAAGTAGACTTTGTGTATTTTGGTCATAGAGAGAGATGGCAACTTAAGCTATGTCAAATGTATAGTTATATTATTACATCAAAATGCTAGATAATATGCCAAAAGGAATGTTATTTGCCATAGACTTTTTACACCTTGGTAATGCATATAAAGAGGAGAATTATGGTAAAGATCTTTATCGGAACAGAGCATGATTAAAGTTCCAGGCCTCGTTCAACAAAGGTGCTTAAATTCAGTTCAATTCAGGAAGAACTGTGATCTGTACCTCTTTCCTAGTATTTGCTTTGCAATATTGAAAACTAAAGGAGCATTTGCATAATATTTGATCCCGATAGTTCTTTTCAAGCATCCTGCAATTAGCGCAAGCTTCTATCATGGCTAAAGTAGCTGGTGGATTATGGTGCTTTCTTCTTTCTGTAGTTGCACTTTGTGGAAAGAAATGCACTGAAATATCATTGAAGAAGAATTATCTATCTCAGCCTCTCTTTCTCTAGGCCGAAAGAAGTACCAAAACTAAGCCTCATATGTGCATATACTCACATAAACAAATGAGCTGAAAGTCGTGTCTTCCAACCAGTTAGGCTGAATAATCAAGTCAAGCTCTTGCTTATCCAAGAAACTTCCAAATTGATCAAAATCCCAAATTTAAGAAATTCCAAATTGATCAAAAACCCAATCAGCCTTACTATTGATGGGCAATGTACTATGTGTCCTAAAGCTGGCCGTCCTAGGAATATTTATTCAAAAAGTTCAGCAAACTCACCAAGAAATTGAAAGCAAGATTAATCAAGATCATGAACCAGCTACATGATAAATCCACTAGAGTAGACACTATAAGCCAATTGCACATCAAGAACAATCCTATCTCTAGGTATCATGAAGACAATCACGAAAGTTGCTGCAGTTCCTTGGCTTGATGGTTACACATTATAGCAACTGCTAGTACCCATAGATTGCGCAACTGCAAGCTCCACTCCCTTTTGCATTGCCAATAAGAGAAGAACCCTTACAGAGGTTCAACATGATCCAACAGTTTTATCCAGTCGCCATAGCATAATGATTGCTCTAGTGGGCAGGAGCTGTCTGCCGTAGCATCAATGGCCATGTCCTCGAGCTCCACTTAAATGTGTCTGTTGGTGATTCGTCTGTGCATCGGCTGGTACCTCAATTTGACATAGTTGAGTTACTTGCTGCAATTCTTTGGCTTGGTGGTTACACAGTATAGCAACTGCTAATACCCATGGCTTGCGCAATGCAAGCTCCACTCCCAAGTGAATTGCCAATGAGAGAATAGTCCTTCAGAAGTTCAACATGATCCAACATTTTATCCAGTCGCCATAGCATAATGATTGCTCTAGTGGGCAGGAGCTGTCTGCCATAGCATCAGTGGCCATGTCCTCGAGCTCCACAGCCTCCACTTAAATATTTATCCGTTGGTGATTCGTTCATGCATCGGTTAGTACCTCAATTTGACTTGGTTGAGTTACTTGTGCTGCAACAAAAATCTGGAGATTTACCAATTCCTAACTTCATGGCTCCCTGAGGAGTTCACGACATCTTAGCCTGTCTGAAGCAGTCATGCAGGGTTGGGTGGATTGGATCCTCCGCACCTTGTAAATTTCTCAAGCTTGTGCACTCTCGATCTTTGTTTTAGCCACCTTAAATCTGAGAACTTCAGATGGCTTTCGGAATTTCGTGTGCTGCAGTATCTTACTTCGAATCAAGCAGAACATATCAAGCTTTCAATTGGTTGCAGACTTGCAGGTGACAAATATGCTTTCTTCTCTAGTAGATATACGCTTGTCCTCTTGCAATATTAATCTTGATGTTTCTCGTCCTAGTGTCATAAAGTTTACGCTGCTAACAACCCTTAATCTTTCCTACAACATCTTTCCTTTTTTGATACCAAGTAAGGTGCTTAATCTCATCGGCCTTCATTCTCTTAGACTAGGAAACACTCGTATTTCTGGCCCAATCCCGAGTAATCTTCAGAACATGACTGCTCTTAAAGATTTTGTTGTCTTATAATTCTCTAAATCGCAACATACCCAGCCGGTTCTATGATTATTAATGGTCCTAAATCACTCGACCTTAGGAACAATACAGTTTACATGGCTTATAATTTTTAGACGAGATTGAAAGCATGACTTCTATCAAGAACGCCAAAATGAGGATACTATGATCAACGGGGAATGTCTGCGACTCTCAAGTCACTTCACTTGTCAGCTAACAAGCTTGGGGAACATATCAGATGTTCTCAAAAGCTTTGTTTTGGATGCCTTTTGGAATTTGGATACTTTGAAGTCGTTTTATTAGCTGGGAGAGCCAACTATCTGGTTATTTGGATGGTCATCAGATTGGAAAGTTCCCCAACTTGCGTGAGCTTAATCTAGGAAGTAATTAAATTATTGGTCCACTTCTGGAGTCATTAGCGAGATCTGCTTTAGGTTGCCCTGTTATAAATACACCCCAAGATGAACTGGTCCACTTCAAACTGACTTGTGCAATTAGTCAAGTATTGTAGTCCTCAAATTGTGCCGTAAGGATCCTTCCTCTGGCCGCCTAAAGCGACCATAATTTCAGCAGAGTTGGTCATCGGATACTTTCATAGCCAGCACCTTCATGAACATGAAACAGCGACTCCTACATGGGCCTCAGGAAACAACTGTTTTTTTCTGCATTGAATTTGCGTTAACAAAGGAAAGGTATATTCTTAAGAAGTACAAATAAGAATATTTTTCCAATTGGTACAAATAAGGCTTCAATAGTTGATTTCTCAGAGTTGCTATTTGTGAATAATCTTGAGTTAGGAAAATATGCTTCTAGCAACACTTGCTCCAGTCTTAAGAACATTCAGATGTAAGGCAATATTAAACTCAAGTATCTAAACTCCAATCTCAAAAACACTTGGTAGAGAATAGAAGTTTGGTTGTCTAGTCTCGCCGGCCTACTAATCAATTGGTTGTCAGTCAATGACAGGGTCTTCCCTACTAATCAATTGGTTGTCTAGTCTCGCCGGCCTTCGTTTTCTTAATTTAGGAGACAGGGTCTTCCCTATAATCAATTGGTTGTCTAGTCTCGCCGGCCTTCGTTTTCTTAATTTAGGAGACAGGGTCTTCCCTACTAATCAATTGGTTGTCTAGTCTCGCCGGCCTTCGTTTTCTTAATTTAGGAGACTGTTACATTTCTGGTCCAATTCCAAGTAGTCTTGAGAACATGACCAGTCTTACACATGTTGATCCGTCTTTCAATAATTTAAATTCTAGTATACCCCACTTAGAGGTCTTAATTCACTCGACCTTAGTTACAACTATTTACGAGGTTCCATCTCAGATGACATTGGAAATATGATATGTCATATAACGAACTTGAAGGAAGAATCCCAAGATCCTTCAAAAAACTCTGCAGCCTGGAGGCAATTAACTTGACATAATCTTGAGTTAGGAAAATATGCTTCTGGCAACACTTACTCCAGTCTTAAGAACATTCAGATGTAAGGCAATATTAGACTCAAGTAGCTAAACTCCAATCTCAAAAATACTTGGTAGAGAATAGAAGTTTGGTAGAGAATAGAATATAACAGGGTCTTCTTTTCTCTCCTACTTTTTAGCCATCACGACTTTTCAGCCATCGCGACTTTCAGCCATCACTATTTGAGGCAGTCTGATGCATTTGAGAACAATAAGGTAACTCTGGAATATATTCCTCAAGGCTGCAGCATGAATATGTTCACGAGAGCTGTTGTGCTTCTTTTCCTTGTCTACCTCATTACGGCAACTACTAGCAATAGAAATTCCTCTATGTTGTGCTTAGAAAACGAGAGGCAAGCTCTTCTGAGGTTCAAGAATGATCTAACAGATTACTCAGGCCGCCTCTCGTCATGGAATATTGCGCATAACGACTGCTGTTACTGGGCAGGAGTTGTCTGCCATAGCTTCGATGGCCGTGTCCTTGAACTCCACCTTCAAAGCGGAGATTGCAACCCTTCAATTTCTGAGTATTCATATTGGGACCCTGAGACTTACATGGCCTGTGAGAAGAACAAGTTGGGTGGTAAAATAAATCCTTCATTGCTCAACTTGGAACAGTTGAGTTACTTGGACTTGAGCCTCAATGATTTTGGAGGGATTCAAATTCCCAGCTTCATTAGTTCTTTGAGGACTTTGCGGTATCTGAACCTCTCTCATGCAGGATTCGGTGGATTAATTCCTCCGGGACTTGGAAATCTCTCAGATTTGCGCACTCTTGATCTTGGAGGTTCTTCATATGGCTTTCGCAGAGCTGAGAATGTCAGATGGCTTTCTGATCTTTTTTTCCTGCAACATCTTGATCTAAGTTATGCAGACCTCAGCCAAGCTTCCGATTGGTTGCAGGTAACAAATATGCTTCCTTCTTTGGTAGATTTGCGCTTGTCGGACTGCAATCTAGATCTTTCTGTTTCTCTTCCCAACATGGTCAATTTTACTAGGCTAGCCGCCCTCGATATTTCCTACAACTGGCCATTTCGTTCTCCCCTACTAATCAATTGGTTGTCTACTCTCGCTGGCCTTCGTTTTCTTAATTTAGGAGGCTGTGGCATTTCAGGTCCAATTCCAAGTGGTCTTGAGAACATGACCAGACTTACACATGTTGATCTGTCTGACAATTCTTTAAATTCTAGTATACCCCGGTGGTTGTACCGTTTTAGAGGTCTTAATTCACTCAGCCTTCATCGCAACTATTTACGAGGTTCCATCTCAGACGACATAGGAAACATGACTTCCATCATCAGCATTGATATGTCATGGAACGATCTTGAAGGAAGAATTCCACGGTCCATTCAAAACCTCTGCAGACTGGAGGCAATTAACTTGGCAGAGAACGGATTACATGACACGTCAGATGTTCTTCAAATGTTCTTTGGGTGCGGTATACATAGCTTGCGTGAACTTAATCTTAAAGGTTGTTCAATTAGAGGTCCACTCCCAAAGTCCTTAGGAAGATTGTCGTCATTAAAGTCATTGGGCTTGGCTGATAATCAGTTCAATGGAACTCTTCCAGAGAGTATAGGACAACTGTCGAAATTAACGTCATTGACCTTGTTTTCTAATCAGTTCAGTGGAACTCTTCCAGAGAGTATAGGACAACTGTCGAAATTAACGTCATTGACATTGTCTTCTAATCAGTTCACTGGAACTCTTCCAGAGAGTATAGGACAACTTTCGAAATTTACGTCATTGACATTGTCTTCTAATCAGTTCAGTGGAACTCTTCCAGAGAGTATAGGACAACTGTCGAAATTAACGTCATTGACCTTGTCTTCTAATCAGTTCAGTGGAACTCTTCCAGAGAGTATAGGACAACTGTCGAAATTAACGTCATTGACCTTGTCTTCTAATCAGTTCAGTGGAACTCTTCCACAGAGTATAGGAAAACTGTCGAAATTAGAAGAACTTTGGATTGATAATAACACGTTGGAAGGAGTTGTCTCTGAAGTTCATTTTGCCAATCTGTCAAACCTGAGAGTTTTTTGTGGAGATGACAACCCTTTGATTTTGCAAGTCGGTCCCAAGTGGAGTCCTCCTTTCCAACTTGAAGAATTGGGAATACGATCTTGGCGTTGCGGATCAAAGTTTCCCAATTGGCTTCAAGCACAGCAAAGGCTGACCAAGTTAGATCTATCAGCTGCTAGAATATCTGATATTGTTCCCACTTGGTTTTGGAACTTGTCTTCTCAGTTAATTTATCTAAATCTCTCTCACAACCAACTTCATGGAGTGATTCCATCCATTCCGAATGTCAAGCTTACCTACGCCATGATGCACTTGAGCCACAACAGATTCACCGGTTCGTTACCACGTCTCTCTGCTAATGTAGTCGGGCTAGATCTTTCCAATAATTGGTTTACGGGAGGCCTTTCTCACTTCTTGTGTGGCAGCACAGACAAAGCAAACCAATTACAAATCCTTCATTTGAGAGATAATCTTTTATCAGGAGATATTCCCGATTGTTGGAGGAACTGGTCGTCGCTGGTATATGTAGCACTGGAAAACAACAATTTGAAGGGGAACATACCAAGCTCCATGGGTTATCTTCGTGACCTGCGATCGTTGCACTTGCGCAACAACAGCCTCAACGGAGAAGTACCTATGGCTCTACAGAAGTGCACGAAGTTAATGATAATTGACCTAAGTGAGAATGAGTTTTGCGGAAGCATAACATCTTGGATGGGGAAAGGGCTTCTGAATCTAATTTCGCTGGACCTTCGTTTGAATAAATTTAGCGGTCAAATTCCTTCCGACATTTGCCACCTCCACTCTCTTCAAATCTTAGATCTCGCAAACAACAATTTGTCAGGTGAGATACCAAGGTGTATCAGAAATTTTACCGCCATGGCCACAGAAATGAGTAATGGAGACGAGATTATTTACTGGTTTGACATTAGAGACTGGAGAACAAATGGACTAAGTCCTTTTGAGGATGCTTATGTGGTGACAAAAGGAAGAGAATTGCAATATGTTGCCACTCTGTTCCTTGTAACAAGCATGGACCTTTCAAGCAACAACTTATCAGGAGAAATACCGAAAGAACTAACCAGTTTGGTGAGGCTGCGATCACTCAATCTGTCAGGAAATCGTCTTACAGGAATGATACCGAAGAAGATTGGTGACATGAAGTTTCTGGAATCTCTTGATTTCTCAAGAAACCAACTCTCGGGTGAAATTCCTTCAAGCATTTCGATTCTAACTTTTTTGAGCTGTCTAAATTTGTCATTCAACAATTTGTCAGGGCAGATTCCATCAGGCACCCAGATCCAAGGCTTTAATGCTTCTTGCTTTATAGGCAACAAACTTTGTGGACCCCCAGTAAGCAAGAACTGCACTGTCAATGGTGTAACACCTGATAATCGAAATGAAGAAAGTAAAGGTGATAGACCAGAAGTGGATTGGTTTTACTTGTGCATGGCATTGGGATTTGTAGTAGGTTTTTGGGTTGTCTGTGGTCCTATACTGTTCATCCAATCCTGGAGGCATGCCTACTTTCATTTCTTAGAGATCACCTGCTGCAGACTATGTATTGCTTTTGGAATCCGTCGTTAAATCTCAGAGGTACAAGTGGTATTGCGCGTGCAACTATTAATGCTTGATTATTGTTAAAATAAAATCATGTTGAAGTTACAATCGTCTATCCTCAACTTCTTCGGACTTTGTTGTTCTTATAATTTTAATTTAGTGCAATGAACAATAATGATATAGTACGCAATTACAACCCTAATTTTGCAGTTTGTGAGCTAGTAGCCTTGTGTATTTTGGTCATAGAGAGATATGGCAACTTAAGCTATGTCAAATGTATAGTTGGGTTATTATTACATCAAAATGCTAATAATATGCAAAAAGAAATGTTATTTGCCATACATTTTTAAACTTTGGTAATGCATATAAAGAAGAGAATTATGATGAAAATCTTTATCAGATCGGAGTACAAATAAAATGTTCCAGGCATGTTCGACAAAGGTGCTTAAATTCAGTTCAATTCAAGAAGAAAGATGAAAGTCCAGGAGCTGGAATTATTGATAAGAAGATGCTGTAAGGCTTTCCCTAGAGCATATCAACAGCCTAGTCAAATTCACAAAAGGTATTTGCTTTGCGTAATAGCTCCTATCATGGCTAAAGTAGCTGCTGGATTATGGTGCTGTCTTCTTTCTGTAGTTGCACTTTGTGGAAAGAAATGCACTGAAATATCATTGAAGAAGAATTATCTATCTCAGCCTCTCTTTCTCTAGACTGAAAGAAGTACAAAAACTAAGCCTCACATGTGCATAAATTCACTCAAGAGAAATAAAGTGTAGTGTTCACATAAACAAATGAGTTGAAAGTCGCGTCTTCCAACCAATTAGGCTGAATAAGAAATTCCAAATTGATCAACCCCAATCAGCCTTACTATAGATGGGCAATGTACTGTGTGTCCTAAAGCTGGCTCTCTTAGGACTATTTATTCAAAAAGTTCAGCAAACTCACCAAGAAATTGATGGGCAATGTACTGTGTCCCCTAAAGCTATGGGTACTGCTAGTACCCATAGCTTGCGCAATGCAAGCTCCATTCCCTTTTGCATTGCCAACGAGAGACGAGCCCTTAAGAGTTTCAAGCATGATCCAACAGTTTTATCTAGTTGCCATAGCATAATGATTGCTCTAGTGGGCAGGAGCTTTCTGCCATAGCAACAGTGGCCATGTCCTCGAGCTCCACTTATATATTTCTGTTGGTGATTCGTCTGTGCATCGGTTGGTACCTCAATTTGACATAGTTGAGTTACTTGTGCTGCAACAAAAATTTGGAGATTTACCAATTCCTAACTTCATGGCTCCCTGAGGAGTACACGACATCTTAGCCTGTCCGATGCAGGGTTGGGTGGATTGGTTCCTCCCCACCTTGTAAATTTCTCAAGCTTGTGCACTCTCGATCTCGGTTTTAGCTACCTTAAATCTGAGAACTTCAGATGGCTTTCAGATCTTCGTGTGCTGCAGTATATTATTTTGAATCAAGCAGAACATAGTCAAGCTTTCAATTGGTTGCAGACTTGCAGGTGACAAATATGCTTTCTTCTCTGGTAGATATACGCTTGTCCTCTTGCAATATTAATCTTGAGGTTTCTCGTCCTAGTGTTGTAAAGTTTACGCTGCTAACCTCCCTTAATCTTTCCTACAACATCTTTCCATCTTTAATACCAAGTAAGGTGCTTAATCTTTTCGTCCTTCATTCTCTTAGACTACGAAACACTTGTATTTCTGGCCCAATCCGAGTAATCTTCAGAACATGACTGCTCTTAAAGATTTTGTTGTCTTATAATTCTCTAAATTGCAACATACCCAGCTTGTTTTACGATTTTTAATGCTCCTAAATCACTCGACCCCAGGAACAATATAGTTTACATGGCTTATAATTCTTAGACGAGATTGAAAGCATGACTTCTATCAAGAATGCTAGAATAAGGATACCACGATCAACGGAATGTCTTCGACCTCAAGTCACTTCACTCGTCAGCTAACAAGCTTGGGGAACATATCAGATGTTCTCAAAAGCTTTTTTTGGATGCCTTTTCGAATTTGGATACTTTGAAGTCGTTTTATTGCGTGAGCTTAATCTAGAAAGTTATAAGCACGTGAAACCCCCCCAAAATCTGTTTTAGGTTGCCCTGTTATAAATACACCCCAAGATGAACTGGTCCACTCCAAACTGCCTTGTGCAATTGGTCAAGTCTTGTAGTCCTCAAATTGTGCTGTAAGGATCCTTTCTCTGGCCGCCTAAAGTGGCCAAAATTTCAGCAGAGTTAGTCATCGGATACTTTCATAACCAGCACCTTCATGAACATGAAACAGCGACTCCTACATGGGACCTCAGGGAACAACTGTTTTTTCTGCATTGAATTTGCGTTAACAAAGGAAATGTACACTCTTAAGAAGTACAAATAAGACTATTTTTCCAATTGGTACAGATAAGCCTTCAATAGTTGATTTTTCAGAGTTGCTATTATTGAATAATCTCAGAGTATGGCAACACTTACTCCAGTCTTAAGAACATTCAGATGTAAGGCAATATTAGACTCAAGTATCTGAACTCCAAGGACTTTTCAGCAATATTAGTAAGAGGAATCTTGGAAAATCACTCGGGGAGCATCTCAAGGACTTTTCAGCCATCACGACTTTCCGGTCCGGGTACGGGTCAAATGTCAACGGGTAGCATATTTGGCTACCCGTACCCGCAATTTCGTAACGGGCCTGGGTAGACCCGCGGGTACGGGCCAAAAATTGCCAGGTCTATCTGTACTTGTATGACCTTCTATTTGAGGCAGTCTGATGCATTTGAGAACAATACGGTAACTCTCGAATATATTCCTCAAGGCTGCAGCATGAATATGTTCACGAGAGCTGCTGTGGTTCTTTTCCTTGTCTGCCTCATTACAGCAACTACTAGCAATCGAAATTCCTCTATTTCGTGCTTAGAAAACTAGAGGCAAGCCCTTCTGAGGTTCTCCTCTTGGAATATGGTGCACAATAACTGTTGTTACTCGTCAGGAGTTGTCTGCCACAGCTTCAATGGCCATGTCATCGAACTCCACCTTCAAAACCCTTACGGAGTTTGCAACCCTTTTGATGATCTATTCGCAGACCGTGAGACTTACATGGCCTGTGAGAAGAACAAGTTTCGTGGTAAAATAAATCCTTCATTGCTCAACTTGGAACAGTTGAGTTACTTGGACTTGAGCCTCAATGATTTTGGAGGGATTCAAATTCCCAGCTTCATTAGTTCTTTGAGGACTTTGCGGTATCTGAACCTCTCTGGTGCAGGATTCGGTGGATTAATTCCTCCGGGACTTGGAAATCTCTCAGATTTGCGCACTCTTGATCTTGGAGGTTCTTTATATGGCTCTCTCAGAGCTGAGAATTTCAGATGGCTTTCTGATCTTTCTTTCCTGCAACATCTTGATCTAAGCTATGCAAACCTCAGCCAAGCTTCCGATTGGTTGCAGGTAACAAATATGCTTCCTTCTTTGGTAGATTTGCGCTTGTCGGACTGCAATCTAGATCTTTCTGTTTCTCTTCCCAACATTGAGTCAACTGGGGATTTGGTTCTTCCCTACTAATCAATTGGTTGCCTAGTCTCGCTGGCCTTCGTTTTCTTAATTTAGGAGGCTGTGGCATTTCAGGTCCAATTCCAAGTGGTCTTGAGAACATGACCAGTCTTACACATGTTGATCTCTCTCTCAATTATTTAAATTCTACTATACCCCACTGGTTGTACCATTTTAGAGGTCTTAATTCACTCGACCTTTATTACAACAATTTACGAGGTTCCATCTCAGATGACATTGGAAACATGACTTCTATCATCAGCATTGATATGTCACATATAACATATTAGGTGACACGTCAGATGTTCTTCAAATATTTTTCGGGTGCGGTATTAATAGCTTGCGTGACCTGGATTCTCTTCAAATCTTAGATTGTCATCGTTAAAGTCGTTAAAGTTATTGACCTTGTTTTCTAATCAGTTCAATGGAACTCTTCCAGAGAGTATTGGACAACTCTCGAAATTAAAGTCATTGGACTTGTTTGGTAATCACTTCTATGGAACTCTTCCGGAGAGTATTGGACAACTCTCGAAATTAGAAGTACTTCAGATTGATGATAACATGTTGGAAGGAGTTGTCTCTGAAGTTCATTTTGCCAATCTGTCAAACCTGAGAGTTTTTTATGGGGATGACAACCCTTTGATTTTGCAAGTCAATCCCAAGTGGAGTCCCCCTTTCCAACTTGAAACATTGAGTCTGCGATCTTGGCGTCGCGTATCAAAATTTCCCAATTGGCTTCAAGCACAGCAAAGGCTGAACCATTTAGATCTATCATCTACTAGAATATCTGATATTGTTCCCACTTGGTTTTGCAACTTGTCTTCTCAGTTCTCTTATCTAAATCTCTCTCACAACCAACTTCATGGAGTGATTCCATCCATTCCGAAAGCCAAGCGTTCCTACTTGAACAACAACAGATTTAGCGGTTCGTTACCACGTCTCCCTCCTAACGTAGTCGAGCTAGATCTTTCCAATAATTGGTTTACGGGAGGAGGCCTTTCTCACTTATTGTGTGGCAGCACAGACAAACCAAACAATTTACAAATCCTTAATTTGGGAGACAATCTTTTATCAGGAGATATTCCCGATTGTTGGATGAGCTGGGCGTCCCTGAGAGTTGTAGCACTGGGAAACAACAATTTTAAGGGGAACATACCAAGCTCCATGGGTTATCTTAGTGACCTGCGATCGTTGCACTTGCGCAACAACAGGCTCGATGGAGAAGTACCTATCACTCTACAGAACTGCACGGAGTTGATGGTAATTGACCTGAGCCAGAACGAGTTTTGCGGGAGCACAACATCTTGGATGGGGAAAGGGCTTCTGAATCTAATTTCACTGGACCTTCGTTCGAATAAATTTAGCGGTCAAATTCCTTCTGACATTTGCCACCTCAATTCTCTTCAAATCTTAGACCTTGCAGACAACAATTTGTCGGGTGAGATACCAAGGTGTATGGGAAATTTTACCGCCATGGCCACAGAAATAAATAATGGAGGCCCGATTTCAATCTGGAATGATGGATACGCGATTTCATACTCGTTTTATGGAGTATCTTTTGAGAGTGCTTATGTGGTGACAAAAGGAAGGGAATTGCAATATGATAGCACTCTGGCCCTTGTAAAAAGCATGGACCTTTCAAGCAACAGTGTATCAGGAGAAATACCGAAAGAACTAACCAGTTTGGTGAGGTTGCAATCACTCAATTTGTCAAGAAATTGTCTCACAGGAATGATACCGAAAAAGATTGGTGACATGGAGTCATTGGAATCTCTTGATTTCTCAAGAAACCAACTCTCGGGTGAAATTCCTTTAACCATTTCGAGTCTCACTTTTTTGAGCTATCTAAATTTGTCGTTCAACAATTTTTCGGGGCAGATTCCAACAAGCACCCAGCTGCAAAGCTTTAATGCCTCTTGCTTTATAGGCAACAAACTTTGTGGCCCCCCAGTAAGCAAGAACTGCACCGTCAATGGTGTAACTCCTGATAATCCAAATGAAGAAGGTAAAGGTGATAGACCAGGAGTGGACTGGTTTTACTTGTGCATGGCATTAGGATTTGCATTAGGTTTTTGGGCCGTCTGTGGTCCTATCCTGTTCATCCGGTCCTGGAGGCATGCCTACTTCCATTTCTTAGAGACCACCTGGTGCAGACTATGTATTGCTTTTGGAATCCGTTGTTAAACCTCATAGGTACAAGTGGTATTGCACATGCGTTGCACGTGAATATTAATGCTTGATTATTGTTAAAATAAAATCATGTTGAAGTTGTAATCGCCTATGCTCAGCTTCTTCGGACTTTGTTCTTATGATTATAATTTAGTGCAATGAGCTAGAATGATATAGTACGCAATTACAACACTAATTTTGTAATTTGTCCCTAATACCCCCAATAGCAAATGCTTATTAGCTTTCAACTCAGTATAGTATGTTTTTGTCATTAAAAAGGCCTTTAAAATAGAATATCCTAGTCTTCAGCTATATTTTACAAACTTATTTTAACACCTAATAAGTCTAAAAACAACATAGAACAAAGATACAAGAAACATTTCAAAAGCCTATATTTTTCAAACATCTATGCTATACAAGAAAATTTCAAAGCCTCATAATTTAAAAGTCTGAACAACATAGAACAAAGATACATACTTACTCAGGCACAAACTAAGCACAATGATATGAAGCGCGAATTGAATTTAAAAATTAAGATGAGCTTTATATAAACTGAAACTTATGCGAATTCAGCAATATATACAACATATTATCTGTTACCAGTTTCATCCATACCACCATTAAGATGAGCGTTTTTAAGAACTGTCTCCTAAGTAAGCTTCAGATATCATATGTTGTCAAATGAGCAACATTCATAGTTCTTAGTAATGTCACCTTGTGCATTTGATTGTCATCTTCTTCTTGTTTTTATATTTACTTTACTCTATGAATGTTAATACAGTTATTTATATATATGGTTGTGCCTTTCATAGTAGGCCAGAAGTATAACATAGATTAACATTATAAGGACATAGCCGAGTTATGCCGTAACAAATTTTCATCCATAGAAGGACTGCCACCATTATGCCATTGATGTCTTGTTGACATTTTTGTATGCATGTATGCATATGGTATACTTATAGATATTGTAGAGTTAGATATCTATCATTTTTAAAAGAAAATAAAGCTCGTAGAAGAACCAGATTAAGGACTAATTATGGCAAGGAATTAGTGGAGAAAGGAAGTTAAAAGACTCAAAAATAAACATTTGTCTTTTAATTGTAAAATCAAAAGTATTGATGTTACTGTTGAATGAGGTATATAAGAAGGGTTACAAGAAGTAATCATAAATTGAACAAAGAAATAAGGCCATTCATTGACCACATTATCAATATATGTATCATGAGTACTATTATTACGTTTCGTATAAGAAAATCAAGAATAATAGGACTTGAGGGACATTATGTTTTAATAGTAAAATCAAAAGTATTGATGTTATTGTTGAATGAGGTATATCACTACAAGAAAATGAATTTTTAGCGACGGATTTGATTCCGTCGGTAAAAATGACTTTTAGCGACGGATTTGACCGTCGGTAAAAGTCCGTCGCTAAATATCTTTTTCGACGGAATGTTCCGTCGGCAAATATTTTTAACGACGGACTTTCACCGACGGACTATTACCAACGGAAAATCATCACTAAATGTTATTTAAGAGTTTTTTTTCAAAAAATTAAAATAAAAAGGGTTTCAGCGACGGACTTTTAGCGACGGATACAATCCGTCGGTAAAAGTCTTTACATTTGTAATTTTTATTATATTTTAGCGACGGAATTTAGCGACGGCGGAAAATCCGTTGCTAAGATGATTAAAACCTACAAACCCTTCTCTCTCTTCCTCTTTCTGTTTCTCATTCTCCTCGCCGCTCTTGCTCCTCTCTCTCTCTCTCTCTCACCCACACCGACTTACGCCGCCCACCTTCGTCGCCCACCTCCCACGCCATCCCGCCTCCACCCGCTGCCCCACCTCCGTCGCCCACCTCCCACGCCATCCCGCCTCCCAGAGGCGGAACCACGTTGTAACGAGGGGCTGCATTAGCACCCCCAGAACTTTCAAAAAAAAATTTCTTCACTTCCTCTCTCTCCCTCTGGGCTCTCCATTGCCTCTCTCTCTCACCACTGACCTACGGCAACACAGCACATACCTGCGCTCTCTGGCCCCAGGCTCTCTCTCTCTCTCACTCCCTGGAATCAAGACAGCCGAGAGAAGGTCGGCGAAATTTCTTCTTTCTCATCCAGATCCAAGAGAAGACCGGCGATGGCGGCGCTGGCGCCGGCGAGTGACCACGAAGACTCCACTGGCACCGGCCAACATCCCTCTACCGGCAACAATGACGAGGACTCCACTGCCGGCCAACCCTGCCTTTTGTTATTTTGCCATTTCGGTACGTATAGGCCGTTCTTTCCTGGTTCAACTCTATGTACGTTTAGCCTGCATAAAGCTATGCTTTTTGTTGATTTTTTTTCAAGGTATTCATGAATCATACTTGGGTTGATTCTCTGCAAATTTTAGGCACAGTGGAAGGGTTTCTTGCCATTACCGTTGATGCAGCCAAGAGAGCTGGAGAGGTACAATAAAATTTCATAAACCCAAATCCTTTCCTTATTCATTTCTTACTGATTTCTAATTAATTGCCCAATTTGAGCTTCATTTCAGTTTTTGACATACATATCTTGAAAATTTCATAAACCCAAATCCTTTCTTTATTCAATCTTATTGATTTCTAATTAATTGCCCAATTTGAGCTTCATTTCAGTTTTGACGTACATATCTTGGAAATTTCATACACCCAAATCCCTTCTTTATCCAATCTTATTGCTTTCTAATTAATTGCCTAATTTGAGCTTCATTTCAGTTTTTGACATACATATATTGAAAATTCTTGTTTACAGACAATTCAGAAAGAATTTTACCATACCAAGCATGTCGAGCATAAAGGCCAGGTATCTCAAGTTCTTTCTGAAAGAATTTGTATGCATGTACCTACACATGTGGCTCTCTGTGTGTTTATGCGTGTGTGGATATTGTCTTTTCTATTTCAGTAATTGGGTTGTAGAGAGACCAAATCTGGAGGAAACTTATCGTGTCACTACAAGAAAAGAGGGAATTAGCGACGGACTTTTAGCGACGAACAAAATTCCGTCTCTAAAAGTATTTTCAGCGACGGAATACACCCGTCGGGTAACGTCCGTCGGTAAAACTATTTACCGACGGAATAATTCCGTCCGCAAAAATAACCGTCGGTGAAAGTCGGGTTTTGCCGACGAACTTTTACCGACGGGTGTGTTCCGTCGATAAAACTATTTAACAACGGAATACTTCCGTCGGTAAAAATACCCGTCGGTGAAAGTAGGGTTTTGCCGACGGACTTTTACCGACGGGTATTTTCCGTCGGTAAAAGCCTTAAATAGATCAGATCCCCTTCTTCTTTTCTTTCTCCCGTTGCTCTCTCTCTCTCTCTCACCGGCGATTTATCCTCCGTCGCCATCCCCGGCAACCTAGCCCCGACGGAATATATCCTGCCACCGCCTCCGACGCCGCCACTGCCGCCCATCTTCAAAACCGAAGGACCGCTGCTGCGACGCCACCACCACTGCGCCACCACCACTGCTGCGCCGCCACCACAACCGCGCCGCCCATCTTCAAATCAGCCCAAGTTTATGTAAGTTTAGATATTCATGATCGGCTTTTAGATATTCAGAATCATCTCTTTACCGTTTGTAGATTCTCGTAACTCGTATGGTTTGATTTTTTTTTTGGTAATCGTATGGTTTGATATTATGTTACCCGGTAAATGCAGTATATAATGAGAAGGGTTTGTAGATTCTCGTAACTCGTATGCTTGGCTTGTAGATTCTATTATGGTTTGTAGATTCTCGTAACTCGTATGCTTGGCTTGGCGGGGTTGATCGACTCTTGGAGGAGGGTTCACCTTTTGGTTTTAAAAAAAGGCTTGGGGAATACGATAACACCAACACATAAATTAGCTTCATGGCCCCTTAGAAGGTGTTCAAGAGTTAGAAGTTACGAATTTTCCCATGATAAATTGGTAGATGTTAAAGAAAATGTGGTCTTAACCCTAAACCCTAAACCCTAAACCCTAAACCCTAATTAGTCATAATTGAACCCTAAATTGATTGCCCCAATCTAACCGAACCCTAATTGAACCCCCTAATCCAATCGAACCCTAAATTGAACTAATTGAACCCTAAATTGAATGCCTCAAATCAACCGAACCCTAAATTGAATCAATAGAACCCCCTAATTGAACCCTAAATTGAACTAATTGAATCCTAAATTTAATGCCTCAAATCAACCGAACCCTAAATTGAATCAATAGAACCCCCTAATTGTACCTAAATTGAAGTAATTGAACCCTAAATTGAATGCCCTAATCGAACCGAACCCTAAATGAAACTAATTGAACCCTAAATTGAATGCCCTAATACAATCGAACCCTAAATTGAAATAATTCAAGCGCATCGGATATGTGAATTTTGAACAGTTTTTAAAAAATTTGAACATTGCTCATTTGTTTGATAATTTTAGGTTGTTAATTGTGCGTTTTATAATTGTGATTATTGATCGATGATTTTAGGTTATTAGCTGTGCATTTGAAGTAATTGTGATTTTAGGTTATTAGCTGTGCGTTCTTGTGAAGGGCCGATTCTTCGAGCCACGCCTGTACTGGAAGGAATGGGATGCCGCTGCGAGGGAGGCCCTATGGGAGGAGTGGCTGGTACGGTGAAGTATTTTTTTCAGCGTTAGTAAATGTTAAATTACAGTTTGTTTTATGTTGTTAATTTGTGTTATTGAATGCATTACAGGAGGGGTTCACGTTTGATACGCCTGAGCAGCAGGGACTGGGGCAGCAGGCTTTCTTTGCCTACATCGGCAAGAATTACCGCCGATGGCTCCACGATGCACGGGACCGGGCGAAGAGGGCGCTGCCCGCGGGTGCCCCGATGACGGACATGACGAAATATCCCCCACATTGGATATCTCACCGTGTATGGGGGGAGATGATAGATCGGTGGGCTGCGGATCCAGGTTGGGACGCCAAGAGTAAGAGCGGGGCTAACAACAGACAGAACAGAGATCCGACGCACACGGGGGGGTCGGTGCCACACGACATCGTCCGACATATGAACGCGGTCGAGCACCCGGATCTAGAGGAGGATGAGGTCATAGCTCTGACCTATACTCAGACGCACGTGCGGAAGAAGGACAAGGACGAGACGCACCAGGCGGGCGACTATATTTCAGATATTGCCCGACGGATCGATGTGAGTCAATTTATTTAAGTTAATCTGTTTCTTTCTATCCTCGATGTCTGTTTCGTTAATTAATGCCATAACATATCGTTAAACCACTATTTTTGCAGGCCTCGTATGAACAACTAAGGGGGTCCGAGCAGCAGTCCGGACAGCCATCAGCGTCCAGTAGTACGGCTGCGAGTACTGGGGGTTGAAGCGATGGCTGGATACGCCGGAGGTCGTGAATCGGCCGAAAGGCCGCATACGCGGCCTGCCTAGCACGACTCCTCGTGCCGTGATAGGAGCGTCCTCACCCCCTGCTGCCCCTCCACAGACACCGGCTCCTCGGCCTCAGTTGCACGAGGAGGATATCGAGCGCATTGCTACAGTGGTGTGCCGGATGATGAGGGAGCAGGGCACTGCTGGACCAGCCGCCCCGGCCCCGGATCAGCAGGATCCAGATCCAGGACTCGGGAACCCCTGATGAGCCCCTTCCCGTGCCCGTTCCTAGCTTCCCCCCCCCCCCCCCGCGCCCGGGTTGTACTCTTCTCCCCTCTCCTAACCGGCTATCTCCGGTTCCCGGCTTGTACATGTATTAGTTTCTTTTATAATAAATATTTTTTCTAATTGATTATATATTTTTTTTCTGTATTTCGCTTATTGCGCGTTGTTGTTGAGAATTGTATTTCTGTACAGGTTTAGGTAATTGAAAAATAAAAAAAAAATTAAAAAAAAATATTGACTTTTGGCGACGGATTTAAGTATTTAGCGACGGAATATTCCTTCGCTAAATAAGCTATTTAGCGACGGAATATTCCGTCGCTAAATAAGCTATTTAGAGACGGAATATTCCGTCGCTAAATATTTAATCCGTCGCTAATTGGACAAAAAAGAAAATAAATTAAAATTTTAAAAATATAATTAGCGACGGACATTCCGTCGCTAATGAAAAATAAATCCGTCGGTAAAAATCACATATTTAGCGACGGATTTAAAAATTTCGTCGCTAAACTATTAGTGACGGGCTTTTATACGAGGGATTTTTAGCGACGGTGAATCCGTCGCTAATTCCTTTAGCGACGGATTTTGGGCTTTTAGCGACGGATTTCCCCGTCGCTAAAAGTCTGTTTTCTTGTAGTGGTGTGGTGTGTTATGAGAATGCTAAGCTTGGACCTAAATGCCAATGTTGTGGCATTGTTGGTACAATTATTGATAAAATTAGGATAGCTGGATAGGTACTCTAAGAGAAAGCAACTTATTTTGTCGGTCTGAATAGGGTGCAATCGATGAAAATGCGTTGTCCAACCTATAACATGCAAGATCTTGAGCTTGTTTTGTTATTTAGCTATTTTGGGAGGTTGAAACTTGAAATATACTGTTGGGTTCCAATTCTAGGGAGCTTGTTTGGTTATTGAGCTTGTTTGGTTACTGGCATTATGGGTTTTCATGTCAAATTAGAAATTTGATGTTGGGTTCCAATTCTTGGAAAAGAATCATATTTTCAGCCTTTTGATGATGGAATAGTTGGTGCTAGAGATCACGACGCATGCGAGGAAATCTCTTGGAAGGTGATGGTGATGCATCTGGAGTTGTTGAAATGCATTATACACAGGGGATTCTGCATATAAATTTGAGGTAAGATCTGAAATGATGTGGATTATCTAGGTACATGTCTTATTTTGCCTGTATTTTTCTCTTTTCCTTAATGTTAAATATTGGTGTTCAAATGGGCTGAACTTTGTAAGAAATTGGATAAATTCAGTTGCTAGTAATTGGTATTACTCTTTATTCTGTGACTGGGTTGGTAATTAGTTCCTTAAAGGGTCAATTGTAGTTCTTTGGAGGGTTAATTGTAGTTATCTAAAGGGCTTGATTTTTGTGCTTGAATTTGGTTGTACAGGATATGAATGTGAAGCTTGGATATAAATGGATTGAGGGATGTGTTGATGGATTAATGTTTAAAAGATTAGTTTCTGGGTTCATTTCATCCTTGCTTGTTTCCGTTTCGACTGCGGATATGGTTTACAATTGCAGGGAGGAAGAATTTTGGAGCATCAAATTTAGTTTATATTTAGTTTCAAGGAAACTTGTAATTTTGTTTTTGGGTTTTGTATGATTTGTTCTATTTTATTTAGTGCTTATCTTATTTATTGTATTAAGTGTTAATTGGTGGTGTATATAATTTAAATCTTATTTGTATTAAAGAATTAATTTTTGTTTAATTATTTGTAGTGGGTTTTAATGTATAACAAAATAACAAAAAGAAAAATCCTTTTTAACATATGGACTTTTTAGCGACGGAAATCCGTCGCTAAAAGTTTTTCTACGGATCAATAAGCCTGTTTAGATATATACTTTAGCGACGAAATTAATGTTGTAAAGAATTTTGTGATAAAAATTCTATCGCTAATTTTTTTTCTGAAAAAATCAGATTTTAGACAAAAATATAGAAAATACTTTTAGCGACGGAATATTTCGTCGCTAAAATATTTAATCCGTCGCTAATTGGACAAAAAAGAAAATAAATTAAAATTCTAAAAATATAATTAGCGACGGAATATCCGTCGCTAATGAAAAATAAATTCGTCGGTAAAAATGACATATTTAGCGACAGATTTTAAAATTCCGTCGCTAAACTATTAGTGACGGGCTTTTATACGAGGGATTTTTAGCGACGGTAAATCCGTCGCTAATTCTTTTAGTGACGGATTTTGGGCTTTTAGCGACGGATTTCCCCGTCGCTAAAAGCCTGTTTTATTGTAGTGTATAAGAAGGGTTACAAGAAGTAATCGTAAATTGAACAAAGAAATAAGACCATTCATTGACCACATTATCAATATATGTATCATGAGTACTATTATTACGTTTTCGTATAAGAAAATCAAGAATAATAGGACTTGACGGACATTATGTAAATGCTTAAGGCTATATAAGTCATGTGAATGTTTTAGACCAACTCTCAGTATTATAAGTAACATTGACATAGATATAAATTCAAATACATAGATAAATAACTAAAAAATAGATAGATGCTTTGGAAAAAAGAACCATCTAGCATTTGATAATGAACCTGAGAGAGAAACTACGAACCTAGCATTAGGAGATGGAAAGTCTTTCAATGGCCATATCATTAATTCATTGAAGTAAAAAAACGAAGGACAATGATGACATTACAAAAAGTTTGAGAGATAATTTAGTCCAAAAAATAATTTACACTCATTCAAACTTTTATACGTAGTATAGAGATAGATTATATTAGATTATTTGTTTGAATCTAGTGTTCGTTTTACTGTGATATGTTGTTTCGATGCACATACTTATTTCTGTTTATCAGGTATAACTTTGTTTAAAGGCGATATAGCCAGAGGAAGGCACGAAGTGCTACACAATAAAGTAAATCTACTCATTTTAGGCTGGATAATGTCATCGTCTATTTTGCCACAATACGGATGATGAGCACGATTGCTTGTACTTAAGATCATACGCTTGCATTTTTCTCGTATATGCACCTCACCTTTGTCATCAGGTAGCCTACTGTAGCCTACTGTGATTATCCTACAAAGAATCTGGCCCTACAGATTAACATGTAAACTAGAGTTGCTGCGATATGCCAGAAAAATTTGGAGTCGCGAGATATAATACCAGTCAGGGTGGTGGAGCAAACTCACACCTCTAAACAGCGAATCAATCAACCTGCCCATGCCACATGCTTAAAGCCCATGAACAATGGTGGAGTGAAACATGCCCTGCAAATTCATTATTTTAGTACTACTAATTAAGAAAGAACACCCCTCTTTATGGAACTTTTCATTTTCAGTTGCTGGAGGTCTGCTGTGGCTTCTCTTTAATCTCCATCTTCACTCTTAAGCTCTAACTGTTAGTTTTGTGATACTCCATTATACCGATATACTTTCCGAATTCTCAAGAACCTGTTACTTGGGCCAAAACTTTAATTCTCAAGAACCTGAAGCATGGTATTCTCGCAGGAAGGCATCTTGAAGAAGTTGAACAGCGAAAAGGCTCAAAACGTTTTCTCCCAGAATATTAAGAACTGTGTCTTTCCCAGCAAGTCATTTGTTCAATTATGTTCTCCTAAGCTTGCAAGTGACCATCTGACTGTACTAAGTTGGAGCTTGTTCTTCCCCACACCACTTAGGAGCAGTTACAAGATTGGCAGTTCTTACTTTAAAGGTCATGGCAGGTATATAGAATTTCATTCACAAACTTACGTATGACAACCAGCAAACCCACATGGGATGGTATACGAAGCGGTGGCTTTATGCTTGGGCTTGTAATTCCATTAAGAATCTGAACTTGGTTCCAAGACCGATTCATGGATGCTTATAAAGGTATGTGGGGAATGATCCTCGCTTCTTTCTGAGGTGCGCAGGAGTTGCAATTTGGAAATAAGGCTCACATCTTACCCGTTTCTGAGATAATCCTCTCGATCTCTTCTAAAAGGCGCTCTTTTTCCTCTCCCAACTCCTCATTCTGCTTCTGAAGCTCTTCTATCTGCTTAGTTTGTTCGGAATCCTTCCTGAAAATTTCCATTCAACAATTTGTTAACACCTGAACATTCGCATCTTGCTTTCTCTAAATTTTTTAGCTATAAAATGATATTAACATAAAATAGCAAACATAAATGATAGCAACCAGAATGGAGAAAGCAGTGTGGGCGCAAAAAAAGTTTGAGATTTCGTGTGCTTTGCTATGTTACTATTGTGCTCAATCTACATCAGTACGCACCAGTTATGTCGAAAACCGAAAATTTGTAAATAAGCATACGGATTCATCTTGCACACTGCTAGTCCCAAAAACATTACCACAAAGCACGCTCTATTTACTCGATAAATCAACTTTTAGCTCGTGATAATGTGATTCACAGTACAAGATAAAGTAGCCCTATCGACATATAGCTTCTTGTTACCTGTTCATGAAAGCCAAATTAAGTTTTAGTGATTGCACTTCTTTTCCAAGATTCTCACACCGCTTTAGAATAGCTTGTATATCCGAAGGAATTGCAGGTGTTAGAGTTCTTTCCTTCGCTTCTGCCATCCCGCATCACCAAGAAATATACATGTAAACCAATCTGTTTGCTGATGCACACATAGCAAGTTTACTATAGGCCGGTGAACGTATACGTATAATCTATATATAACAAACAAACAAACTCAACAATTTGATTTGTATGTTCAGCTTAAGAAAATATTAAATGTTAAAGTAAGAACTACTACCTAGAAGTTTATAGAAGTGTTATGCATGCACATCCACCATCAACATGAACAAATTGGTCCCAAACTAGGTGGGGCTGGCTACAAATCGTTTCCTTCTTTTCTAGCCTATCCCAAGTAATTTTCCCTCATATATATCTAGCAATCGAGACCTTCTTCATCACTTCTATATATGATATCCTCTGGCTAATGTATAATGCACTTGTAAAAGAACGACTGGAAGGCAGAGACACAATCCCAAACACAAAGTAAAGTATTGCAGTGCATAGTTAAGGCATGATAACCAAGAATAGTTTTTTGGCTATCAAGTTTGAGCAAGTGCTGCCACAGTGTTGTATCATCATATGCATTATTTTGCCATGCTATGCAGCTGAAGCTTTTAGACTAATCTAACTTTACATGCTACCCGTCCTTCATTCTGATATATTTGTTGCTTGTATATGTTAAAAATGACTGACCTAGAATCATTTATCCTCCTGATGGAATAGGAATGATACACGTGTAAGTAATCAGCATACTACGTGAAGGATTACTTGAGTGTAAGAATGAGGAAAGTACTGATTGTATCAGGTCCTCATTTATGGTTGTGTCCTCTAGTTTGTATCTTCAAGTGCGATCAGGAGTTCGCACATGCGGGAAATTGCTGAAGCACCAAAAATCGTTTGGCCTATTCACCAACAGCTAAAGCTTTTAGAGATACCTTAACACCAATTGAATAGCATGGAGTTTGAGGGCCACTTTCTGGGATCTTTTACAAGAGCCAAGCCTCCCAAGTATGGCAAACAAGTTGACTTCTTCAACAAAATACACTAAAACTTACATAAACCCTATTCATAAATTTCTTCTTGACACTTTCATAACTTCCACATGGCATGTCAATTCTTACTTTTGGCTGTTGTAGCACATACGATGAATTCGGCATCCTCAGTCCAATACTAACGTTGAGATTATGTCGCTCATTAAAACAGATTCTTCAAGACCTTGGTACTTATTATTAAAGCTGTTCCTATCTACTTCCATTTATTTCATCAATAAAACGAGGTTGCTTTTTTTCGACATCTATAGAAAGTATTCCCACTTCTCTCATTTTAAAATTCAATTCCTAGCTCTTCGTTGCATAATTTCCATTTTCAAGCACCTTTTGCTCCGACATATCCTGACAAAAGAAACGAAGATATCACAAGTGCTACCAAGGGAAGCAGATAAGATTATAGGCAATCAAGGCAGATAACTCGATGTTTGATTATCCTAGAATATGATACATAACCAAGAGGCCAATGTCTATTAAGGTGTGTAAGGTAGTGTTACATACTTCCGAGAACGTTCCACCCGGTGCTTCTTTGTGGGATCTCCTTTTTCCACTGCATAAATTATGTAGGTTGGAGAAGATGGCATAAACAAAAAATAAATAGATAAAACTCTTTAAGTGCATGTACGGAAAACTGAAACTATAGAGATCCCGAGCAGTCCACACAGAGTCACACTCACACACAGAAAAACACAGGAGACTTGGTGACACTAGAATCTCTCACAAACTAGAGAGATTCCGGCTACATGTGGATGTATACTTATAAGCAGTAATATAATGATTCCACATTTCCTCTTCCAATGTTCAGATTTGACGACACCTAGTTATATTATCCTTGCATTATCACGAGGAAAACGTTATGCTTCATGACGCACAGCAGACAACAATGGAATGCGCCATCAAATGTAAAAGCAAATGAGCCTCACATCTTAAAGCTAAGCTAAATGGACAAACATTTCTGTTCCTTCTAACCTATTTCACTAAATGGTTGTGAAATAAAGCTTGAAAAAGCAAGTGTATGTTGCTGAGATTTTAAGAAATTTAATTACCTGAACCGGTTAATTTCGCAGATCCATATTGAACTGCACTTCCTTTTTGCTGAAGATGCACAAAAGACCACAACACAAATGAGGCCAAAACATTTCAAGCTGCTTCCAGTAGCTATTCTAAACAATACTGCCTTTGATACTAACGAACTTGATTTGATGATCATACCTTACTATCTTCTTTTAGGTTATCGAATATTTGCTCTCTGATATCTGTAGTTCAAGAAGAAGAAAATTTAAATAAGTTAATATTCTACTCCTGCATAAAATGCATGTGTAAGATGTCCACCAAATTGTAAGATGTCCATTTTTGGTGCTAGGATTGTATGAGATACAGTCCCTGCCGTAAAGGGCTCATCTTCTTCGTGAGATAGATTCGAGTGCAATGAAAAGCGAAATGTACTGACTCAACCGTTTTCCAGACATAATCTAATTTAATGGTTCGTTTTGTGAAGATGATAGTGAGAATCAAGTAAAAGAAGCCTACAGATACCCTGTTAGGTTAGGATGCTTGCAGGATATATTAGAATCGAAGTTCGTATGGTACAATAGACACAGTCCCATTCTGTTTGAGAGAAGTGCGATTCTTGACCAAATATTCCAAGTCGAAAATATATAAGCATGTAAGCCTTTCAGCCTTTCTTATGCCTGATTTTTCCTCTCTTTCTTCAGATGAATGGGAAAAAATGATTTAACAGGAAGTTTTCAGTTTTAAGGAGTAAAAGCAGATCTTCTAGTTAATAGTTCACAGTTTGCAGAAACATTTTTTTCCGAAAAGTCAAATAGCCATGACTGAACCACGTAGGCCACAAAAAACTGGGTCGCAAACTGCTTAATAACTTATGCAACTAAATTGATCGCCAAAGCCAGCTCACACATACCTTTAGCCACAGAGCCATTTTCTAAACTCCTTTTATTTCCAATTTGTTTCCTGGAGCTCTCACACATGCTTTGAGTTTGACCAGAGTTGCTAGGACCATCGCATGCATCAATACCAGTTGAGACTACAGGTGCCGCTGCAGAAGATTCACGTTGCGAAGGTTCTCGCGACAGATTGCACATTTGGCTCGGGTTCGAAGGAGCCACAAAACCTTCTAATTCAATACCTATGGATTCTTCAACATTTTGGATAAAGTCAGGATCATTAAGTTGGACAGCAGATATATCCTGAAAAGTTCCTTGTACCTCAGGAAAATGACTTCCTTGTCCTCGATTCAAACTAGAGTTACCCTGGGCTTCTTGAGCACAATAATATCCCAAAGGACTATCTTCAACAGATTCTTTATCAATTTGGTTACTGAGCTTCTTGCGCTCTAATGTACCCTTTAGCATGCTCACAACAGAAGAAACTTTATCCACCACTTGTGGGGTGGTGAAAGTTGATGAAGACGAATTGGACGGAGACATAAATGTGCTGAATGGGTTAGGAGTCTCACACATCGAAGTGTCGTTGAATCCATTTGGATTCGGGAAATCTTGTTTCAAATTGTTGATAACATGTCCAGAGGCATTATGCATGGCTTCCATACCCATCAAAGTCTGAGAGTTCTGCATGACAGCGTATCTCCTCCTGTCAAAGATGTACATAAAACTTTTAAATTGAGTACAATTTAGTAGATGAATTCCGCATCGTTACTATTCTTTTTAGTTAAAAGTTAACCCTACTTTCTCATTCAACTTGGTGTATAAAGCAGGATAGAACCTCTAATCCCTGCACTCTCAAGATCTTGTAAAGTGCACTAACATTGAGAATTGACTGAAAAGTTAAAATGTGAAAACAAAGGTACCTTAATTCAGAGGAACGACTTCTCGTCATGGGTTGAGAACTATGAAACCAAGCCTGCACTCGAAGTGAGATATGAGATTAAAAATAAAGCTCTTTATAGAATCTACATTATCTCAAATTTAAACAGACCTTAGCCAAGTATAAATTACTAGCCTGAACTCCTCTTTCAGCCATATTCCTGAAATAAACAAGTACAAAGTCAGTCACTATCCATGGCATTAAGTAGAGGAGTAAACTAGCGTTCATTTTTTATAAGTATTTTGCATGTTGTACACTTTGTCTCACAAATGGTGGTGGGAATCACCATACGTGATATACAGTTAGGACAAAACATGTCCTTCAAACTTCATACCCTACATAACTTTTTTGCCATTTAAACTGACAACCGGAAGGAGGATATACAGTAACATAGATGTACAAAAACTTCACATTACATCGACTAAGATAATAGAAGAGAAAATGGGCTGATATTATTTTGCCTATTGCAACAGAGAATTCTTAAAATGCAGCACTTTCACCTCAAAATAGATGAGGTCAGAAAAGCAGAATTTCAGAAAATATGGGCATCCATAAAGAGCGTAATGATGGTTATACTGAGTTGAAGTTACTTGTTTAGGGAGTTCAGAAAGAAACATGAGGAAACAAATAGTTCCTGCACTGAAAAAGAAACACTTTATAACCATGTCATCCCAGTTGCCATCACAACGGAAAGATACTGCTGGTTGTCAAATAGGAAAAACAGGAAGTTGAATATCAAAAGAGGTACAGAAGCTACCTGACTGAATGCTGGTTGAGGTCACTTAAGGACTCATCGATAGAATTATTTTGCGGGGGCAAGTTCTCATTGCTTCCTTTCCTCTGGACTAAACCCCCATGTTGATGACCAGATACACTGGTTAGTTCTGCGGACATTCTGCATTCAACATAGAAGTCAAACATGACACTTGAACCAACTCATCATTATGCGGAAGGGCAAAATGTGGGTGTGCCAATGAACCAATGAAGGCACATCTAAGCAATTAAAATGGTATAGAGTGCGTACGAACTTCACAAAGATGTTATGACAACATCTTGTCTTGTACGATGATGAGCTATGCTTGCTGGGTCGTACCCGGGATTCTGTAATAGAAAGTACATCACTAAGACAAACAACTATGAAGGGGGAAAGGTAAAAAACAATCAGATAAACAGGTGAAGAGTAAAATTACCAAAAATTCTTTTTAAGTAACTTAAGATTTTCAAATATACGCATTTTGATAACGTCTAGGTGTGTGAAAGTTTAGTTCAAAATACCAACTTGTTCAATTTCTTATTTCAACATTGTTAAGAATGCAGATCTAGTTAAATTAATCTTCTTCTGACAACAGAATAAATGAATCAGAGTGACTTATCTACAACAAGCTGCTTGTTGAAGCTCATGCTGGTGTGACCATATACATGCTTGTTGAAGCATATTCCTTAATGCCATGAAAGGGTCTAACAAAATAAAAGAGTAAACAAATGACCCATTCCTTGTCCTTGATGATTGCTGGTACAAAGACTTGCTCTGTTTCTGTGTGCATTAAATTTGCAGAATATGAAAATGGAACGGCCACTTGCACTTGGGGTAGAATTTGGGTTATAGGTTAAAGAACGAAAGGATTCTTAATGTTCCCGACTTTGGCACATCAGACTTTGTGAATTTAGGGTGGTGACATTTGAATCGACAAATTTCAACTATACAGATAAAAAGCTTGTGAAACATACATGCCTATTTTGCGCATTGAAATCTATTCATCGTAGCACTTAAAAGTCTCAAGTCAAAACATATATTCAAAACCATTTACGAGCTATTAAAGAATTCTTTTCAAGGCATTCATCTGCATGTTCCTGCATTGTAATTAAGTTCTTTCAAGATCTAGTGTATTACTGTATTATTTTAGAGTATTTAAGAGAAAATTTGGCCGATCTCTATTTGTATCAATCAATGAATTTAAGCCCACGTCATTTGGGGTTCGTTCTAAGAGCACAGCAACAAGTTTTATACTGAACCACCGCGAAGGATTGGCATGCTAATCAAAGAGGCTTATTCCCTTCTTTGAGTTCCTGCTTTCAAACCTTAGAGTCAGGAGATACATTATACCATTGAAAATGCCTTAGAGTCGGGAGATACATTATGCCATTATCGCATTTGGGGTGCTTTCTTTTATTGATAGGTCACAAGTTGTAGAAAATGCCATTGAAAACAGATACATTATACCTGTATTTTTTATTTTATTTTATTTTATTGCTTTTCTTTTGTTAAGCAAGATATATTACATCCTTGTTCTCCTTTTTCTTTTCTTTTTTTAAGCTGGAATTTGTGCAAAGTGAATTACTCCTTATTCAAGTTTAAGCAGTCAATACTAGCAAGAAAGACTGTTTTCACCGCTTTAATATACCAGTTCCGCCAAAAAAGTCAGAACTTTCACTAATGTACACTTTTAGTGGCAAAAGATGGTACAAACATACATGAGGAGGTATAAGTAGCACATCACTATTGAATAGACCTAGGATCGTCGGCACATGCAATTTGTGTATAACTAAAGATAATATATGCAAAATAAATGAAAGATGCATGAGAAACAAAATCAGTTTACCATAAAAATGAAGACCGAAAGAGAAGGAGCAGTACAAATAGAGTGTATATGTCAATGATTAGATATTTGGGGAACGAAGAAGAAGTTTTAACAGTAATGAGGTAAATAGTTATTAAGTAAACGTTAAAAAAATTTCAACGATAACCTTGATGAACTTGCTATATATTTAAAATTATAATATTATGAAGAGATATTTGGAAGTTCAAAAAAAGCTTCCTCCCATAATGATACTGTAGTATAGACAGTGCGGTAAACCGGCGCAAAGATTCACACTTTGTTTACTTTTTGTATTCTGCATGGAAGCCGGCAGTGTTTACTTTGAAAATTGGTCCATTATTTAATGACATGTTGTGCAGTGATTAAGGACCCGTACGTTTACACTTTTCATTTTGAGTATCTGTATTGTGTTTTTGTTTTCAATATTTTTGTATTCAATCACAAGTTATGGTCATGTACTTTTATAATTTTCACAACTTTTTTGTGTCTACCTTTTTCAGTTGTTTTTGTATGTTTACCGTTTTCATTTCTCTTTTCATCTCTGTTACCACTATTTTTTCCAGTATTACCCTTACTCCCAAATCAAGGAAGCCAACGCTCCCAGATCTGTGTCTTCTCCCTCTTGCTTCTTCTTCTTCTTCCCCATTGACGAACCAACTCAAAAGGCTCCCACTCCTTCGGTCATTCCAAGGTGCCCTTCCTTGATCCTGCGCAACGACGGGATTCATACAGAGGAGTCCTCCACAATGGCATCTTTATGGGCTATGGGACGTGTGGTAGACGATTTGTGTCACCACCTGAATCTGGGGCGACAAGCCGGCTACCAGCATGAATCATCATATATTGGTGGTTTGTGGTCATCAGCGATGTAGAAAGGTAAGGCCCTAATGGGTGATGCGGGCTCTAAATAGAAGATATCGAGGGCGAGTTGCTGGGCTATCTGTCCAGAATCGCGACTGCCCCACTCGTTATCGACGGCCATCTGAAGTGCGCTCCATCTCGAGAGAAGCAAGCCGATGCCGTGCCAGAGCTGAGCGGCGGCGTCGGCCGAGAGCACCCGCTGATCCATATTTAATTTTTTTTACCTTTTTTGGCACTATTTGGATATTGCATCCAAATTTGAGTATCCAAAATAATAAAAGTAAAAAAAAAAACATCTTTTTGCTATCATTACAAAATTGCAAAACATAAAAGGGTAAACGTACGCGCCCTAAGTCATCTAATTGTGACAACTCTAATTCTATATCTTGATTAACTTATTAAAACCAAACCACTGTCGGTTCTTCTTCCAACTCCATCAGATTCCACAACCTCATTACCTAATACTGTTCTTGAAACGGCAAGTTGCAACTCCAATTAGCAGGAGTTCCACTCCCAATTAAGTAATGTTTTGTTCACATATTAGAAACTGCAGCTGTAAATTTAAGATGGTGGATAATTCATATTATTTTTTTCAATGGCACGTTCAAGACTGATGAGCCGACTTAAGTTTTGAAAACGGGTCTAAATAAATCAATCGTATCGATTACTTGCGTGCTATACATTTCGATACACAATTTTTCATAATCATTACAAAATGAATCTACTACTATATGCTATTTCAAAATGAGCATGACAAACCCCACATTGCGAATTTAACCCCAGAAACTGTCAATGAGGTTTAGTTCCTCTGCTCCAAATCTGCCTGCTCATGGGAGTTCAACTATTTGGAATTTCGTGCGACTTTAAGGGGCGTTCGTTTACGTTCTTCAATTTTCATTTCGACCAAAAAAAAAGATCCAAATGGTATAAAAGAAATGAAAACAACTAGTCACATCTTTTCGACCATCATTGGCCACACACAACCACGAGCACCACCACCACACCTACACCATCACTTCATCACCAAACTCTCATCCTCACAAATGACCACCACCAGAACCATGACAGGTCCACCCATTTGCGGGTGGAGATGAGTATTGATGGTGGTGGTGAGTTTGGGCGGTATAGATTATCTCGGAAGTTTGGCTTGGTTAGGTGATAGATTGGGCACCTTAGGTGCCATGATTTCAAACTTGCACTAAAGCCTAGACTAGCATTTGTCACTTGCCGTTGAAACAAGGATGCGAGTACAAACGAGGAAATCAGTAAATAACGAACTGCTACGTCAAGACTGGTATGCTCTGGCGGCTACAAAATGCTACACAAAGATGTTATGACAACAAAGCGTACCAGTGGAGTTCCAGTATTTTAATACCCTTCCCATCCTTACAGTGCGCATGTCTTTTTCATCCTTACCTTGACCTAGGAGGAGGCAGATCACCTTTCACCTCGAGCGCACTTAAACTGAATACAGTTCAAGAAACTGTTTGGTATACCAACAATAAAATGCATATATTACTCGACTCAAAACAAAAGAGACGTCATTCATTCAATCTGTCACTGTTTAGGGGGACCGGTTGATAATCCCTCCAACGTGCTAGATTGTACCACCAAAGCCTTATATATTCGAGGCATGTAAGCTTCAAATGACCACTGCAATATGACTACTCTATACCACCAAGCGCGTAGGTCAGCTGGTAGCGGGTTGTCCTAGGTTAACCTGAGGTGTCGTGTTCGAGCCCTGGGAATGCAGCTGCGTTAAAACTTGGTAGGAGAGCTTCCGCCAATGTGGTCCTGCCCGGCTCGAACCCGGATTAGTCGGCTCCCAATGTGGTGTCCGGAAACCGGGTGGTCTAACAAAAAAAAAAATATGACTACTCTATACTAACTGGTTAAAGTACAAGAAAACTGGACAAGATTCTGCGTGGCTGGTGACTTTCTTAGTTGCATGCTCAGGTAGCCATTCTTGCCTTGCCAAGATAGCGTAGATAAACTAATCATGCAGACCATAGCACACTAAGGGAGTCCAAACAAGAGAGAGGTCTACCATCCTATATCAGTCATGAGGGGTCCATTATAAAATTCTTGAAAAGTACCAAAATGTTTCTTCTAACTACTGCCAAAAGAAACTTGCAAACACAAGTGGCTAATTACAACCTAACTGGACAACAACCAATTGAATTAAAAAAGTAAAATTGGTAGCCAATGAACATATCTGAATACTGGGGAGCAATCATTTGGTTCCGTTTCTCCTAAATAAGCATAAACGCCAATAAATACTATACATATTTGCAGTCAACTCTTTAACCCTCCCCAGTGAAGGTTCTTGATGATTAGCAGGCTCATATCTAAGGAAGTCACTACTGGCAAAAGCTGGCATACCTGTGAAGCTGTGATGTGTGTAAAAAAATTTCTTGTTGGGGCTGGGATCCACTTGAAATAAGCAAAATCCTAGCTTCTCATATTCCAAAAAAACAACTTAGATGTAGTAGTGTACATCAAATAAAATTCCGACAGGAACTGCAAGTCTCATCAATTACAAAGAACCGTCCGTTGCCAAGGAAAGAATAATAACTGATCACAACTTAAAAGTTTAGAGCCTTTCTACTGAAGACGTGTTCCAAACAGTTGCCAGTTTTTTTTACCTGAAAACCCTTTTCAATCATCTTGAGCAAATATATTTAGCAACCCTTGGTTACTGATAACCATGCGGGGCAGAAGGAAAAAATTGAGCAAATATATTTAGCAACCCTTGGTTACTGATAACCATGCGGGGCAGAAGGAAAAAAATGCATTACTTGACGGTCCTAGCTGCAATGAAGTCAAGTAGGAAACATAATAGTGACGACAGCAAGAGAAACTCGTTGTTTTCCAAATTTTGATTGCAAGTAGAAAGAAGTTGCATAAAGTTATTCCAGTTAAGAAATTGTTTTCCTCCGAACATTCACATCTATCAAAAGACATATAAAAAAATGTAACTGGTCTATACGGGAGTTGTGACACAATCAAATAGCGGGGCACCTAAGAAGCACGGACTCGGGTGCAGGTGCGGATACGACACGGGTGCGGATACGCGGATACGACATTTTTAAAAATTTTAGGATACGGGTGCGGCGGGGATACGGCATATTTTATAAATATTTTTTTAATTATATATAATTAGTATTTAATTTTTAAACAATTTAAATCTTAATAATCATAATATATGTGTTTGATATATGTGAAAAGATATTAATATTCCAACCAAAGTAGTGAGTTTTTAAGTTTAATGGGTTCTTTTGTAAATTTTAAAGCTTTCAACCAAATTAGTTAAGTTTAATGGGTTGTTCTATAAATATTAAAATTGTAAAACTGAACATAATAAAGCTTTTATGTGGTATCACTTCTATTTCTATGAAATGCTGGGGTTGATTTATGTAATAACTTAACATTGGGGTCCTTAAATAATATAACAAACCTAATCATATGTAAATAATATAACATAACAAGACATCGACAGTCGTCGACTCTCTGGAAGCAGGCGCACGGCGCTCGCCGCACGCCGCAGTGGGTCGCCGGGACTCGGCGCACGGGGACGACGCAGTGGGTCGCCGGTAAGTCCCCTCCTCCTCCTCGTCCTCCTCCTTCTTCTTCCTTCTTCTTCTTCTTCCTTCTTCTTCTCCTTCTCCTTCTCTCCGGTGTCTCCTCTCAGAATTTCTGTAGTCGCCGGAGTCCCCGATGGTCGCTGGGGTTCCCGATGGTCGCCGGTGGTGACAGATCTGAGCTGATACGCACCTGATCCACACCAGGGATTTAAGAAATTAAAAAAATAAAAAAAATGGCGGACACGCACCTGACACGCACCGGTGCCGCACCCGAGGCGCACCCACACCAGACGCGTATCCGGTGCCGGTGCTTCCCCCTAAGTGCCGCACCGGTGCTTCATAGCGGGGCACCTTGTGCTAGAATGTAATAAGGAATAAACAGGAATGTCCATTTAGTTTCGTATCTGTAACAAAAGTGGGGAACCTATGGCAACTGAAGGGACAAAATTTTTATGAACTGAGAAACGATCTGTCACCCCTCCAACACAACGTGCCATATCTTACAAGCAAAGACGGGAAAAAATTCAAAAATATGCCAGACCCATCAGATTAGCTCAAACTGCAAAGCAACAGTCTGCCATGAATCAACTGGAAATGGAAATTTTCGATTGTTTACATGCATCCAAGTAGTTTATAAACTTTTGCTATATATTAAAAGTACTCTCTTACAAAATGAATGTGCATACTCTATGCATTGTATGTACATAGTAAATGTATCATAATTAGCATATCAACCATGTCGCAAGTACATACAGGTATTTAGAAGGAAATGCAGAGACGAAAGTCACCAACAACTGCTTCCCCACCCAGACTAGCCATTGCCAACTATAATTGATAAGACCTCTCCACATCAATCAGTTAAATGCAGAATCTGTAGCCTCACAATTAAGAAGCTTATACTTGGAAAATGTTTCCTGTATACAATTATCCGGCATTATGTCGTCTTCTAACATACGGTTACAGAATACCAAGGCTTCTGATAACCTTGCAACTTTGCAGTAGACATGAATCAAAATTCCGTAGGTCATTTGAATAGGCAGCAAGTGCATGTCTAAAGCACAATCCATTAGCTGTCTTTTGCAAAGACCGTCAATCAGGATACTATAGCTCACAATATTCGGAGAGATATTGTTCCCAAGCATCTCTTCGTGAAGCTCAAGGGCTTTTTTATATTTCCAAAGAGCAGTAGCCACAAATCATTGTGTTCTAGGTCACAAAATCAAGTTTGGGTCCAACCTCAGAAACCTGCCTAAACAGTTCCAATGCATTTTTCACTCGTCCTTCCTTGAAAAATATGGTAATCAGAACATTGTATACAGCAATATCAGGGTATACTCCATTCTTGAGCATCAGCTTAAAAATCGACAACCCAGCAGTTCCTCTATTCGCAAAATCCATCAATCAGAGTGCAATATGTTACAACATCAGGAGCAAACCCTCTCTTCAGCATTTGGAAGGAAAAAACTAAAGCCTCAGAAAGTCTTCCATTTACAATCATCCCTTGATAAGCACCGTGTAAGTAACTACATCTAGAAGAACATCAAGCTTACCCATTTAGGTATACAACTTGATCCCATACTCTAATTGCTCCAATCTACACCAACCATCAATCAAAGTGTTATAAGTAAAAATAACATGTCTTTTACCCCTCTCTAAAGCGTGGTAGAAGATCATCCAAAGAGCATCAGGCACCCACCCTTGTTTGGTAAGACCATTTATAAGCACATTATGTACAAATGTATTAGGAGTAAGTCCTTTCTTAAGCATATCCAAGTAAAAACCAAACCCAATTCTCAAGTTTCCAGATTTCAGATGCCATCAATAAGACAACTGTAAGTTACAACAGATGGCTCAATGCCATGTTTTATCATCATACCAAAGACGCCAAAAGCCTTAAGAGCCTACCATATTGACATAAACCATCAGCAAGTATGGTATACATCAATCCCCTCCAAAAAATCTCCACCTCTGATAGATGCATCCAGTATGGAACTTAAGATCACCACATCCAAATTGATGCCTCTATCCAAAGCCACCAAGATAAGACGACGTCCCTCCAACTTCCTTGAGTTAGAAAGACTGTTAACAAGAATGCTATAAATTACTAGGTCAGGATCTATACCCCTCGCTATCGTAAGATCATAAAGTTCAAATGCATATTCCAATCTTAGCTCCTTACAGAACGCATTAAGTAACGTGTTAAATGTCATTACACTCGAGTTTGGACCTACTTCTAGAATCAAAGAAAGGAAATCGTGAGCAATTCCCATAGAATTTTCATTGCAGAGACTTCTTAAAATCTTATTACAAACTAAAATTTTCGGCACAAACCCTCTCTCGATCCTTGCCCGGTGGAACTCCAAACCCATTTCAACCTCATCCTTCTTGAAAAACCCAACAATCACAAAATTATACAAATTTAGATACGGAGACCACTCCTGCCTCAAACCATTGACCATCATTGCATTCACATCCAAAATAACATTAATGCACTTATAATCCACCAAACAACTCAACATTGTGGACATTGCATAAGGGGACACCGAAAAACCCATTTCGGACATTCAAAGAAAGATCTCAACTGACCGATCAATCATCCCAATTCGACACAAATTCTCAATCAAGAAACTATATACAGTGCTAGGTTTGATCCCTATCCCTTAAACCCTCCACAAAAGGCATCAAAACAATCAAGTTCCCCATAATTTCCAACTAATTTGATAAAAACCCGTCTAGCGGGATCAAACATACGCTTACTAAGCAGTAAATGTGAGATAGCACAAAAAGATTGAAACGTGTGATTAAGCCCCAAAAAATTCTCAGACCAGTCAAAGAACCTGATTGCTGACGTGGGTTTTGAACGGAGGGTAAAAATAATTGATTCCACGTGGTGGGGTTTTTGATTGGAGAGGGAAGAAGGCTTTAGGAGATCGGGAATTTCTTTGTGAAATGCAATTGTGATTTGGGCCATTTGGGTTTTGGGTAATGTCGAGTTCGAATGATTGATGGGTTTGAGAATGAAGGGGAGAAGTGCCTTTGTAGAGATGATGACGCAGCAGAAGAGATTACCATGGGTAGAAAATTTGTGAAGGTGGTGACTGGTGATGGAATGGAAGTCCCATTCGGTAGGGGGCCGATTGCTTTGAATGTTGCAGAGGGTTTAGCTGTATCTAGTGTTGGACTGCTGGGGGTTTGCTGTCCTAAAATTATCTAAGCAATGGTTTGATGGAATATTGGGAGTATTACCCTTTATAGTTTATAGTACGAGATTTATAAATATAAGGATAAATTACACACGGTACGCCTGAGGTTTATTCTAAACTACACACAGTTCTTATTATCTATTTTTATTACACTCCGCTCCTTGAATCTCGATTTTTTTGACGGTGTTAACGATAGGACACAAAAGACATTTTTACCCTATTCATTCTCCACTCTGCATTTCCCCTTCTCCCTTAACAACTCTCTGCAAGTGACTTCTCCCTCAATAATTCTCTACGGTGGTGACCTTGGGGAGATTGTTGGTATGTGATTGACGGAGGAGGTGGTCGTGGTTGGCGATTGGTTGACGTGATTGGTGGCGGGGTGTTGGGCTGTCGTGATTAGTGACCGACAATTCACTACGAATTGACTGTTGGTGGCCATAAGGAGGCCGTTCGTATGGTATTGACGGAGGAGGTGGTCCTCCTTGGCGATTGGTGGTAGGGTTTGGGTTGTCGTGCCGGCGGTGGTCGTGGATGGACCGATTGACAGGAGTAGGTGATTGATTAGTAGCCTTTGGTGGCCCTTGGGGCGACTGGGAGTGGTGGTCGTGCAGCAGTGGTGGTTCACTGACAACGATGGGTCGTCGTGATGACGGAAGGCTGGGTTGCAGTGGTGGTTGCGGCCTACTGTCTACGGTGTGTGGTTTGTGTCTCTGGGGGGGGGGGGGGGGGGGTCGCGTGTTGTGTGTTTGCTCTGAGTGGTCGATTGGTGGCCCTCGGCATGCGACTGGGAGTGATGGTCTTGCGGCGGCGGTGGTTCACCGTCGTCGTGACTGGGTCGCAGTGGTGGTTCACTACCGTTGTGTGGTTTGGTTGGGTCGCATTGGTGGTGTGGAGTTTTAGTGGCAATATTTGATGAGATTTTGGTTTTTCTTTTTGAAATTTTAAATTAATAGAGTTTAGTAATATAAATTAGGGAGGATAGTTTGGGTAAGAAAAAAGCAAAAAGTGGTGTGTCATGGAATCTCCAAATAGAGTTAGGCGTCCCGTCAGATTTATGCAGCTCCATGAAATGCGGGTAAAAACTTCAGAGAGCAGAATGTAATAACAAAAAAAAGATAGGAGGAGCTGTGTATAACTTAGGGCAAATCTCAAGAGTGTCGTATGTAATTTACCTAAATATAATATAATGTCATAATGAAATAGCCCAAAGTACCCCTTGACGATTGAATGACTTAAAAATAGAAAATATTAAAATCGAAAATGTGCAAAAACCTTTTTGATAAAGTTCCACGAATGCTGCCGCCAACGCTGACCATGACCAACGGAGATCGCAAATTTTGTTGGTGTTAAAGACAGAAGACCCACCCCCATATCCTCCACAACCCTACCGCAACCCAAAATCCCAGCCAAAACCTATCTTTGGCACAACCAACCCAAAAAACCTAGGATTGGCACCACCCAGCCTCCACCCTCTCCCTACCCTAGTTGTTTTGTAGCGTTCCTTCCGTCCTAAATTATTTGATCATGTTTGACTTGCACGCTTATTTAGAATATGAGACATATTTTATGAGTTTCTCATTTTATCCTAGAGATGAGGGGGGGGGGGGGGGGGGGGGGGGGGGGGGGGGGGGGAGAGAGTGGGTCAAGAGAGAAAACGGGTTGGTAGAAAATTAAATGTAGAGGGAGAAATGAAATAAATAAAGTGTAAATAAAAAACCACTTAGAAAAATCTTTCTTAATTTAGAAAGTGATCAATTTTTTGAGACAGTCCAAAAAGAAAATATGATCAAATCTTGCTGAACAGAGGGATATTTTGCAATCGATTTGAATATTCTCACGACTTCAATTATATCTATTAAAATAAAATAAAAATGTCAAAAACGCTTGAAGAGGCCATACGTAGTGGTTTGGGATGTTTGCGGACATGCAGTGGAATTATGCAGTTCATATAGTGGGGATTGATTGTTACGCCAAGCATTTGTAGAATTTCGGTCAACAGTGATAATAAAGCTTTGATGGTGATGAAAAACAATGTTGATGGTTTATTGTGGCTAAAGAAAGGGCTAGGATGGATGAGTGATACGTTGGCTTCATTGCTCTACATGTGGTCAATTTGTTTTGTTAGCAGATTTAGGATGGAGTAGGAAAAAAGCTCCCATTTATTCGATTCCAACTCACCTATCTCGCCGAAAAAGCTCCTCTCATTCGCCGACGATTCTAATAACCCACATCCCGCCCCACCTTCAAACAACCCCAGGTTCTTAGGGTTACCAACCGGAACGGGATGGATCGGGTACGGATCTTATGAGATTTATACATGTCCCGCTAACCTGATCCGCAACTCTGACTCCGCCTCGCCCAACCATCGAGTCAGAGGATGAAAACATCATTTTCGATTCGACTTTATAAAAATAAAAAAAAAACTTGATCCCGTCCTGATCTACCTCAACTGTTTTGAGAAATAAACTATTGTTTTACTTTTTAAATGGTACACACACACACACACACACACACAGAGAGAGAGAGAGAGAGAGAGAGAGAGAGAGAAAGCGCAAGTTAAATCAATGTCCAAACTCCAAAGCATGTTCCATCTGTGTAAACAAAAACATAAATTAAATTTATGTCCAAAATCATAAATAAAAATAATATGAAGAAAAATTCAATTCAAGTCCCCACTCCCCCGATTAAGTACACCTATAAGTTATTTGCATATTCCTTATGTGCTGGATTAAATATAAAAAGTCCAGCAGTCCAGAGGGAAGGAAGCTGACAAAAAAAAAAAAAAAAACAGAACAAGAAAAGAGAAACAGAGAAGGAAAGCGACAGAACAGAGCAGCGTGGGGGGAGGAAACCCCCTAAATCTCTAGTATGCATGGTATAGTATGTGTTTGTGGTATTTATATGTGTGTCTCATAGCTGTGGAGCACGTGAGTAAGCCATGAACATGGCTACGCAGAGAGTATATTTTTCTGAGAATCGAATGCCTCGGGTGTAGAATTATGGCAATAGTTTATGAAATCTTGATGTGTAAGTTGTTTTCAATAGATTTTCGGGCTTGAAGGGGTAAAGAAGAAGACTTGTAGTGGTGTAATGGTGTAGTATTTATTTACGTGGCAGTGTGTGTGCAGGGTGTGTGTTTTTTTCTTGGGTGTTCATGGTTCGGGTGGGTGTTCATGTGTATTTTGGTGGGTGAAATTGTGTATAGGGTGTCTAAGTGAGGTTGAAGATGGAAATGGGGTGGGTTTGTGTGTTTTTCAGTGAATCCCCAAGGGATTTGGTGGGTGTTTATGGTGTATGAAGTGTAACACTGTGTGTGTTCTTGAGTGTGTGAGTTTCGGCTGTGTTTGTGAGTGTCCTTATGAGTGTAATTTGGTGTATAGATTTGTGTTAGTGAGTGTTAGGCATGAGTTGATGTGGTTAGGTGTGAGTAGAATGTGTTAGTGAGCTGTTGGAGTAGTGTGTGGGGGAAATGGGTCTCGGCTGGTTCAAGGAAGAAGAAGAGTGTGTGTGTACAAAAGGTGTTTTAGTGTGTGACAATTTGAATAGTAAGCGTAATTGTCTTTAGGCATAGGCAGGCAGTTTTTCACGAATTTTTTTTATAAATAGTTAGGGCCAAAATTAGGCAAAGTACAAAACTGTAGCCCCTGATATTTTTACGAGACGTACGCTCTGGAATTTTTCGAGAATTTTCTGTGTTCGTGAAGAGTGCTAAATTAGGGTACCGATTATAGAAGTTTATCAAATTATTTAGCGTAGCAAACCAAATTATTTTGATTTGAAAATTTTAGAAAATATTATTTTACTGATATGATTTATATTCTAAAATTTTGGGCCATTCTGAGACCGATAGATATTTTTCGCGAAACTGGCCTTTTAGCGCTTTGTCCGGACACTGCTTCAGGATTTTCTGACGAAAATTTTCTAAAATACTTTTTAGCTCAAAAATTAATTCAGGATACTTAAAATAGTGTGTTAAAATATATTTGGGGTTTTCTCGTGCCGAAAACCCTGGGGGTATTTTGGTAATTTACCACCCCGGAAGGGTATTTTGGTAATTTTTACTTATAAAATGTATTTTTGAGTACATTCACATATTATAAGACTATTTTGGCAAGTTCAATCATGGAAACGCTATTTTGGTGACTTAGGAATGTGGGGTATTTTGGTAATTTTTCACCCAGTGGCATTTTAATAATTTTCACATCCAATGAGCGGTTCATTCTGAGATTGTGCGTGAGTTAATAGTAAGTTATAGTACAGTGTTATAAGGTACATTCTAATCTTTGAACTGTTAATGTTTAGGTTAAAGCAAGGATTGTTTCGGGTAGGTTATTATAGCTGCGAACCAGGTAAGAGTTTCTATCCGGACCCCAGTCATCAGTTTGCTTTCGCAATTATTCTTTTGTTTATTTATAACCGTTGTTGAACTCTAAGTATGCATTGATTTTGATCTGTTATTGTCAAGTAAACCCTGATGTTGAACCTGATTCAATTATTGAACTCCTGTAAGTACTCACTTTTTATTGCATATTGAGTACAAATCTGTATACTGATTCTGAGATATATGTTATTGCATATTGAGTACAAATCTGTATACTGATTCTGAGATATATGTCTTCTGTATACTGACATGGGAATCTGTTCTGTTCTGAGGCGGGCTTTATAAGGCTGGTCTGAATCCTACGTGGAACGTAGGCTAATACCTAAATGGACTAGTATTCTGGTACATCATGCATGTGTACATTTTCTGAGCCTTGCCTGTATGGCATTGCTACTACCAATGTTATTAAAAGCGCGCCTAGGCGCGAGGCGGGCTAAGGCTCACTACTCGCGCCTCGCCTAGGCCTAGGCGCAGCTCGTTCAAGAAGGCGCGTGCCTGGCGCGCAAAGGCGCATAGCGGGGCAGGAGGCGCAAAGCTAGGTGCACGAGCTCTTGCCGTTGGATATTCCATCATGTTTTTACGTGGGCCGTTGGATATGATTTCAGATTTTTTACATTTACAAGTCTTAGAAGTCTCTTTCGAGAATTTTCTGTGTTCGTGAAGAGTGCTAAATTAGGGTACCGATTATAGAAGTTTATCAAATTATTTAGCGTAGCAAACCAAATTATTTTGATTTGAAAATTTTAGAAAATATTATTTTACTGATATGATTTATATTCTAAAATTTTGGGCCATTCTGAGACCGATAGATATTTTTCGCGAAACTGGCCTTTTAGCGCTTTGTCCGGACACTGCTTCAGGATTTTCTGACGAAAATTTTCTAAAATACTTTTTAGCTCAAAAATTAATTCAGGATACTTAAAATAGTGTGTTAAAATATATTTGGGGTTTTCTCGTGCCGAAAACCCTGGGGGTATTTTGGTAATTTACCACCCCGGAAGGGTATTTTGGTAATTTTTACTTATAAAATGTATTTTTGAGTACATTCACATATTATAAGACTATTTTGGCAAGTTCAATCATGGAAACGCTATTTTGGTGACTTAGGAATGTGGGGTATTTTGGTAATTTTTCACCCAGTGGCATTTTAATAATTTTCACATCCAATGAGCGGTTCATTCTGAGATTGTGCGTGAGTTAATAGTAAGTTATAGTACAGTGTTATAAGGTACATTCTAATCTTTGAACTGTTAATGTTTAGGTTAAAGCAAGGATTGTTTCGGGTAGGTTATTATAGCTGCGAACCAGGTAAGAGTTTCTATCCGGACCCCAGTCATCAGTTTGCTTTCGCAATTATTCTTTTGTTTATTTATAACCGTTGTTGAACTCTAAGTATGCATTGGTTTTGATCTGTTATTGTCAAGTAAACCCTGATGTTGAACCTGATTCAATTATTGAACTCCTGTAAGTACTCACTTTTTATTGCATATTGAGTACAAATCTGTATACTGATTCTGAGATATATGTTATTGCATATTGAGTACAAATCTGTATACTGATTCTGAGATATATGTCTTCTGTATACTGACATGGGAATCTGTTCTGTTCTGAGGCGGGCTTTATAAGGCTGGTCTGAATCCTACGTGGAACGTAGGCTAATACCTAAATGGACTAGTATTCTGGTACATCATGCATGTGTACATTTTCTGAGCCTTGCCTGTATGGCATTGCTACTACCAATGTTATTAAAAGCGCGCCTAGGCGCGAGGCGGGCTAAGGCTCACTACTCGCGCCTCGCCTAGGCCTAGGCGCAGCTCGTTCAAGAAGGCGCGTGCCTGGCGCGCAAAGGCGCATAGCGGGGCAGGAGGCGCAAAGCTAGGTGCACGAGCTCTTGCCGTTGGATATTCCATCATGTTTTTACGTGGGCCGTTGGATATGATTTCAGATTTTTTACATTTACAAGTCTTAGAAGTCTCTTTCGAGAATTTTCTGTGTTCGTGAAGAGTGCTAAATTAGGGTACCGATTATAGAAGTTTATCAAATTATTTAGCGTAGCAAACCAAATTATTTTGATTTGAAAATTTTAGAAAATATTATTTTACTGATATGATTTATATTCTAAAATTTTGGGCCATTCTGAGACCGATAGATATTTTTCGCGAAACTGGCCTTTTAGCGCTTTGTCCGGACACTGCTTCAGGATTTTCTGACGAAAATTTTCTAAAATACTTTTTAGCTCAAAAATTAATTCAGGATACTTAAAATAGTGTGTTAAAATATATTTGGGGTTTTCTCGTGCCGAAAACCCTGGGGGTATTTTGGTAATTTACCACCCCGGAAGGGTATTTTGGTAATTTTTACTTATAAAATGTATTTTTGAGTACATTCACATATTATAAGACTATTTTGGCAAGTTCAATCATGGAAACGCTATTTTGGTGACTTAGGAATGTGGGGTATTTTGGTAATTTTTCACCCAGTGGCATTTTAATAATTTTCACATCCAATGAGCGGTTCATTCTGAGATTGTGCGTGAGTTAATAGTAAGTTATAGTACAGTGTTATAAGGTACATTCTAATCTTTGAACTGTTAATGTTTAGGTTAAAGCAAGGATTGTTTCGGGTAGGTTATTATAGCTGCGAACCAGGTAAGAGTTTCTATCCGGACCCCAGTCATCAGTTTGCTTTCGCAATTATTCTTTTGTTTATTTATAACCGTTGTTGAACTCTAAGTATGCATTGATTTTGATCTGTTATTGTCAAGTAAACCCTGATGTTGAACCTGATTCAATTATTGAACTCCTGTAAGTACTCACTTTTTATTGCATATTGAGTACAAATCTGTATACTGATTCTGAGATATATGTTATTGCATATTGAGTACAAATCTGTATACTGATTCTGAGATATATGTCTTCTGTATACTGACATGGGAATCTGTTCTGTTCTGAGGCGGGCTTTATAAGGCTGGTCTGAATCCTACGTGGAACGTAGGCTAATACCTAAATGGACTAGTATTCTGGTACATCATGCATGTGTACATTTTCTGAGCCTTGCCTGTATGGCATTGCTACTACCAATGTTATTAAAAGCGCGCCTAGGCGCGAGGCGGGCTAAGGCTCACTACTCGCGCCTCGCCTAGGCCTAGGCGCAGCTCGTTCAAGAAGGCGCGTGCCTGGCGCGCAAAGGCGCATAGCGGGGCAGGAGGCGCAAAGCTAGGTGCACGAGCTCTTGCCGTTGGATATTCCATCATGTTTTTACGTGGGCCGTTGGATATGATTTCAGATTTTTTACATTTACAAGTCTTAGAAGTCTTAAGACACTAACACAGTAAAATCAAAATCCCTAAATATGTTACACGAGTCAGTCACTCTCACAGTCTCAACTCTCACGCACGATCGCCGCTTGCTTGCCTTTCCCGTCGCCGCCGTCGACATTCTGTTAACTTGTAACTTTTTTTTGTGTTTGGAAGATTATTAATTGTCGTCTTCTGATTTTTTTTAACGAAAAATATTAATCAATAAAATAATACACAAAAAGTGAATGTACGTTTTTCGATAATACACAAAAAAATACTAAAAAGCATCCTCAAGGTCATGTTAGGTTTCATGAGATTGTAGCCAGGTACCAAACTTAGAGGGAAACCCACTGTCGGCCGATAAGAATCAATAAAGGTTTTCTGAATTTCTAGTCCATTAAACTTGATAATCAACTAAGCTTTTCTGAATTGTCAATATAACATCTCAATCAACAAGTACTCAGGGAATCAAATCTATCAATATATGAAAATTGAATTAGGAAAGCAATTGGGATCCGAAAGTGAACTTGTTGTTGCATTCTTTGTGGTACTAATGTTCAGGTTCTGAAATAGACTCCTATATGAATAAAGTCATGGTCAGATGTTGTAAATATTTACAAGCACTTAAGACTAAATGTGAATCATATGAAACACATCAGAGCGCATCTTACAAGAATAGAGCAAGAGCGCGCACACACACACGTATACATTAAGTAGAAAACATTGTTGTACAACGTCATTCTTATTGTATTCTCTCTTTTCTCCAAGCCAAAAACTGATAGCGATTATGGAGTTCAATTGAGAGGATTTTTATATTTCGGCTACCTGCTTATCTGATTGACCATTGTAACATGTCTAATCAATTAAGAACACGCACAGTGAGTGAAAATGAACAAAAAGTTCCTACCTCCTCTCCGTTTTCAGTACCAGTAACAATGCTATACAAATTACCACGAAAGCCAAGGAAGCACACAGCCAGTACAAAGACACATTCAGTTCCAAGAAAACAAACCGTAATGTTATACATGCCAATTTTTCCATCAAATGACGATGTTGAAATGACCCCAGGGATCTTTGGATACCAGTGAGCATCAAAATTCCAGTTGGTTCCAGTAGGCAGTTCAGAAACAATCTGGAAAAGAAACATATAAACATCAAACACAGCATCACAAGGTCAGGAACGAGCAATGATTGGGAAACTACAAGCCCAAAAGACACAGAACAAGAGAAGCTAAACATATAACAGAATTTACAAACTAAGGTAAATAATCATACCTCTCCTGAAACCATGTCCCAGCAAATAGTACGATTGTCCTTGGCACAGGTAAGCAAATAGGAGCTATCACTCTGTGAGTCATCGCTTCGTCCGGTTCCTCGCCGCCGGCTCGTCGATCTAGGCTAGATCTGGCCGGAGTTGGTTGAGGTGAGGTCGTTGCTTGTCAGTGACTGTGAGTCATCACTTTGTCCGGTTCATTGCCGCCAGCTCGTAGATCTTGGCTAGATTTGGCCAGAGTTGGTTGAGGTGAGGGCCGCCGACCGCCGTCCCTGACCGGTGACTGAGGCGCCGTGAGCCCGTGATCGGTGACTGTGAGGGCGCCGTGGCCATGAGACGGTGAAAGGTAACCTACCAAGTTATCATATTCTATATCTTTAGAAGCTTCTTTGAATCTCGAGTGGTTCCATTCTTGATCAATATAGATTTTAAGAACTTATTTAGCTGCTCATTTATCCCTCTGACAACTTCATTAAATAAGCCTTAGGTCTGTGAACTTACGAGAGACTTCATTAATGGTTTAATATTCTGGTAGTTGATTATCCGCCATCTTATCCCGTGATTTGGAATTATTGCTAGAATGCTGCTTTATGTTGCAGATTCATAAAAAATACCGTCAGGGGACGTATGGCCGTAGGAGATACCGTCTTAACTGCATAATGATTTCCCCAGAGTTTGCTTCCTGCCACCACATCGGAAGAAAACTTAAATTCACTACACCTATTCCCGAAAAAACTTATCTATGTATTCCTCCTCTAGCCACAAAATCATAGAAGACTCTAGTCTATCAAGGTCAAAAGATGTTGTATTGCTTTCTCTCCATAGTCCGTCAAGTACAGAAAGGGAAAGCCACTATCTCCTCATCGGGTTCCTGTAAACTCTGGTTCCCTTCCACAGTACATAAGTTCCCAACTGAGCATGGTCTGAAGTCCCCTCAACCGTGTATAATTTCCACCACGATATGATTCCTTCTGAATGGAAACATATGTCGCTTATTTATTCTTAATCCAACTCTTTGGTATACGCTTGTGAAAAGACGACGATGTTTTCCACCTAAAGACGAGATTTTGTTGCTTTATGTTCTTTGGGTCGGTTGTGGAAGAGAGCGAGCTAGCCTATGATTCCATATTCTATACAAAATTTATGTTTCTTCATACAAAACCTTGGTGCGGAATGATATTTTATGTTGTAAACTTGTTATATGGTTAATACGAAGGTCTCTAGAGCTACGTGCGTTGTTTCTTGGAAAGTACAGCAGAAAATGACTCTCAGCTGTGTCAAGTCCGTGTGTTTGGCTATTTAATCAACCTCATTGGCGAAGGCAACTTTAAAAAAAAAAATTGATCTTTAAGAAAACTGGTGCTTGGTTTACGGTTTACCAGATCATATGATGCTCCAGAGTCTTGCGAGTGTTCCATAGGTACAAAGGTTGATACTTTAGATTATGGAGTGAGGTCATAGCATTTGGACGTTGTTTTGCAACAACTGGAGAAGATGGATGGCAAGTAACAACATCCCAACTTTCTTAGTACGATATTTGTTCTTTGGTGATGATTCCGTGTCCTTTATTATCATGTATATGATTCGATCATGTTTCGTGATTGACTGACGTAACCAAGATAACTTTCTGTTTATTGCAATAGAGGTTGCTTTTCTGGTCGACTTCTTTTGTATAAACATGTTGGCAGTTGTGATCGCTTTGGAGAGTTGTATGTGATGCAATTATACGGCATTCTGGCTACATACTTATTAGTTTCTCACTTCTTCGTTCTTTCCTTGGGGAGTTGTTGCTAAGATTGTATTCCAAACTAGTATGGCTTGAATTCTTCATATTTCATGGAGTGCTCCATGAATGGTGCAAGTTTGGTGGAAGCTTGGAGGAAGCGAGAATTTTATCATGGCTTGCATAATGCCTAATGGAGTCACGTCTTCAGTCCCATCTAGTATTATTTTGGATCTCTCAACAGGTTTCTTGTTGTACATGCCTCCAGCACTTCAAGAAACCGGGCTATATATCCTACGGTTCTTTGTTAAGTTCCTGATATGGCTAGTAGTTCTTATAGCATAACTGATAATTATAATAATTATCAGTTATGCTATAAGAACTACTAGCTCATTCTCTAACCTGAATGCAATAATTAAATTATTGCATTCAGGTTAGAGAATGAGCGTTCAAGCCGTTTGGTCAGATCGCGTTTAGTTTACAAAATTTCTCAATCCCGTGCATTGCAATCGTACATAATATAGTTAATTTATATGGTCTTGAACATCATTCAAAACAGACATATGTGTACTTCCATTCGGTGAAGCAGTTTTCTACGGCAGCAGATATTCTGATCACGTCCTATTTCAATGCTAGCTTGGGGTTGCCCCTTCAGTAGGGAAACCACAAAACAGGCATAGCAGAAGCCAAAGCAGGTGGTGTTGCAGGATCCAGTAACCGGTATTGTGCTGGTGTATGTCTTGCTTTGGCATCACTAACAGCTCCCTCTGTTCTAGCAGCCCAAAACAAAGCAAGCACACCTAACAGTTTCACGAGAAGTCTTTCACATGCTGTTGTATTAAAATCCTCCTCTTCTTTCTTCAGGTACCAAGCAAGAACAATGTACATGCAAAATCTTGTCAACAAAACCCTACCCTCCTACCTGCAAGAACTATCTTCAGCTCCTTAGACATTGTTTTCTTTTTACGTAGTTCCAAGTAAATTGTTGTCTGACTCAAGCAATTATGAGTTGATTCTGTTCTCAAGTGCAACCTATCACGGACTCGAGAGACATTTTCACACAAATATGGATAGCTATACCTGAATAAGGTCCCCAGGCCTTCTTTCCAATATATATTCTCAGTGTTCAGGTGATGTTAGGGTTGGTGCAAAGCTTAGTGCAGCTTTACACGCCGCCGCTAGGCTCGTTGTATGATACAAGCTAATATTTTCCATACACACTCCTTGTGCTAGGCTCCACACATTAATGAGTCCGTGACATAATGCTATGTAACCTTTGATAACGGCCAAAAAGAGACGTGTCCATCATCGGAACAAACTGTTCATGAAAAAAAATTCAGTGAATCAAGCAGTAACGTAGCTGTCATCATCGCAAATACAAGAAGAGCTCCAAATAGAATATTGCATGTATTAGAAGCTGTCCCGCTTGTCAAGATTAGATTTTCATCTCCAGTCAAGAGTATTGATGCAACTGTAAAATAAATGCAAACATATCTCAAAGAGGGCAACTTTAGTCGATGCTTCACACACGAGCGCGCACAGAGGTGGGAGCCGGGAGAGGAGGGGAGCGAGAGAGGCTCGAGTATCTTCTCCTGATTCACACAAATAATAGCCAAAACGCTTGCCGAATTCAAATGTTAACACAAAGAAACAGGTACAGATTACATAATGCAACATGATTTATGAACCAAAACTCAATAAGCAAAAAAGGCAAACATTAAACCCCAATACCGATAAGCTTAAAATGGTTCCTCAAGGAAAAAGTGAACAAACATTTACAATATTGAAGTGCCCTTTTACACCCAACCACAATAAAGAGGATGAAAAAGTGCCAGAGAAAAGATTAGACAAAATTGTAACAAGAGCGTGAAGAAAGCTAAATCAGAATTGACAAAAAGCTTCATCAGAAAAGCTTGACAACTCTGAAAATTTGAGCTCCTCCTGTATTGTTTCCCTAGTGGGTAGCAGCAACGGAAATCTGTAATTCAACGAGCCAGGAGGACGGACCGTGGGACTAAAATGCATAACCTCCAAAACAATGGAGTCACATTCCTTACCAGGTTCACAGTAGATGAACCATGATTTAGAAGTCGTACGTTGTCCTACCGCTCTTTAAGATAAGGCACAACATATCCGAAATATCTGATGAAGACGAGGAATTCAAGAAGTTCCACGACTCAAGCATAAGGCGTTTCCTTGAACCCTTGACATGAACAACCTATATACAGGAATAAAGCCAGATTTGAGAGTTCGAATCCCTTTATTTAGCGATCTTCATCAATATGATAGGACCAAAAAAGAAGAAGCCATAATTGAATTCAAGAATCATCGTGAGAAAGTTGACTCAAAAGTATACCTCGACGTCCAAGGGCATCCCATGAAACCGACCAGCGCCTTCTGGCGGTGTCCAATTGTAGACAGAACACGGTAAGAAGAGCACCGAAGCGCCACCAATTTCCTCTACAAAAGGTTGTCGTCGAGTAAACCTTTTCGTATCGAAGGAAGGGTGAGATTTTACGACCCAGGCAAGAGCTAACTGATCTCCAAGCATCCGGGAAGCTTTCATGTAATTAGAGCTGTAAATCTTCAATACCTCTTGTAACAGAACTTTTTGCCCTGCAGCCAATTTCATCATAATCTTCAGTAAGCGTGAGAATAGTTCTAAAGGCTACAGATATTTCCAAGAAAATGAAGGCAATATTTCATAGATGTTTCAAGTTATTTGACAGGCTAGTGGAATGGGGAAAAAACAAGCAAAAAGGTTCCCTAAATCTCAGAGATATTAGCCCCTCGAAAAGCAAGAACATGCCTAATCAAGAGCCATCCTGTATTGAACACCGACATATGTAAAGTTTACAACCTAAATGGATTGGAGGGCGTGGATGTAGCATTACTTCTCCATGTCCAAAATATCTTAGTTATTTAGACACCATTCGTGACTTGAGAAGTTCATTAAAATTGCCTCCACACCACCGTGATTTCTTAGTGGGACATAATCCCTGCAGAAATATGCACAGTGCGGCTAATGGCTCTCCCATAAACTAAATGCTACCTTGTCCATAAAGTAATCACCCTTTTGCAAATCGATTTTGACAAGTCTTATAATCCCACTAACACCCAAAAGTGTGCAATTCTCAATGCCACAAGTTCCCTCTCCTCTGTATGTACAATCCTTCTTTCTCTACCACTGTTCACCAGCTCTGTCAGCAACCATCATCTCCACCTACCACAGCACCACCACCATGTTGCGAAGCCACCCGCCTACACAAGTTATTCACGTCAATGCAATTGCCAAAGCAATCGCATCAAACCATCCATCCACACAACTCATTCCTCCATGCACCACCGATATCACCTTCCCAACAACCTGCGGCAATTAAATCCCCTGTTACCAGACAGAATTAAGTCCTGCCACCTCCTCTCCCCCCAAAAGTTATGGAAAGTGGTCTTTCAACTAAAATTCAGGGGTGAAGTTATGATATAACGGAGAAGCAACTTTCCAACAATGTACAATGCCAGAAGTTGTATAATTCTAACGTTTTGATTTCTGGATTAGCCAGTAAACAAAACGCAAATGCCCAAACAGTATATTTGTGGCCAATTGAACCACATAAAGAGGGGAATCATCTACACACCTTAGAAGTGCCCCTCACGGCTGTAAATCCTGAATTCAGAGGCTGATCTTTGTTGTTCCGGAAGGTGAGCGCCACATGAAAATGTTGGTAGTTATTAAATACTTGTCCCAGGTCGTCGCCAACAACTGCTACATCCGAGTCAGTAAAAATGTAATGATTATATTTCCCCTGCCACTGGGAGTGATCCTCAAGCCTTGATTGTAGAAAGGCCTGCATAAACAAAAGAGAGTTGACATCTTCAAAACAAATGTCAAAAAATTAATGGTTGTGATGTTTATTTGTACATGTCTGGTCAGTATGTTATTGACGTTGTTAAATGCTCAATGAAGTATTTTTCAATCATATGCTCTTTAGACCCCTTACAATCAGCCACATGGAAAGAGAAGAGGAGGAGAGTTCAATCTGGACGCAGCATCTGAACAAGCATATTTCCAGACATTCAAAATAACAGTTTATATGTTCACCTTGAATGGGAAATAGAGAAACCCCATTTCTGCGAACTGGAAGCGCAGATGCTGGATCAGTGATAACGACCATGTTGCTTTTGGGCATCATAACCTGCAAAAATTCTATTTCAGAATACAACTGCCATTAAAGCAACTCCATGCTCTGGTCCAGGCAATTGGTCAAAGATTAAGAAGAAGCATGAACAAGCAGTTATATATGTTCTCTCTTTTGGCTGCTAAATTAATTACAGTTTCAGATGCATGTGGCCGATAACACTATACTATATGATGTCCCCCAAACCGAGATCTGACCAAGTTGAATTCAACTTAGGATCCTTGAGAGAGCTATGTCAAAGAGCTTGGCCGAATGCACGGAAGGGAATTTTGCTCTTCTCCCGCAAATCTTCACTTAACGCCATGCCGACTCTCTTCGTCATAAAGCGTGGAATTAGACCGAGGTAGTGTAATTTAGGAACTACTCCTTATATTTAATACATAGGAGATCAAAACACAGCCCCAGGAAAAAAACATCTGGAGGATTTGGTTGGGTAACATTCCAATTTCCACCTATAACCAAGAATTCAGTCTTAACTCAAAGAATTACATCATCCAAATATTACATGTTTGGAAAAAGAAGAAGAACCAAAGAGGACTCGGATCTCTTGTTTATGAACATCGTCTAAGATTGGTATATTGAGATAACCTTTTACGTTCTTTTTTACACCCTCATTTCCAAGGCGCAAGCAGAAAAATAAGTTTGCTAAAGAGGTATATATATGGGGATTAAACTTCAACCACTATGTTTTAGAAGTATGACCAATATGATTATTATTGTTAAGTGGAAACAACATGGGATTATGGTTGTCTAATCTCGTTAAAGAACACAGTGAAGGTTCTTTCAATTACTTCTTTCAAATGTATAATCAATGCTCATGTCACCACCTCGCCCCCCGGCCTGCCACCTCCTGTTCCCCAAAAGGAAACTTTTCAAACTGCTAGCACCTTCACAAGAACTGGGCCTTGAATTAAAATCGAGAATCCTACTGGATGAGATAAAAATAGTATTACCTGAATGAAATTGAAAAAGACGTTCAAAATGGCCATTGACCTCTCCACCTTGTTGTATGACATCTTCCCAACAGTAACTAAGTCATTTGATCTACTAGTAACCTGTCTATCAATACTAGAGTGGTAAATGGCAAAGACAGTGACAAAGGCAATGCCATTCCCGTAGTTGGAATTTCCAGAGGAGGTAGAGCGGCGGGTCTTGTTAAGAGCTTTAACGCCTGTAACATGGCATGAGATACTGTTTGCGCTGCTGGGCAAACTCACAATCGATTTGTGCACCAGCGGCACAATCGATTAAAAATATGAGATCTTTTTTGCCCCTAGGGCCTAGGAACTTCTCCGAAAATGGAAAATGAAGACGAAACGTAGAAAGTAGAAAGATTGAGCGTCCATAAAAGACAAGAGAGCTTTCGATTGATTGCAAATGTTTACACATGAATGTTTTCAAGCCTAGAAACTAAATTTTCTATCGATGGCAACAAAAGCCTCTAAACTAAAGAAAGAAAAAAGACTTGAAAAAGTCTTGATATGTCTGGTTGATTATGTCCTCCTTTTCTTCTTTGACCCAATATTTATACTAAAGGCTTTGTAGAAAATAGCTATCATTACAAGAAATTACTCACTCAATGAGATAAACTACTCACTTAAGAAATAACACTACAAGGAATAAGGCCTTTAGCGACGGATTTTCCCGTCGCTAAAGGCCTATATTCCGTCGCTAAAAGTTTTAGCGACGGAATTACCGTCGCTAAAAGTCCCTCGTATAAAAGGCCGTTGCTAAAAGTTTTGCGACGGAATTCTAAAATCCGTCGTCTAATAGAGAAATTTTGGCGACGGATTTATTTCCGAATTAGCGACGGAATATTCGTCGCTAATTATGTTTTACGTACTTTAATTTATTTTCTTTTTTACGAAATTAGCGACGGGATAAAATGTTTAGCGACGGAATTAATCCGTCGCTAAAAGTTAAAGTCATTTTTTTAATTTTTTAATGCCCAAACCTGTAATAAAAAATTCAAACCAATTGGGTCCCATCCTCCGTCAACAATCTCAATATATCAAATGCACGATTAACAATCTAAAATCGTCGATTAACAAATCATCGATCAATAATCACAATTAACAACCTAAAATTATCAAATAAATAGTCAATGTTCACAACATTGTTCAAAATGTACATATCTGATGCGATTAATTTAAAATATTGTCTAATTACGCCTCAGAGTTCAACATTAGGGGAAAGGCTTTTCACAAGTGCTTTGATCAAACACGCTGACTTGAAAACGCATTTGGCCCATGTGTTGAAAGACTACAAAGTCTCCTAGATGGAGGTCATGTTGTTGCACGAATTCGTTCCAACCCTCTTCGAAGCAAAGAACCTCTTGGCCAACCTTCTTCTTCAATTTAACAAGCCATGACCCCTTGCGGCTGGTTAAAGTTGCTTCAAATCTCAATGTGGTAAGCAATCGCCAAAATGCTACTGGTATGGCCTAACATATTCACAATACAGTAAGACATGTAAGTTTTTAACCAAAGATAAAACTTTTAACACACACGAAAACATAGAGAAAGCGGGATGACATACAAGTTCTGTATGAAAACCAGGCATCATGACCTTGAAGAAGTGCCTGTTGACTGAAACGTCCCTGTTCACCGAAGTAGAAGCCATTTAACCTACTTTAACATGAAAAACCAATCGATGATTATTCAATCGACGAGCATCAATTTCATAGCTGAATTAAATCTATCAAATTATGTTCAAGTGGTGCTAAAAAAACAGATCCACAGTGAGTTGTAGCTAAAATGACTACCACAAAAATCTCAACTACGCACATCATCATTTCACCACCCAAATAGCCACCTATGTCACGGAAAGTAAGAAGCAAAATGTTATTGTGCGATAAAGTCCTGAGTAAGAGTATCAAGCTATGGCGCATGCTCCATATTACCGCTAATAAGACAGCTCCCGTAGTCTTATATAAGCTTGGTTTTGGGAATCCATCTCCTGTGCAGTTTTAGTGTCTATTCATATTGCTTCCAATCAAAGGCCACTCTGCCCTTGGGAATAGTGTGTGTGTGTGTGAAACTATTCTCACCTTTTCCACCACCCTCTTTTCAAGGGATTACAAGATGTGTGTTAGTCACATTGGCAGCTTTCAAATGTCGCTAAAATGTCACTAGCAATATCTACTTATAACTAGTGGTCACTGAATAGGGATTCGTAGGCTATTTCTCTCACAGAGGTTGCACCCAAAATCTTCCTAATAAAATTGACACTCTCTCCCTCTCATTTTGAGTGTCTTGTTTGACTTTACATTTTGATTAAGGAAGCAAAAATTAAATACGTTAGCAAGTCATAAAACTTACAGATTTTCTGCAAAGGTCCCCTACAAGCAAAAGTTTCAAGAAAACGCATTAGATGTGATCAACCTATTTTTTAGGGATAATACATCAGAAGATCTCAAAATGACACTCAAAATGAGACGGCGAGAGTACATCAGAAGATCTCAAGCGCTCCTAGTCGTCGCTACTTGTTTTGTTCGTGTGTGTGTGTATGTGTGTGAAAGAAAGAGGGGAGGGGAGGGGAGGGGAGGTGGGGCGGCTATGGGGGTTTGGTTGGTGGGAGGGATGGTGGGTGGGTGCACACAACACACTGCAAAGCTCGTGTTGGAGCTGCATGGGAATATGAAGGGTGTGGTCCAAAGTCCAAACTGCATATGAAACTACGATTACAACTAGTAGTAGTAGTAGTTTAATTGTTTTGAGATTCGAGCTGATGAATTGAAGAATGGAGGGCCCCCCAGTTTTATCTCCCTTTTTCTCTCTTTGCAAGCGCAATGCAATGCCGTGCCTCGGCATATCAAAAGCATCATCCACAACATCCGCCATTGCTTCTGCTGCATCTCCCTCCACCATATGCGCTGAGGATCGATATGTGTCTCTCTCTTTTGACGGTTTTTATTCCTTCTCAATAACTCCCTCCCTCCCTCCTCTCTCATATATTCCTTTCAAACACAATTCCTTCTTAAAAGATATTCCCAGTTCATCCATACCTTAGCTAGCATTTGATCATCTAACAAAAATCTAAAGGACTGCATACAAACAATCAAGTATTGTCCATGCTTAACTACCCGATATAGAGCATCACTATATGCATCAATGATCCATGAACCACAGAGCTGATGCAAAAAACAATCAAGTACTGTCCATGCTTTAATCGTTTTCGTCATTGTTTGTCTCTCTATGCTCATTTTAAACTTGGATGGTTTTAGGCAAAGATGTGGGCTGATTGATTCTGAATATTACAGCGCAAGCTTCCTGAAAATGTTCACTAGAGGAGCCAATCTTCCATCTAGCATAGAGTGTTAATGGGCTGTTTCAGAATATTACAGCACTCTCCATCTAGCCTTCCAAAGAGTGTTGTGTATAGACCTCCACTCTCCAGGGTTGCAATTTAACTAGTATATTAGTGATGAGTACTCTAATTTAGGGCAATTGACAAATTAACAAAAAATTGAACCTAAATTGACATACAAATCTAAATAAACCAGGCATAATTTAGGGCATGTAACCTAAATTGAAGACAAAATAACAAAACATTCAGATGATTTAGGGCCATTGACATACAAATCTCGAGGTGGGTACGACGGCGGCGGCGTTGGTGGTGCGGCGGCAGTGGTGGGCTTCGTTGCGCGGCGACAGTGGAGGGCTTTGTGGCACGACCGGAGTGCAAGGCTTGGTGGCGCAGCGTCGGGTGGGGGACGGGAGTGTCGCCGGAGCTGGGTCGCCGTAGAGAAGGGTCGCCGGAGGTGAGAACGGCGGTGGGTGGGTGAGAGCAGGTATTCAGAGAGAGAACGGGGAGAGAGAAAGAAACTAGATGTGTATTTAAATGGAGGATCTTTAGCGACGGAATAACACCGTCGCTAAAACTCCGTCGGTGAATGTATTATTATAAAGACTTTTTAGCGACGGTTTTATTCCGTCGTTTAAATAATTTAAAAAAAAAACTCAAAATTACTAATTTTATAAAAATATTTAGCGACGGTATGTCCGTCGCTAAAAGTCCGTCGTTAAAACTCCGTTGCAAAATACTATTACCGACGTAAGACACCGTCGGTAATAGTATTTTGCAACGGATTTTTAACGACGGGATATTCCGTCGCTTAAAGATAGTTTTAGCGACGGAATACCTTCCGTCGCTAAAACTCCGTCGCCAAATACATATTTTCTTGTGGTGTAATCACCCACTAATAAGTAACCAACCACACTTATCCCTTATCAATAGGACACATTTTCAGAAGTTGATTTCTTTCACTTCTTGAATCCTGACCCGGATACAGATCCTCAAGTACTGTGGACACTCTAATTAGGTAAAGGATGGTCTGATAGAGGCAGTGACCAAAAACATGTGAAGGCCACTTCAACAACATATCCAGCTAAGATGATATGTCATAAAGCTCTCAGATATTCTGTAATACTATAAGAAGATGCTCTATAATAGTGAATGTGATTAGCAAGAAAATATGAGATGGGGTGCTGCATTAAGAATATAGAAGCATCTTTTTACAAGCATGCTAGATTTATCTCTAGGCCACACGAAGGTAAAGATCCTGGTTTCCTTCAAAGAATTCCTTACCGTTACAGTGTGGCCTTGGTTTGCACGAATAAAAAGCTCCTGATTTTCTTCCAGCAAGCTAAGCCGCTGCTTGTTGTCCTTTCTTATCTAGAAGTTGCATAGCATAGACAGAAAAGAATCTTGTTAGAGAACTACGTGATAGATGCAAATGATCCACATAGATAGTGATGCCCGCTGCATTAAACTTTTAGGTGCAGCAGCCAGCAAGGGCAACGAGAGGAACTAGCCAGAATACTTGGCGCTGCATTAAACTGTTTACTTCTGTGTCTACTGCCTGTCTAGGATTTTCTGTTTACTTCTGTGGATTTACTTGCAGAATTACCGTTGACAAAATTTGGAGGCTATGCCCTTCTTCACCAATCCTTCCTAAGACTAATGACACCCAACCAACCCCAAACTCACCTCCACCGCTGCACACTCTGAAAACGGATAAGAAGTGGATGCCCAAAAATAAAAAAAATTGAAGAACCTTTCGGGAATATATAGCGTTTGATCGTAACAAAGATGTACATGTATTACCGGAGAATGCGCCTAATTACAAAAGATGGTGAGATTGTTGTTCCTGGAATTCCTTTGAAGGGGGCCTACTTAAGCTCCAATTAATAATTGGATGGATCCTACAGAAGACATTTCAGAGAATTTCCAGGCATATTCCCTCACTCTTTCTAGATCCAACCATAAGCATATTCAAATCCGAAGCCACCCAGTGAAACTGAAATAAACTTCACACTCTAGAGATCTCCTAAATCCGTACAGAAAGGGACAATATGGTTGTACTTACAATTACAATATAAATCCCTTAATGAACTTGAAAACAAATCCAATGCACGTTCTATAGAAAAAATTACAAGGTTACGAATAATAATTTCCTGCCCTGCCATTGCCAGCATAAAAATTGAACAACACGTTGACAATGCCTACCCTGCAGTGAGAAAGGATTGGTTCAAGGCTTTGCAAGCATCTGGAGGACTCAAAAATAGTCGGGGAAGGTGACCCGAGTGCAACCGTAGCAATGAAAAATAGTCGGGGATCGTAAATGGCGACTTAAACATCTGCACAAGCAGCAAGAGAGAATCCCATGGCCATCACATGATCATCGGAGGTATCTATTGATGTCACACTTGGTTTCTCTGGTGCTGTAATTACAGTAATATGGCCCCTGTCAACAGTTGCTCGTAAGTGAAATACAACTCAGATGCCAATGGTAGAAGACAATGTCAACAAAGAGACAATGGGAAGGAGTTACAACTTGCGACATCATCGGTAGGGAAAATGACAACTAAAAAAACAAGGGGAAGGGGTACAACTCGCGAACTGATATGCTGCAAGTTCTGTGCCATTATCCCCCATTCATCAATAAGTGTTTATCAATGTCCCATGTCTCACATAATATCTGATTGACTGAGGTTGCAGGCACTTAATAAAAATTCCCGGATTGATCTCCTACTACAAAAAACATTGCAAGACTAAGAATAAGAGTAGTATTTCAGAATTCCAGTCACCAATCTTATGTTTTCCTCCACCCAACAGTCAACTAATAGTTGGACGAATTTTCGTTAGGCCTAATATAGGCTTAACAGCACCGGTTTGTGGCTGTGTTTTGGAATGACTCAATTAGGTAAAAGTGCAAATGCCAAAGGGCCATGAAATGGAATTAGTCTATTTGTACTTTGCTTATTGGCTTTATCCTCGTCATTAGGTTAAAAGCCAACGGACCATGGAATTGAGATGCAGTTATCATCTTTACTTGATTTTTAAAATGTAGCTGCTATTTCATTTAAAAATATCTGTGATTTCCAAAATTAAACCCAGACCCAATTAAGAATGAGTTTGATCGAGATCAATATAACTCTATACGGTAGATTTTTAAGGAATAAGATAGCAGTTGTGCGTTTAGAATTAGAAATGCTGTTGATTGACTGTTGTTATTGGTGTTATTGGTGTTCTTTCTTCTCCCAATCTCTTGGCAGCTTATCGACATTTGTCGTACACTTTCTTCTTATATGGGGTTGTTTACAGCATGGTGTCATTGCAAATCTTCAATGATTATGAAATTACATTACAATAGGTGAGGCTTTTACTTGCTACTTGACTAATGTTTTCGATGCTCTTTATTCCCAGGAATTCAATTGTGGCTTTAATGTGCTTCGCTTTCACGGTACAACCTTTTTGTTGTTGTTAATTGGCAATTGTGTTGCATGGGCAAACTGAACCTGAAAGGACAAAAGTGCCACCAGAATTCCTAATTCCACAGGTTTGTGACCCAATAGATAACTATATTAAAGACGAGTTTCTCTCCGGAATGTCACACGTGTCCTCTTTCATTTCTCAGCTGTACGTGTGGTGAAGTCTAAGTAGACCTTAAACTTGAAATTCTGAACTAGACTTCTTATTATTGTTACAATTAATCTAAACTTCTAATCCATTTATTGTACCTAGAGTTTGGACTTCTAATATGAATTCTTTTTCACTCTTACTGTAGATATGTCTCTCACCCTCTTACACTATATGGATCAACTAATTGATTTGGCAATATCCTCATCAGCTAGATGAACATAAATACATGAAATGCTTAAGTACCTTTAGTTCATTATTAACTCACATAAAAACTCGGGGAAATTCGAATCAAAAGTAAAAAAATTCCTGCAAGATTTGTTTATCTTAGGTGTTGAAATTGATTTGCTTGCTTTTTCGGCATTTTCAACAGATTTTTGTTCTTCCTTAATTTTCTAGGCCAGATTTGCAACTGAACTTGGGGAAGAATTGCCTTCACATATATTTATGTAATAACAAACCTTACGTTCTAAATATTGGATAATAGGTTCCAATATTTCGCAATTGGATTTCGGTGTTCCTTACAAATTTTTAATTTGTCATTGTTGCATTATTTTCCCTGTATACTCTTTCTGCTTCTAACAGTCTGCCTATGAGTGATCTGAATTATTTTAATTATTTCTTGTGCTAATAGTCAGCCTCTGAAATAACCAAAAGTCCAAACTTGGGGTTTGATGGAAATTTTCATATGGACAACTTGGAAAGTAACTTCTTCACATTTTTCAAGTTAGTTGGTTAAAGGTTTTTTAATTTTTTTTTAGGTTTTGGCTCCTTGGACTTACTTTACTGTTCCTTTTCCTTCAAAAGCTATTATGCCATTGATCAAAATAAACTATAGTAAGGGAGTTGATATGGTAAAAATATACACATGTGGGAGAGCGACAAGTGTCGCAACCAGAGAGTTCTGAAACTGCTCTGTGACTTTTGGAGAGGTGGGAAGTGGCATTTACCCACTCTCCCATTATGGGTAATAATCGTCCATCAATTTTGTTAACTCCCCATAAAAGCTGATAACTCTTCATTAAAGGGAGGTAACCGACCCTTTAATACATTCATATAAAATGGAAGTAGGAATATGGTAAGTTCGGACTATCGATAATATTTTCAGCTATTCTCTCAAAAAATTTGTTAGGCGCCGACAACATGACAGCAACCACAGTCGCTGATCACAATCTCAACAATTCTCCTCCGTCGAAACAAAGCAGGGAGTTGCCGGCACCACTCCAGACAACCCAACTCACTGCCAATTCCATTATGTCCAACGCATCAACCAACCGCACAAACTGCGGCAATCAAGATGGCGCACCGTTGCAACACAAAAAAGAAAAGAAAAGGAGTTCACCGGCAGAAGAATCATCTACAGCACCGACGGGCACAATGGCCAGCTAACATCTGTAGCACCAGCGGCTACATAGTGGCTCACACGGCGGTCAGTGTACAATCTTTGATTGTCAACAGCGCTACTGCCACCCAGCACATGCCATCAAAATTGCAGCCCCGTCACCAAACTACGGGCTGCCTTCACTATATCAAACATCCACCAAAAAATGGGATTCACAAAAAATAGTTGTGCCGCTGGAGTCGCTACACCAAGGAGCTACCGCAGGCAACTCATCCTTCTCCTGTTGCCCCTACCTCAATTAACGCCTCCACCCACAACAGTCATCGGTGGGTATCTCCTCCGCTCACACAGCTACTGCAAAGCTACCGTAGCAACAAAAAAAAAGTGAAGGAAGCAATTGACACCGGCGCCACCAAGAACATCGAAGACGAAGCATCACCGCCGCCACAATGGGCCTTCGACCCATTCGCCGCCATGCCACCGTCGTGGCCGGTACAACCGTCGTCACCAAACGACGGGCTACTACAGACACACCAAACGGCCCATCGGCCGTGGGCCTTCATCTATAGGGACTGCCGCCAAGCACACACGCCGCCGCCTTCATCGCGACAGCCTACACCGTCACAGCCACTCAAGGCGCGACCTTCGGCATCTTTGGAGAGGATGTGACCAGATCTGACAGATCTGCTGCTACGCAAAACCCAATCTTTGGGATGGTTCCCTTCGCGGCGGCACTAGGGCACCCCATCTCGTGAAAAAGAACCTGAGAGGCTGACACTATACATCAGGTCTCGAGTGAAGAAATAAGGCCCTCAATCTAATTGCCGTGAACTGCTGCCACCATCAATGGATAGCGATTTCGATAATTGGCGACATCGATCTCCGACTAAGTGACATTGCAGACCCCCAAAAAAACATCACTATCCCAGATCGCCAATGATTAGTCCCAACGGTGGCGTCGCTGTGGCGACACCACAGCTGGACCCTTTGGTGAAAGAGAGACTGACTTTCGTCAGGTGCACTCTTTCCTTCTTAAGCAATTATGTTTTAACCCCATAATTTTGCATATTTATGGTTCTTGCCCACAATCAAGATGTATTTAAATCTCATAACATGATTTATCTATGCATATTAGCCTGCACATGAATGGCCATATTTGTCACTAAAACTTGTATACACAGATTTGTTTGAATATGACATAATACACAATGGCAATGATTTTAAGTCTCGGCGCGCTTAAAATATGCCTGCATATTGCTTAAAATACTTTAGCCTAGACTTATATATTTTTTGGTCCAGCATCGCCCAATTGCTTTAATTGGCGAAAATGCTCATAATTTTTTATTATGCCTTACTTGCGTCGCGCAATACGACACATCCTAACTGTTTAATCGACACGTTAGTAATGATGTCACAGAATGTGATTACTACTCTCAGTTAAGTGCTTTAGTGCTAAAATATAGTTGCCTTAATCAGCTCGTACGCTCTCTTTTTCTGTTGCAAGGGTTTATAACGCAACCCACTTTATAAGTGAAAAACAAGTTCACAGCCCTTTGTGGCTTTAGTTACACATAAAGCTTCAGCTGTAGCATCATGCTGGCTTGACGTAACAAGCTGACTTTCGCAGTAGAGAGGCACACGTTACCAACAATCTGGCAACTCTAAGAGAATTGCATGCGTACGCTGATAACATCGCTAATACATTCGGTACCCCCGATAGCTCGTGCCTTAGCAACAGATAAATCAATGGCCTTACTTGCCAGATTTGCCTAAGTTTATTGCACATCCCCGGCCAGCATATTGACAGCATACGACACCATCTTTATTGCTCATCCGGTGACGTTTTGACCACACACTATTTCAACAGATCATGGTCCCATAGCTTTATCTTCTCGTTCAGCCATGCGAACAAGCTATGGTCCCATAGCCACATCACTTTTTCAAAATGACAAGGAGTGCCGTCATTCTAAATAAACGGCCTAAGAAGAGATATTACGAGGCTCACTCGTTAGTACCTCAGTCGTGCTCTAGACACTTTCAGGACCAAAAATTTGAGAAGCTCAGCATCACAGCACCAATTATTATTCGGCACACCTTCACTAAGGACATTTGTGTTGGTCTAGCCTAGCAACCCGAGCTCATCTCTATTAAGATCCGCCTAAACCTTGGCCTAACTGAGTAGTCATACTCCTTTCTTGGGGAGTCGCGTAAGCCTCACAGAGCAGAGATCCTTCAAATTCCTAGCTCACTGCTCGCCGGATTGAGCAGAAGAACTCTGACGGACTCCTACTTTGCTAGACCAAGCAAACGAGCTCCTTTAGGCCTCTCGAAGTCTGTCTTGCTCAAACATAAAGTTAAGAGAAATAAAACGAGTTCTCTTTATATAGAAATATTATTATAATCCAATAGCCACGATCTCACGACCGTTGAGACCACCAACACGTGGCGACAATCAATCAACACAACAGATGGGTAACTTTACCCTTGTACCCCTTGATAGAAATTTTGATAAAATTGAGTACTTCACTCGAATATTCTATAAAGCCTCTGCCTCTACTCGCCCGGCCGAGTAGATGAGCTGCACTCAAAGTCTAAGCCTCTGTTCGCAAAGCCAATAGACGAGCGCATTAGACCCATGCCTCTGCTCTACCGAGTAGCCGAGCGCCTTTGGTCTTAGCCTCTGCCGAGCAAACGAGCGCATTAGACTCATGCCTCTGATCTAGCCGAGTAGACAAACGCCTTTGGTCTTAGCCTCTAGCGCATTAAACCCATGCCTCTACTTTAGTCGAGTAGATGAGAGCCTTTGGTTTTAGCCTCTACCGAGCAAACAAGCACATTAGACCCATGCCTCTGTCCTAGCCGAGTAGACGAGCTCATTTGGTCTTAACCTCTGCCGAGCAGACGAGCGCATTGGACCCATGCCTCTACCCTAGCTGAGTAGGCGAGCTCATTTGGTCTTAGCCTCTGCCAAGCAGACGAGCGCATTGGACCCATGCCTCTACTCTACCGAGTAGATGAGCGCCTTTGGTCTTAGCCTCTTCCGAGTAGACGAGCGCATTAGACCCATGCCTCTACTCTACCAAGTAGACGAACGCCTTTGGTCCTAGCCTCTGTCAAGCAGACGAGCACATTAGACACATGCCTCTGCTCTAGCCGAGTAGACGAGCTCATTTGGTCTTAGCCTCTGCCGAGCAGACGAGCGCATTGGACCCATGCCTCTACTCTACCGAGTAGACGAGCGCCTTTGGTCTTAGCCTCTGCCGAGCAGATAAGTGCATTAAACCCATGCCTTTGCTCTAACCAAGTAGATGAGCTCATTTGGTCTTAGCCTCTGCCGAGCAGACGAGCGCATTAGACCCATGCCTCTACTCCACCGAGTAGACGAGCACCTTTGGTCTTAGCCTCTATCGAGCGAATGAGCGCACTAGACCCATGCTTCTGCTCTAGCCAAGTAGACGAGCACCTTTGGTCTTAGCCTCTACTGAGCAGACGAGCACATTAGACCCATGCCTCTACTCTTGTCGAGTAGACGAGCTCTTTTGGTCTTAACCTTTGTCGAGCAGACGAGTGCATTAGACCCCTCTACCTCTACTCACCCAACCGAGTAGACGAGCTCCCTTCGAGGTCTAAGCCTCTGCTCACAAAGCCGAGCAGACGAGCACATTAAACCCATCACAGCCTCTGCTCGCTAGGCTGAGCAGATGAGCCCATTAGAGCCTTTACTCACCAGGCCAAGTAGAAACGCATTAGAGCCTTTAAACCTCTGCACGCCAGGCCGAGCAGACGAACGCATTAGAGCCTCTAAGCCTCTGCTTTTCAGGCTTACATTAGACCCCGTTGCCTCTACTCGCCCAGCCGAGTAGACAAGGTCCATTCAAGGTCTAAGCCTCTGCTCGCAAAGCAGGGCAGACGATATATTAGACTCCTTTACCTCTACTCACCAAGCCGAGTAAACGAGCTCACCTCGAGGTTTAAGCCTCTGTTTGCAAAGCTGAGCAGACGAGCACATTAGACCCATCAAAGCCTCTGCTCAGAGCAGATGAGCGCATTAGAGCCTCTAAGCCTCTACTCACCAGGTCAAGCAGACAAACGCATTAGAGCCTCTAAACCTTTGCATGTCAGGCCGAGCAGACGAGCGCATTAGAGCCTCTAAGCCTCTACTTTTCAGGCTGAGCAGATGAGAAACGAGCACCTTTAGTCTCTAAACCTCCACTTGCCAAGCATAGCAGGCAAAGCATATGAGCACATTAGAGTCAAGCCTCCTCTCACTAGCCCGAGAAGACGAGCACGTTAGACTCAAAGTCTCTCTGCTTACCCAGCCAAACAGACGATCTTTTTTATTCTCTTAAGCCTTTGCTCGCTAGGCCGACCCGACAAGCACATTAGTCTATCTCTCTGCTTGCCTAGTCGAGTAGACGAGTGTATCCATGCTCTCTACTCGGCCAGCCAAGTAGACGAGCACGTTTAAGTCCTCTACTCAGCCAGCTGAATAGACGAGCACGTTTAAGGCCTCTACTTGGCCAATCGAGTAAACGAGCCCTTTTAAGCCTGTATTCGGCAGGCCGAGTAGACCCCGCCTTAGCCAAACCAAAAGTTTCTACACTCTACCAATGAGTTAAAGATATCACCTTTGGTTAAATTCACAACGCGGAGCATCCCTTAATAGAGTCCAAAATTTGATGCTAAGTCAATTATCCTACTTCCACTTTCTTTCTCAGAAAGAACATGGAATGTGGGGTAAATGATATGGTAAAATATACACATGTGGGAGAGCGACACGTGTCACAACCAGAGAGTTCTGAAACTGCCCTGTGACTTTTGGAGAGGTGGGAAGTGGCATGTACCCACTCTCCCATTATGGGTAATAATCACCCATCAATTTTGTTAACTCCCCATAAAAGCTGATAACTCCTCATTAAATGGAGGTAACCGACCCTTTAATACATTCCTATAAAATGGAAGTAGGAATATGGTAAGTTCGGACTATCGATAATATTCTCGGCTATTCTTTCAAAATGGCTTACTGACTTAAGTATCGGAGACTCTCCGCCGGAGCCCCCGTCCCGGCGCGTCACAGTTTGCTCGTGTTGTGCTTTGCAGGTCTACTCGCGTGCTCGTTTGGTCCTAACCGACGCTCGTTCGGTCCCGGTCAATTTTTGGCCACAAAAGGAGTAATTTTGAATTATTGGTTCTATTTAATATGGCTAAAACTGTATATTGTGATGTCTTTTTGTAGGCGGAGTAGGTGTAAAGTGCTAATAAAATATTTTAGACAAGAATATATGAATATCATAATAAGCAATGTGCATTAGTCTATATAATTCTTGCATCTGCTCAACCCATTACTTATTCAACTTAGGTCAAAAGCTTAAATACAAAGGGTTTAAGTTTTATATATGATGTTGTCAATGCATGCATTCGACTAGTATAATAACATACTAAAAACAAAAATATGAGCTTTTTGTTGTATACATATTGTTAGGTACTTAGCGTATTTCAACGTTTATGATGAAATCCTTCCTTTCGTCACTGCACAATCTTTTTTAGCAGCAAATATTGGCCAAAAAGTTATATATAAAATAAAGATAACCATGAATAGTCATCCTTAGATGTATCATGTATATATGCTATCACGTTGGCATATTAGATGTATACAAACAAAAATGAAATTAGCACATTTCTGTTAAAGGAAATTTAAGTCCATAAGAGAAATTAAAGGATGACCTTAGGATAATACACTTCCAATTTCCTCATTATTTGGGTCAAAATTAGTTTGGTTGTGTAACATTTCATTAAATAGCATGAATTATCTCATTAACAATTAGATAGAAAATTGAATTAGCATGGAACTACAAAGAACACATTTAACTGATAACATTTTCTGGATTCAGAAGCAAAGTAAACTATATTTTGTAAAATGTTAAAGTGCATATCTCCCAAAAAGGATGACCAATGAAAGTAATATCACATTGGAGAAAAAGATATAGTTAATTTCATGAAGTACACTAACATGAAAATGAAATTGGACGGAATATTACATTTTTGTAAGCTTTACCTTAAGTTTGTAGTTGTAAGCACTAAGTCTAACATGTTACCATCATATGGAACCAATTCTTTTCAAAATCAAAGTACAAGAGAGAACCGGAAATGATTGAAAGAAATACGGAATGGTATATAAGGTCTAAGACAACTTTTACTTTAATTGCAATATATACCCTTTCTTGAAACCCAACATCTCTATGCTATGGTCAGCAAGGATTTTAAGAACAACTCTTCGTTTTTATTCCTGTAGAAGTCCGAGTAGCCTCTTCCTTCCATCTCCACTATACCCTTTCCTGTTTCACCCCTCTGAACTCCCTGAGCCCGAGACAAACTCGAATTCTGCTGACTAGTCCCGGACTTTATACCCTCGTTTCTTAGCGGTTCGACACATTCTTAATTTCCATGTTCTCGACAGGTTTTTTCTGTGTAGTTGTTTGCTTTGTCTCTTGCTTATTAGGCAAGTTTGGCTTGTCCTTTTTTTAGTCAAATACATGTCTCGTTCAAGTACAAGTCCTCTGTTTGTTACTCCCTCATTCCTTTGCATATCTATATCTATATCTATACATATATAAAAGCACGGATGGGGTTAAATGACTAATCTTTTCTTTCATTAAATTACCCTTTTCTAATTGATTTTTCCATAAAAGGTTAAGGGTGATTAAGGGTGTTTTTGACTTATAACATTTTTCCCCATTAAATATCCTTTTTAAGTTAGAGTGTTATTTAAAATTGAGGGTATTTTTGACTTCTCATTAGATATGAAGTCTCTTTCCTTATTGGGATATATGAATTTATCCATAAAACGTTAAGGGTGATTAAGGGTGTTTTTGACTTATAACATTTTTTCCCCATCAAATATCCTTTTTAAGTTAGAGTGTTATTTAAAATTGAGGGTATTTTTGACTTCTCATTAGATATGAAGTCTCTTTCCTTATTGGGATATATGTATTTATTAGATTTAAAGATTGTTTTGACTTTTGACACTTTTTTTTTCATTAAATGCCTATTTTAATAAGATTCTGACTAACACATATAGCTGTTTTTGCCTTCTCATATCTTAATAAGCCTCTTCCATGAAAATATCTTTATTGGAATATATGTTTTTTGTTAGAGTAAATGATTGTTTTGACTTTTGTTGAAAAAAAAAAGGAAAAAGAAACTCTAAGAAAATTCTATAAAATTACCATTGAACTCCTATATGCTCTTTAATTATTTAACAAATTGACATCAAACCCTACCGCCTCCATTCATGTTAAAACTAAATTACATTAGAGCTATTACATGTTCTCCATCATACTCAGTTAAAGAAAATAACTTGCAGAGAACAGATTTTTCTATAACCTTTTTCTGCTCTCTAATTATTGAAAAAATTCCTATCAAACCCTACCACCTCCATTCACGTTAAACTAAATTACCTTAGAGTTATTACATATTCTTCGTCATATTTGATTAAAGAGAATAACTTGCAAAGAATAAAGTTTTTTATAGCCTTTTGGGATATACATTTTGATTAGATTTAATGATTGTTTTGACTTTTGACTTAAAACTTTTTGTTTATTAAATACATATTTTTAATAAGAATGTGACTAAAAATAAAGGTGTTTTTGACTTCTTATATGGTAACAAGCCTCTTTCATTAAAATATTTTTTTATTAAAATACATACTTTTGTTAGAGTAAAGGGTTGTTTTGACTTTTATTGAGAAAAAAAAAAGGAAAAAGAAACCCTATAAAATTTTTATAAAATTACCCTTGAACTCCTACATGCTCTCTAACTACTGAAAAAATTCCTATAAACCCTATCGCCTCCATTGACATTATAATTAAATTACCTTATAGTTATTATATGTTCTCCATCATATTTTATTAGAGAAAATAACTTGCAGAGAATAAAGTTTTCTATAACCTTTTTCTGCTCTCTAATTATTAAAAAGATTCCTATCAAACTCTACTGCCTCCATTCACGTTAAAACTAAATATCCTTAGAGTTATTACATGTTATCCATCATATTTGATTAAAGGAAATAACTTGTAAAGAATAGAGTTTTTTTATAGCCTTTTTCAAGAAATGTAATATACCCAAACTAAATTGGATATTTTGTCAGAAACTCAATCCCTTCTAATTTTTTATTTCATATTTGTTTGTTGATGCGTATGCTACAGATTTGAATAATTCTGCATGAATATAAATTTTAATACAAACATATCACTATATTGAAACTATCATAAATCTGAGGTTTAATTTTAGGTTTTGAATACACACATATTGGTATAAGAAACTGTTATAAAACTGGAGTTTTCTAGAATTTTTTAAATTGATAGAGTTAAATGACATTTTTTTTTTCAAGATCCCCTTTTTGGACTGAAGTCTTCATCCAAAATTAGTGTTGATTAGGAGTGTTTTTTACTTAGAACTTTTTTTTCCCAACTAATACCCATTTTGAATTAGAGTTTTGTTTAAAAAAAAAAGGGCTGCATTTGGATTCGTTTAGGACATCAATCATCTTTTCTTAGAATATTCTTATATGAATCTATACTATAGTTAGAGTTAAGAATTGTTTGTCTTTTAGTAAAAAAATAAAAAAAGTTTATGAAAACCTATAAAATCACCCCTGAACTCCTGCATGTTCTTTGATTGCCGAATTTTTTTTTATCAAAACTTATCACTTTCATTCACGTTAAAGTTAAATAACTCAGAGCTATTACATCTTCTTTAACAATGTCAATTAATGAAAAAATTTGCTGAGAACAGAGTTTTCTATAGCTTTTAAGAATAAACATAATCTCCTTTATATTGAATATTTTTTCAGAAACTTCATTCCTTTTTTATTTTGTATAACATAATTGTATGTTGATATTTATGCTACAAATTGCAATAATGCATGTATATGTGTTTCAATGTAAACATATTCGTTCATTAAAACTATTATATAACTAAAGTTTAATTCTAAATTTCAATTACGAACATATATTGGTGTAAAAAAATTATCGTAAAACTGGAGCTCTCAAAATTTTAAATGCATATGAATCGCTAGATCATTATAGCTTGAATTCGTGGTAAGTACGTAATCCTATATTAGTATTAAAGTTATTGAAATACCTTATTTGCATGACAACATATCCTTCATATGGTTGTTGTCTTTCTATGATCTAATGTATCCCGAGATATCATATATTTATATGATTATATGTTATTCATATAGTTATTGTCTTCATGTATTTCACTCTTATAAGTGATAGGATTAGATGAAATCCAATTGATAAAAACTCCAATTCATTACAGCTCAGATGATTAATAATTTTTTTTGAGATTAAAAACTTTCAAGTTTTGATACGCAAGGTACCCTTTTCAAAAATATTAAGTGTATTTTTCACTTTTAAGAAGGTGAGAGTGAACTACAATTTTTTGGCTAAAATATAAACAATTTGTTGTTAAAGAGGTTAAAAGTTTACTAATGCATTTTTAAGTGAAAAAATATGGGAGTTAACCTAGCCCATTCTTACAAATATATATGATGCTAAGACTCTGTTCATATTGGTTGAGTATGTGTGTGTGTGTGTGTGGTGGAGGGGGGGGGGAGGGTGTTAGCTAGAGGTGTGGTGGGTCGTAGAAGGTTGATTGATGGTGATTGTGGTTTGTGAAGAGTCAATTTTAGGTTGGTGGTGGGCTGATTGGACACGGTGGTAGGTTGATTAGTGGTGGTGAAAGGCTGCTCTTGTGGTGGTTAATGGCAGCGGCTGTCATGGTGTTGGGTTAGCGCAAATAAGAATCTTATACACACTCTTTTAGAGTTTTTGAACCCCAAATTCACATTTTCATTTTTGTGCATATGATTTGCTGAATCATGATGGTTTGCTGCAAGTGATTGGAGTGAGGAAGCTGTGACAATTTATTGCGGGTGAGAAGGCTGAAAAAGGTGAAAAAGTTAAAAAATACGATAACGGAGGGACGTATGTTAATGACTGTTGCCGGTTGTAGGGATGTGTGTGTAGGAGCGTGTGTGTGTTAAAGCTGAAAAAGTGTAAAAGGGTGATGGTGGTGGGGTTGTATGGTGAGCTAGAGGGACGAGAAATGTCATTCCTATGTAATGGGCATTATGATCTTTTCATCTTTTAGTATTTTTGTTCGGTCAATGAATATAAGTGCTATTATTCCACTTAATGGACACGCATGTAATTTTAACCTTAAGGTCATGGGTGCAACTAAGTCTATAATTTTCTTATCTCTCAAAACCTTACGCCATAGGTAGTATTTCTTTCCTTTTTTTTATTTAATGATACATGTCTTTATTTGACGAATGATCTAAAATTATTCTGATAAACTTTTGTTGAGTTTGTATTTATATTAATCCTGTAACGCATAATATAGGGTGAAAAACGTAGGTTTGTAAACATTATTAAAATTACTTAGTTTTTTACCATTATCTGATATCAATTTCACACATTTATTTCGTAATATAGATTTAAAAAAGACACATTGGCACAAATGTAGATAGACTTTTTAGATAAGTATGTTTGGTATTATCATATAAATTTTTGTTAAAAATAAATACTACTAAGATACGCACGGTCATGCTAGATAGAAATTAAAGAGAACTTTAGAGTACACTAAACTATAGATTTTTTAAATGTAAAATAGAAAAAAAAGTATAGTTAAGATTAAGAATAGTTTTAGACAAATTGTACTCGACTACTGAAATTTCTAATAGAAAAGGTTAGAAAAAAGACTTACTATGTATTTTAATCTTAAAATAAGAAATACATAAAAATTGTACTCCATTTGTCCCAAACCATTTGATCATATTTGACGCACGCTAATTTACAATATGAATCTTATTATATGAGTTTTCCTTTATATCTTGAGAGAGAGGGAAGGGGAGGAAGAAAGTGGTTAAGTAGAGAGAAGTGGGTTGATGGAGGATTAAATATCGAGAGAGAAGTAGAATAACAAAAAGTATATAAAGGGTAAATATGTAAAATGCCTACAAAATCTTTCTTACTTTGAAAACTGGTTAATTTTTTTGGACAGTCAAAAAATTAAGGAAATATGATTAATTTTTTTTAGACAGAGGGAGTGATACACTAGATTATTACCAAAAGCAAAAAAACTGCAGGATATATTTTGACGTCCAATAATCATCGCTACAAGAAATGACCATCACTGTACATAAATAAACAAGATACATAATTAATGATATTGAAAATTCTAAGTGATAATATTTTGAATTTTAGTAGTGCTGCTTGCAAGAAAAAGTATTAAAACTCTACAAGCAAAGATAAATTTTTTTTTTTTGGAAAGATCATGGAAAGTTAGGGCTATTAAATTCATTGCCTAAGAAGTTCACTTTTTATATATATCATACTAAATTTCTTAAGTTCGCTTGATTCTTGGTTTCAAAGATGCAACATTTAAGCTCCTATGACATTTCATCTTACAAACTTTGTTATAGTCTTAATTTCTTTCCATTTAGACACTTTACCTTCGACATTCCTTTTCGGGTTAATTTAAACTTCTTCTCAATTTCACTTCCTATACTATATATATACTATTAAAACATCTTGCAGGAAATTAGATAATTCCAATATATATGCTTGACATTAATTATCTTTAAAAGTTTTCTTCACTTTAATTACTGTACAATCAGTCTTTTAGTATTTTGTGAGAGTTAGATATTTGTTGAAAATGTTTGAGCCTAATTACAATGACAGTGTACCTTTAAAAACAAGGTATAATATGAAACAATCAGGATTCAATAACAAAGTATAATATGAAACAATCAGGATTCTCTTTAGCGGCAACTTGATGTGAGAAAGAAATAAGTTTGATAAATAGTAAAAAAATATTGGTGATATAGGAGTGAAAAATTCAGATTAAAAATTAAGACCATGTTTTGTGCAATTAACTTTTCATATTTCGAGTATTTGATTAGCAGTTTAACAATTGATTTATTGTTATAATTTAATTACAATAGTCATATTGATTAATTTCAATTGTGTTTTTCACTAAGGTTCATAATATTTTTATTTTAAATTACTATAGAACGTGCAAAGTGATCCTTACTAGTTGTTTTAGAAAATCATATGGATTGATGAACCTACACTTCCAATTGTAAAAAATCATCTATGCCAGTAGCTGTGAGTGGTTAATAAGAAAACTAGTAATATGTATTGTATTTAAGGGAACAATAGGTAGTTTAGTGTGAATAGCCCTTTGGGAATTGAAATGAAAGTATTATAGGGACATGGGAGAAAGAAAATGTGGCTATGTAAGGAAGGGAGGAAGTACTAACTGCGTTCAAGTGTAAATTAAGTTTTATTCCCCGTAATGAGATGAGTTCCCTAAGAAACCTACATTTTTCCTTTCTTTCTGCACTTCAGCTTCCCTTTCTAGGTTGGCTTGTATTAATTTCAGAAAACTCTGTGATTCCTGAATTTAGCGAAAGTGTAGTTTATTGTACTACTTTGACAAAATGGTTCCACAAAGTACTATGAACTGTTGAGAACTCAAAATCCAATCACAGAGTCAACACTAGGATATGGTCCAGTTGTATAGATATTCACGCATATGTGGTGATCTATCCAGCTGATTTAGGATCATGAATTTCAGCTAATTTTACTTTCTTTGCAGGTGCTGATCTCAGGTCATCTAAGGTCTGTGAACTTGGACGTCTGAAATTCTGAATTATAAAGCCAAGCATGTTGTTTATCCATCCGGAAAAAAGAAGTTTCGTTGTTGATTTGATTATTATTGGGCCTCGGTATTTAAGGTGCTTCTTGCTAGTTCTTCTTTTTCTTTTCTTTGTGGCAAATTTGAGTTCCATTTATTTGTCGTAATCAAGTGGTTTGTCGTCAGAGAATTTTGGAGTTCCAGAAAGTCAAATTTATGAGTAGAATGGTCTACAAGAATGTTTGGATGAGTTGTGTTGCCACGGAAATGAATGGGAGTGGGAACAAGTATCAGATGATTTCAAGGCACTTATTAAAAGGCTTGGCTTTTAAGATTACCTGCATTGAGATGATCATGAGATCACCACCAAGCTCCACTTCAAATATCGAAGGACTAATGTTTTAGTATGGATGAAGAAATTTAGAGAATATCATACAGGTATACTGATAAAGTACCTGAAACTGATAGAGTGAGACATTGGAAGAATAAATCTTATAGTTTTCTTTGCAAATTATCAGCATGAGTCAGAATCCTCCACATGTTTGCAAATGACACTATGTCGTTAATTTAGAGTTCTCATAGTTACTTCTCAAAGTTGGACTACCATTATCTTAAGTTAATTCTTTCTAGAATAGTTGGAGGCTCAAGGGCTTCCAACATTCTTATTTATTTGAATTTACCACTATTAGTTCTTCACCGTTGTGATATTGTGAGATTCTTATGCTTGCCTGATTTCGTTAGGTGAATGGAATGTTTACCTTGTCATTCTTGTAAGAGCCAGGTTGTGAAGATTGGATGTAGTAGCTGGAGTTGTCACTGATTTCTCTGAGAAACCAGGTTGAGAAACTTTCTCAACCTCCTTGTTCACAGTCGGCTTGGCTAGTCTTAATGCAAGTCAAGTCTAGTCTATATCTATATCTATACATATATAAAAGCACGGATAGGGTTAGATGGCTAATCTTTTTTTTTTCCCTTAAGATACCCTTCTCTAATTGATTTTTCCATAAAAGGTTAAGGGAGAGTAATGACATTTTTTACTTATAACATTTATTTTCCATTAAGTACCCCCTTTTGGAGTTGAGGCTTATTAAAATATAATGGCGTTTATGACTTTTTATACAATATCAAGCATTTTTCCTAAAGTACCCTTATTAGATCATAGTCTTATTACATATCATGGTTATTAAGACTTTTACTCCAAAAAATAAGACCCAACCCTATATATTCCTGCATGGTCTCCAAACCCTAGCTCACCTTGCCTCCATTCACGTTAAACATCAGCCTCCATTGAAGTTAGCCTCCAGCAAATATTGTTCACCGATTGCCTCCATTGTAATCTTTAAGGTGAAAGGTATTTTTTCAACTCCATTGATCATGCCTTTTTGTGCTGTAGTTTTCTTGCATAAGCAATCGATATATGCCTCTGACACTTGCATGAGTTTGTCCATGTGTTAGTTTCTTTTTGCTTTGTATTTTAGTAAACGACATATACAATCACATGTGATATAGTCTTTTTGTCTTTGTCTGGCTTCATGGCGGTTCTGTAAAGTTCAGCAATCACAGATGATATAGTCTCTACTCACCACTGCTAAATCCATGGACCATGTGCACTTTCAGCTAATATGATCCAAAGCTTAGATGTCCTCCATCGGATCCCTAGAGCATGCTAAATAGACTGCTAAACAAGCTACATCACAGGGACTGTGAGTATATATAGTTTTGCATCTATTCGATTTTATATTAGTACTGTGTGTATATATAGTTTTGCATGTATTCGACTTTATATTAGTAAGGCAATACCGTGATCAGGGGCGGATCCAGAAAGTTTAATCGGGGGGTGCCAAAAAATCATAAAAAAAATTTGATAACTAACATAATAGAATTCAAAAGGTTCAAGTTCACATAAAATATGAATAATAAAAAACACATTATAATTAGCGTCACTATTAAATTCGTTAAATACAAAATAGATTACTCAATTTGTCTACTAACAATATATTTTCACTATGACTTGTTAATGTTAGTCAAAAAAAATTTCTAATTTTGCATTGAAAAAGCTTAACTTTTACTGTATAAATATTTTACTAATGTGATTGTTAACTAAATGAGTAAATTAGTTACGTATAAGTTAACCTACTATAAGAATTTAAACTTAAAAAAAAAAAGAATGAACCTTTTAATCTTGTTTTTTTTTTTTTTTTGTAATGTGGAAATTTAAATTTTGGGGTTTAGAAGAATGAAGATAAAGCAAGAAAATGAAGAAGATAATGACTATGATATGGCACAAAGAGTAAAAGATATAACAAATTAAATCTTAATAAATTAGTGTTACAATATAATGTATTTTTGTAAACATTTTAAAAGGATCCAAGGAGGGTTAGTTAAGTACAGTTCTAATCTTAGCTTAAAGGGAAGGGCAGGCCTTTTATTGGTTACTATTTCCAATCCAAAGGACATGATAGTATTTTAAATATACTGATTCATTATCTGGGAAACTACAGAAGACTTCCAAAAGAAATGAGGGGTGCCATGGCCCCCCCCGGTCATGGGGGTGGTCCGCCCCTGACCGTGATTACATGAGAAAAGCCGAGTGCTTCAGTTGAACGACATACAATATTTAATCAAACAGTTTGCGATCCGCCGACGAAGTATAATCAAACAGCTTGCATACCGCCGTCGGCCATCGGATCACCACCAGTTTGCATCTCGTTGAATCACATAGACGTCTCTCTTAGGCATTTAATCAAACAACTTGCATACCGCCGTCGACCATCGGATTACCACAAATTGAAGCCCTTTCCCACCCGTGGCACCATCATGCCAATATAGAGAAATACCAAGACCACCAATATAACATTCACGTAAATGGTACCCCCTTCAACACCTGTAAATGGCTCCAGATAGACACTATAGATACAAGGAGAATGCAGGAGGAGGGGGAGAGACAGAGAAGACAAATGGTCAAAGTGTTGTAGATGAAAGAAAACATGGCATTGAAGTAAGTAGGATGGGGGAGTGGGGTGGTGGGGGACTGGGGAGAGAGTCCCCAGGAGCACGTGGAAACCTGACTGGTTTATATATTTAAATGGCAGACAAAGAGGACAAGCAAAAGCCTACAAGGGCTATATAAATGTCTATGCAGACCTATGTGTGTAGGGGTGTGTATCTGAGCCTCTGAGGTCTTGCATCCCAGCCTTATAAAAGAAAATCTGTGACCTGCTTTGCTTGTTGCTGTCCAAATGGACACCACAAGGTCACAGGCTTTCATAGTCGTTACTGTTGAAGTACCAATTAATCCAATCAATCCCTCCAGAATTGGGCAGTTGTGGTCTTCTCGAACATTTGGATCTTTCTCTCAACAGTCTTACCGGAAACCTTTGGAAGCTTACGAAACTTTTCGAAAACCTTTATTCTAATTATCTGACCGGTGCAATACCCATATCATTGTTTAGCCCCGTACGTTTAGAGTATTTGTTTTCCGTTTTTTGTTTTCTGTTTTTGTTTTCTATATTCTTGTATTCAGTTCCAAAATTTGATCGTGTACTTTTATCAATTTTTTCAGTTTTTCGTTTTTACTTTTTTCACTTAATTTTGTACGTTTACCATTTTCATTTTCATTTTCAGTCACTTTCTTGAATCCATTCTTGTATGTTTAGCATTTCCTACACTATTTGTACCCATATTTTCCCATTTTAACCCTACTTTTAACCTACCAAATTATCTTGTAGCACAATCATCTTGTAGCAAGTGACTAGTGAAGAAAATATAGCGCAAGAAGAATGTAGGAACTCCCACAACCTCAGAAGTCACAACAAACTGATTTTGGACTCTGCTTTGAGATCAGGTAAGCAACACAAACACCCATATCCCTTCTCTTCCTTGCTGCATAACCATAACTTGGTGGTGGAAGGAAAGAGTGAAAGGAAAAAAAGGAAGAAACTCTTAGAAGCAGTCATAGTGCCACCCAGAAATGGAAACCCACCACCGTCGGCCACCACCTCCCCACGAAGACAACCCACGACCACCCACAACCACACCGGCGCACCCAAGGCCGCCAACCGCACCAAGTGCCACCCAGAAATGGAAACGGAGGGTACCATCTTCAATCAATCAACCCACAAACAAAACTCAAAGAGAAAACAGAAACAGCAAGGAGAGTAGCAGATCGATCGACAGAAGAATAAAGTGAGAAATTGGGGAAAACCTTTGACAACTGTGCAGGCGATAAGACGTCGTTCTCTCCGGTCACGGATCGTTCGGTGCTTGTTAGGGAGATGATAGGTACTCGGCAGGAGGAAAGAGGTTCGGCTTTGACAGATCCGCTGGATGGAAGGGAAATACGTTGACGAACTGGAGATGGCGTCTCCGTCTTCTTTGTGACGTGTCTCCGGCAGCTAAGGGGAAAGCACGTTGACTCGACCGCAGCTTCAATTTCTTCGGCAGCTTGAGCTTGAGAAATGGAGTGAGAGAGAGTTGTTGGGGATCTGCTCATTGAAAATGGAGATGTGCAATGAATCAGGCAGAGAGGGACGGGGAGAGAGGACAACTTCACGTGACTAGGCTAGGCTTCGTAGAGCTTGTAAGAGAACAGTGCAACCATGCCTTGTTTCTTCAGAGTTTTCTCTGACAAGAGTTGCGGCGTTTTGGAAAAACGTTTTCAGCACTGTTCATTGTTTTTGGATCCGATACAAATACAAAAAATGGTAAAAGTACACGAAATATTCTGCTTTTTTGTAATCATTACAAAAAACGGAAAACAAATACTCTAAACGTACGGGGCCTTAGCATTCCTCAGTTGGAAATTATGTACCTTGAATAGGATGAAGATTTTAGCTAAATCAAAGGACGTTGGAATGAGAGAGTAGTTCGGTTTCCTGTGGCTCTTTTTCTTGCTACTTCATTGAGCATCATAACACTTAATTCTGAATGCAAAGCACCTGCCTTGCTGCACAAAATAGTTCTTTCGCAACAGAAAGGAAAAAGATGCAAAAAGAAGGGAACTTTTTCGCTTTAATTGGACACTTAGGAATACTTTGGTATGTTCTGGTGGATTTCATTGATCAACAAAGTGTATATCCTTTCAAAAAAGGATAAACCCAGATTTATTCCTTTGGATTTACTGTTTCCCTCCTTCCTTGATACTTTTGGGACCATGATTTGTTATAGTTAACAACTAATTTATTGTTATAGTTTGATTATAATAGTCATATTGATTAATTTCAATTGTATTTTTCACCAAGATTCATAATATTTTTATTTCAAATCACTATATAACGTTTTCTTGTTGGCACAACTGACAGATTGGACAACTGATTCGTCTACAACAGGCTCTTCTGCACTTTTTGATTTGTCTTCGGAGGGGATTTTCGCCAAGTGTTACCAGTTGTTCCAAAGAGCACATGAGAAGAAATTGTAAATGTAAGCCTTGTGAAATCACGTTTGTAGACAAGGATGCAAAAATTCACTTTAACGAGAAACATGAGAGCAAGAAGTGATCCATATTTTAGCCAATTTCTTCTACGAGTAGGGGATGGGGACGAGCCAACCAACGAGGATGACATGATATGCATTCCAGATGAAATGGTGATTAAATCTGATAGTGATGCAAATCTTGAGCAATCATTGGTTGACTGCATCTTTCCTTCTTTACAAGAAAATGCACATTCAACAGCGTACATGACAGAGCGTGCAATACTTGCTTCAAAAAATAAGTACCTCGATAGTCTTAATGAGAAAATGATCTCAATGCTTTCAGGTGATGCAAAAAAATATTCAATAGCTATGATGAAGCAGTTGATGATACCCACCACTACTACTCAGAGGAATTTTTGAACTCTTTGACCCCTAATGGCTTACCTCCACATTGTTTGGTGCTTAAACAAAACTGTCCAATCATGTTGCTAAGAAACTTAAATCCATCTAATGGATTGTGCAATGGGACAAGAATGGTATGCAAAAAATTTGAAGACAATGTTATTCATGCAGAGATTACAGTAGGGCAATTTACAGGGAAACCAGTCTTAATACCACGAATTCCTCTTTCCCCAGCTGAGAACGAAGGCTACCCATTTCAGTTCAGAAGGAAGCAGTTCCCAATACGCCTATGTTTTGCAATGACCATTAATAAAGCTCAAGGACAGACTATTCAATTTGTTGGCATCTATTTACCCCAGCCAGTTTTCTCTCATGGACAGTTATATGTAGCGTTATCAAGAGGAACATCCATGTCAACAACAAAAGTATTGATCAAGTCAGGGCCAGGAAAGCAAACGACAACATACACAAAAAATATAGTCTACAAAGAAGTTCTTCAGTCAGACAAAGCTTCTTAAACTACGAAGCTTGATTTATTTAGTCTACAAATTGCTTTATCATTATTTTATAGTTCTATTTTAGAATTAAGTAATGCAACATATCACCGCTTATTATGGAAAAGCTTTTTTAGTTACCATCATCTTTATGATTTAAAAGTATGTTCATTGTACTGTAATTGAAAACCATAGCTCCACCCGGACACTGAACACAATTACTTTGATGTATATACTTGCATAATAATTACTTTTATGCAGAGGCGATGTCAACTATAGAGATGGAAACTACTCAAGCATTACCCATTAACTCTTTAGTGCGTACCAGAGAGGACATGGACCATAAAAGTGAAAGTGTTACGAGTTGGCACAATTGATTCGTATACCAATGCAAGGGGCGCGGGGAAGATATGGAAGTTAATTTTAGTTGATGAAGAGGTATTTACACAAGAAAATTATTAAAACTTTTTTCATCTCTATATCATCATAAAACTCTAAATTTTACATTTTCACATTCTAACGATGCAGGGAACAAAAATTTAGGCTGTTATGTTTGAGGATGCAATAGTAAAATTTGATGGGATCTTCAAATACGATAAGTATTACACAATCAGCAATGGAACTGTTAAGCCGATAAATCCAAATTTTCAGAATGTTCATCCTAAGATCGAGTTGATGTTACAAGCAAGCACGAATGTTCGGGAAGAAGAAACTGAAATCAATGTTCAACCCAACATTATGACATCCAAGCAAACTACAAGTGAAGAGGGGAAAAGACCCAGTACATGTACGTTATTGCTTTGAACTGTGTGGATGATTAAAGTTTTACTAAAAAAGAAAAGGCTTAATGTCAACAAAAAATGCAGGAATGCTAGGTCTTCTATACAAGGTCAAGAGAAATTTTATCGTCAAGAAAATAAAAGGAGGTTCAACTAACAAAAGAGAAATTATTCTTCTGACCAAAGAGTAAGTAACTATTCATTTAAGTATTTTTAGAGTTATTTCTGTCTCAATAACTAATTGTTAACGTATAGGCTAAACTCAATAACCATCTGCTTGTGGGGAGACATGGCTTTAAATGAAGGAAAACTACTTGAGGATATTGTTAACAAGAATCCAGTTATTGCATTATCCAACTTAAGTGAGTCCACGTTTCAAGGTATGACATGTGATATATATTGCCTTTTATAACATGTTAAATTCCACTACTAACAACGATGTTACAGGAGAGAAACAATATTCAACATCGTCACTTTCGGTTGTACAAGTGGAACCTAGGTGTAAAGAGGCTAAAAATATCAAGAAATGGTATAGTAGTTACAAATATCTTTTAATGCTCATAAATTAAGTATAAGTTCTTTATTTTGTAGAATATTATCATCTAACAATTTGTGATGTTAGGATGAAAAATGCAACAAAGAACAAAACAATTGATTTCCTATTCTTGGAGAAACAAATGACTGAAGCAAAAACAGCGAAGTTAGGGGACATTATATACAAACGCTCATCTTTGGAGCAGGTAAGCCAAAATTCGTACAGTAATGCATGCACATAATTGTATATGAAAATTTAGTGCAATAAAGCACATCTCCCTTAACTTTGCTTACAGGATTCCTTATATTGCTTTGAAGCAATAATTCTTGAAGTTGAAAACAAAAGACAACCTTACTATAATGCTTGTGTACTTTTTCAAAAATCAATTGGAAGATATGATGACAACACTGAATGCACAAATGGACATGAGCCAAATGCAAAACACAATCCCAGGTTAGTAAACACAGATGACATCAAAAAAATACACCAACAATCATAATACTAATATTTTTCATTGTATCAAGGTACAATATAAGGCTCGACGTGATTGATGACACATACAGGGCTACAATTATTTTATTTGATGAAGTCGGAATAATGATGACTGATTGCAGTGCTGAAGAATACAAAGAGTCTATAAGGATTAAGGTGATAGATTAATAACCTTCTTTCAAATATTCATGTACACTACAGACTCCATCCTAACATTATCAATTTAATGCAAAATGAAGACTCTATGTACTACCGAAAATTGGTTGCATGCAAAAATGAAAAGTACAAGTTTCTTATAAAACTACAGAGAGTCTCTGAAAGTAATGAAGGCAAGACATCAATTATTGCAGAAGCAATAGAAGCAATTGCAGAGAAAGAGATACTAGAAGCAATTGCAGAGAAAGGGGTCATACAAGCACGTGCAGAGGAAGATACCATACTAGCAGTTGCAAGCAAAGAGCCTATACTGATCGATGATTATGAGACTTTTGAAAGTTTTCAAAAGAAGAAAAATGCTAAAAGCAAAAAAATTGGGTCCGTGAACAAAAACATCTCTAGGAAGAGAATAACGATTGAGAAGGATTAAGATAGTAATATTACTTTTTAGGGAAGGACCAAGTTTGGATTATTTACTGATGCTACTTCGATGCTCTACTGTTTGAACGCCCTTTCATAAATAATTTAAAGTATATTATTTTTCAACGTGCAACGCACGTGGTTCTTACTAGTATATATCAAACATGTGCAGCAAGGAGGCTCCCCCTTGCTCCACATGCAGGCCGCTTAAAGCGAGCTTGTTTCCTTGTAGCATACTTCTGTTTTGTGGGTTGGTTGGCTACTCAATATGGCAAAAGGCTCGGCCTCCCATAAATTTTAAGAGGCTACTACTGCAGGTAGCACACACTTTTTGGTACAAGTGCTAGCTTCTGGGAGTTCTGCAATTTTTGAGATTACAGTGTGAAATAATTGTAACATCCTTGTATTTGTAAAAGCAGTTTGTGAGCAAGTAGCCTTTGTGTATTTTGGTCATAGAGAGAGATGGCAACTTAAGCTATGTCAAATGTATAGTTATATTATTACATCAAAATGCTAGATAATATGCCAAAAGGAATGTTATTTGCCATAGACTTTTTACAACTTGGTAATGCATATAAAGAGGAGAATTATGGTGAAGATCTTTATCGGAACAGAGCATGATTAAAGTTCCAGGCCTCGTTCAACAAAGATGCTTAAATTTAGTTCAATTCAGGAAGAAAGATGAAAGTCCAGGAGCTGGAATTATTGATAAGAAGATGCTGTAAGGCTTTCCCTAGAGCATATCAACAGCCTACTCAAATTCGCATAAGGGTATTAACCTCTATGCATAGCACAGGAATTTGAGTATTAGAACTGTGATCTGTACCTCTTTCCTAGCATTTGCTTTGCAATATTGAAAACTAAAGGAGCATTTGCATAATATTTGATCCCGATAGTTCTTTTCAAGCATCCTGCAATTAGCGCGAGCTCCTATCATGGCTAAAGTAGCTGGTGGATTATGGTGCTTTCTTCTTTCTGTAGTTGCACTTTGTGGAAAGAAATGCACTGAAATATCATTGAAGAAGAATTATCTATCTCAGCCTCTCTTTCTCTAGGCGGAAAGAAGTACCAAAACTAAGCCTCATAGGTGCATATACTCACATAAACAAATGAGCTGAAAATCGTGTCTTCCAACCAGTTAGGCTGAATAATCAAGTCAAGCTCTTGCTTATCCAAGAAACTTCCAAATTGATCAAAATCCCAAATTTAAGAAATTCCAAATTGATCAAAATCCCAATTAGCCTTACTATTGATGGGCAATGTACTATGTGTCCTAAAGCTGGCCGTCCTAGGAATATTTATTCAAAAAGTTCAGCAAACTCACCAAGAAATTGAAAGCAAGATTAATCAAGATCATGAACCAGCTACATGATAAATCCACTAGAGTAGACACTATAAGCCAATTGCACATCAAGAACAATCCTATCTCTAGGTATCATGAAGACAATCACGAAAGTTGCTGCAGTTCCTTGGCTTGATGGTTACACATTATAGCAACTGCTAGTACCCATAGATTGCGCAACTGCAAGCTCCACTCCCTTTTGCATTGCCAATGAGAGAAGAACCCTTACAGAGGTTCAACATGATCCAACAGTTTTATCCAGTCGCCATAGCATAATGATTGCTCTAGTGGGCAGGAGCTGTCTGCCGTAGCATCAATGGCCATGTCCTCGAGCTCCACTTAAATGTGTCTGTTGGTGATTCGTCTGTGCATCGGCTGGTACCTCAATTTGACATAGTTGAGTTACTTGCTGCAGTTCTTTGGCTTGGTGGTTACACAGTATAGCAACTGCTAATACCCATGGCTTGCGCAATGCAAGCTCCACTCCCTAGTGAATTGCCAACGAGAGAAGAGTCCTTCAGAGGTTCAACATGATCCAACATTTTATCCAGTCGCCATAGCATAATGATTGCTCTAGTGGGCAGGAGCTGTCTGCCATAGCATCAGTGGCCATGTCCTCGAGCACCACTTAAATATTTATCCGTTGGTGATTCGTTCATGCATCGGTTAGTACCTCAATTTGACTTGGTTGAGTTACTTGTGCTGCAACAAAAATTTGGAGATTTACCAATTCCTAACTTCATGGCTCTCTGAGGAGTTCACGACATCTTAGCCTGTCCGATGTAGTCATGCAGGGTTGGGTGGATTAGTTCCTCCACACCTTGTAAATTTCTCAAGCTTGTGCACTCTCGATCTCTGTTTTAGCCACCTTAAATCTGAGAACTTCAGACGGCTTGCGGAACTTCATGTGCTGCAGTATCTTACTTCGAATCAAGCAGAACATATCAAGCTTTCAATTGGTTGGAGACTTGCAGGTGACAAATATGCTTTCTTCTCTAGTAGATATACGCTTGTCCTCTTGCAATATTAATCTTGATGTTTCTCGTCCTAGTGTCATAAAGTTTACGCTGCTAACAACCCTTAATCTTTCCTACAACATCTTCAAGTCAGGTGCTTAATCTCATCGGCCTTCATTCTCTTAGATTACTTAACACTCGTATTTCTGGCCCAATCCCGAGTAATCTTCAGAACATGACTGCTCTTAAAGATTTTGTTGTCTTATAATTCTCTAAATCGCAACATACACAGCTGGTTCTATGATTATTAATGGTCCTAAATCACTCGACCTTAGGAACAATACAGTTTACATGGCTTATAATTTTTAGACGAGATTGAAAGCATGACTTCTATCAAGAACGCCAAAATGAGGATACTATGATCAACGGGGAATGTCTGCGACTCTCAAGTCACTTCACTTGTCAGCTAACAAGCTTGGGGAACATATCAGATGTTCTCAAAAGCTTTGTTTTGGATGCCTTTTGGAATTTGGATACTTTGAAGTCGTTTTATTAGCTGGGAGAGCCAACTATCTGGTTATTTGGATGGTCATCAGATTGGAAAGTTCCCCAACTTGCGTGAGCTTAATCTAGGAAGTAATTAAATTATTGGTCCACTTCTGGAGTCATTAGCGAGATCTGCTTTAGGTTGCCCTGTTATAAATACACCCCAAGATGAACTGGTCCACTTCAAACTGACTTGTGCAATTAGTCAAGTCTTGTAGTCCTCAAATTGTGCCGTAAGGATCCTTCCTCTGGCCGCCTAAAGCGACCATAATTTCAGCAGAGTTGGTCATCGGATACTTTCATAACCAGCACCTTCATGAACATGAAACAGCGACTCCTACATGGGCCTCAGGAAACAACTGTTTTTTTCTGCATTGAATTTGCGTTAACAAAGGAAAGGTAAATTCTTAAGAAGTACAAATAAGACTATTTTTCCAAGTGGTACAAATAAGGCTTCAATAGTTGATTTCTCAGAGTTGCTATTTGTGAATAATCTTGAGTTAGGAAAATATGCTTCTAGCAACACTTGCTCCAGTCTTAAGAACATTCAGATGTAAGGCAATATTAGACTCAAGTATCTAAACTCCAATCTCAAAAACACTTGGTAGAGAATAGAAGTTCGGAAGTCAAGGTCCTGCAAAATAATTAGTAAGAGGAATCTTGGAAAATCACTCAGGGGACCATCTCAAGGACTTTTTAGCCATCTCTACTCGCTGGCCTTCGTTTTCTTAATTTAGGAGACAGTTACATTTCTGGTCCAATTCCAAGTAGTCTTGAGAACATGACCAGTCTTACACATGTTGATCTGTCTTTCAATAATTTAAATTCTAGTATACCCCACTTAGAGGTCTTAATTCACTCGACCTTAGTTACAACTATTTACGAGGTTCCATCTCAGATGACATTGGAAACATGACTTCCATCATGAGCATTGATATGTCATATAACGAACTTGAAGGAAGAATCCCAAGATCCATCAAAAAACTCTGCAGCCTGGAGGCAATTAACTTGACATAATCTTGAGTTAGGAAAATATGCTTCTAGCAACACTTACTCCAGTCTTAAGAACATTCAGATGTAAGGCAATATTAGACTCAAGTATCTAAACTCCAATCTCAAAAACACTTGGTAGAGAATAGAAGTTCGGAAGTCAAGGTCCTGCAAAATAATTAGTAAGAGGAATCTTGAAAAATCACTCGGGGACCATCTCAACGACTTTTCAGCCATCACGACTTTCAGTCAATGACAGGGTCTTCTTTTCTTTACATGATTCTGGATCATAGTGTCTTCTATTTGAGGCAGTCTGATGCATTTGAGAACAATAAGGTAACTCTGGAATATATTCCTCAAGGCTACAGCATGAATATGTTCACGAGAGCTGTTGTGGTTCTTTTCCTTGTCCACCTCATTACAGCAACTACTAGCAATAGAAATTCCTCTATTTCGTGCTTAGAAAACGAGAGGCAAGCCCTTCTGAGGTTCAAGAATGATCTAACAGATCCTTCAGACCGCCTCTCCTCTTGGAATATGGTGCACAATGACTGTTGTTACTGGTCAGGAGTTGTCTGCCATAGCTTCAATGGCCATGTCGTCGAACTCCACCTTCAAAACCCGAACGGAGATTGCAACTCTTTTGACGATTTATATGCTGAGAGGGCCTGTGAGAAGAACAAGTTGGGTGGTAAAATAAATACTTCATTGCGCAACTTGGAACAGTTGAGTTACTTGGACTTGAGCCACAATGATTTCGGAGGGATTCGAATTCCCAGCTTCATTAGTTCTTTGAGGACTTTGCGGTATCTTAACCTCTCTGGTGCAGGATTCCGTGGATTAATTCCTCCGGAACTTGGAAATCTCTCAGATTTGCGCACTCTTGGTCTTGGATATTCTTCATCTTGGCTCTCTCAGAGCTGAGAATCTCATATGGCTTTCTGATCTTTTTTTCCTGCAACATCTTGATCTAAGCTCTGCAGACCTCAGCCAAGCTTCCGATTGGTTGCAGGTAACAAATATGCTTCCTTCTTTGGTAGAGTTGCGCTTGTCGGGCTGCTATCTAAATCTTTCTGTTTCTCTTCCCAACATGGTCAATTTTACTAGGCTAGCCGCCCTCGATATTTCCGTCAACTGGCCATTTGGTTCTTCCCTACTAATCAATTGGTTGTCTAGTATCACTGGCCTTCGTTTTCTTAATTTAGGAAACTGTGGCATTTCAGGTCCAATTCCAAGTGGTCTTGAGAACATGACCAGTCTTACACATGTAGATCTATCTCGCAATTCTTTAAATTCTAGTATACCCCACTGGTTGTACCATTTTAGAGGTCTTAATTCACTCAACCTTTATTACAACTATTTACGAGGTGCCATCTCAGATGACATTGGAAACCTGACTTCCATCGTCAGCATTGATATGTCACAGAATGAACTTGAAGGAAGAATCCCAAGATCCATCAAAAAACTCTGCAGCCTAGAGGCAATTAACTTGGCATATAACAGATTAAGTGACACGTCAGATGTTCTTCAAATGTTTTTCGGGTGCGGTGTACACAGCTTGCGTGACCTGGATCTTGGAAATTGTTCAATTAGTGGTCCACTCCCAAAGTCCTTGGGAAGATTGTCATCATTAACGTCATTGTCCTTGTATTTTAATCAGTTCAATGGAACTCTTCCAGAGACTATTGGACAACTCTCGAAATTAGAAAAACTTTGGATTGGTGATAACATGTTGGAAGGAGTTGTCTCTGAAGTTCATTTTGCCAATCTGTCAAACCTCAGAATTTTTTATGGAGACAACAACCCTTTGATTTTGCAAGTCGGTCCCAAGTGGAGTCCTCCTTTCCAACTTGAAACGTTGCAACTGCAATCTTGGCATTTGGGATCAAAGTTTCCCAATTGGCTTCAAGCACAACAAAGGCTGACCTACTTAGATCTATCATCTACTGGAATATCTAATAGCGTTCCCACTTGGTTTTGGAACTTGTCTTCTCAGTTAATTTCTGTAAATCTCTCTCACAACCAACTTCATGGAGTGATTCCATCCATTCCGAAAGTCAAGCTTACCTACGCCATGATGTACTTGAGCCACAACAGATTCAGTGGTTCGTTACCACGTCTCTCTGCTAATGTAGCCGAGCTAGATCTTTCCAATAATTGGTTTACGGGAGGTTTTTCTCACTTCTTGTGTGGCAGCACAGACAAACCAAACCAATTACAAATCCTTAATTTGGGAGATAATCTTTTATCAGGATATATTCCCGATTGTTGGATGAACTGGCCGTCGTTGAAATATGTAACATTGGGAAACAACAATTTGAAGGGGAACATTCCAAGCTCCATGGGTTATCTTAGTGACATGCGATCGTTGCACTTGCGCAACAACAGCCTCAACGGAGAAGTTATGGCTCTACAGAAGTGCATGGGGTTGCTGATAATTGACCTAAGTGAGAATGAGTTTTGCGGAAGCGTAACATCTTGGATGGAGAAAAGGCCTCTGAAACTAATTTCGTTGAACCTTCGTTCGAATAAATTTAGCGGTCAAATTCCTTCCGACATTTGCCACCTCCACTCTCTTCAAATCTTAGATCTCGCAAACAACAATTTGTCAGGTGAGATACCAAGGTGTATGGGAAATTTTACCCACATGGCCACAGAAGTGAGTGATGGAGAAGAGATTTCATACATGGTCAGAGTTGGAGACAAGGATTCATATCTACGAGATCGTATTGAGAATGCTTATGTGGTGACAAAAGGAAGCGAATTGCAATATGACGCCACTCTGTTCCTTGTAACAAGCATGGACCTTTCAAGCAACAATTTATCGGGAGAAATACCGAAAGAACTAACCAGTTTGGTGGGGCTGCTATCACTGAATCTGTCAGGAAATCGTCTTACAGGAATGATACCGAAGAAGATTGGTGACATGAAAAAACTGGAATCTCTTGATTTCTCAAGAAACCAGCTCTCGGGTGAAATTCCTTCAAGCATTTCGAGACTAACTTTTTTGAGCTATCTAAATCTGTCATTCAACAATTTGTCAGGACGGATTCCAACAAGCACCCAACTCCAAAGCTTTAATGCTTCTTGCTTTATAGGCAACAAACTTTGTGGACCCCCATTAAGCAAGAATTGCACTATCAATGGTGTGATGCCTGATAATCGAAATGAAGAAGGTAAAGGTGATAGACCGAAAGTGGATTGGTTTTACTTGTGCATGTCATTAGGATTTGCAGTAGGTTTTTGGGCTGTTTGTGGTCCGGTACTGTTCAGTCAGTCCTGGAGGCATGCCTACTTTCATTTCTTAGAGATCACCTGGTGCAGACTATGTCTTGCTTTTGGAATCCGTCGTTAAATCTCAGAGGTACAAGTGGTATTGCATGTGCGTTGCACGAGAATATATATATGCTTGATTATTGTTAAAATAAAATCATGTTGAAGTTGTAATCGTCTATCCTCAACTTCTTCGGACTTTGTTGTTCTTATAATTATAATTTAGTGCAATGAGTAAGAATGATATAGTAAGCAATTACGACACTAATTTTGTAATTTGTCACTAATACCCTCAATAGTAAATGTTTATTAGCTTTCAACTTGGTATAGTATGTTTTTGTCATTAAAAAGGACTTTAAAACATAGCATTCTGGTCTTCAGCTATTGTTTTCAAACTTATTTTAACACCTAGTAAGTCTGAACAACATAGAACAAAGATACAAGAAAGATTTCAAAAGCCTATATATTTTCAAACATCTATGCTGTACAAGAAAATTTCAAAAGCCTCATAATTTAAAAGTCTGAACAACATAGAACAAAGACACACTCAGGCACAAGCTAAGCACAATGCTATGAAGCATGAATCTAAAAATTAAGATGAGCTTTATATAAACTAAAATTGATGCGAAATCAGCAATATAGACAACATATTATCTGTATTACCAGTTTCATCCATACCACTGTTGCCACCTTTTTAAGAACTGTCACCTAAGTAAGCTTTAGGTATCATATGTTGTCGAATGAGCAAAATTCATAGTTCTTAGTAACGTCACCTTGTTCATTTGATCGTCATCTTCTTCTTGTTTTTATATTTACTTTATTTTATGAATGTTAATACAGTTACTTATATACATGATTTTGCCTTTCATAGTAGGCTAGAAGTATGACATAGATTAATATTATTAGGACATAGCTGAGTTATGCTGTAACAAAGTTTCATCCATATAAGGACTGCCACCATTATGCCATTGATGTCTTGTTGATATTTTTGTATGCATGCATGCATATGGTATACTTATAGATACTGTAGACTTGGATATCTATCCTTTTTAAAAGAAAATAAAGCTTGTAGGAGAATCAGATAAGAGACTAATATGGCAAGGAATTAGTGGAGAAAGGAAGTTAAAAGACTACTTAAACATAAACATTTGTCTTTTAATAGTGAAATCAAAAGTATTGATGTTATTGTTGAATGAGGGATATGAGAAGGGTTACAATAAGTAATCGTAAATTGAACAAAGAAATAAGACCTTTCATTGACCTCATTATCAATATATGTACCATGAGTACTATTATTATGCCTTAGTATAAGAAAATCAAGAATAATAGGACTTCAGGGACATTATGTAGACACTTAGGGCTGTTTAAGTTATGTGAATGTTTTAGACCAACTTTCAGTATTATAAGTAACATTGACATAGATTTATATTCAAATACAGAGATAAATAACTAAGAAATAGACATATGCTTCCGAAAAAAGAACCATCTAGCATTTGATAATAAACCTCGGAGAGAAACTATGAATCTAGCATTAGGAGATGGAAAGTCTTCCAAGGGCCATATCATTAATTCATTGAAGTAAAAAGGAAGGATAATGATGACATTATAAAAAGTTTGAGGGACAATTTTGTCTAAAAAATAATTTACACTCATTCACACTTTTATATGTAGTATAGAGATAAATTATATTGGATTACTTGTTCGAATCTAGTGTTCATTTCATTGTGATATGTTGTTTCAATGCACATACTTAATTCTGTTTATTAGGTATAACTTTGTTTAAAGGCGACATAGCCAGAGGAAGGCACAAAGTGCTACACAATAAAATAAATCTACTAATTCTAGGCTGGATTTTGTCATCATCTATTTTGCCAGAATACGGATGATGAGCACGAATGCTTGGGTTTAAGATCATACGCTTGCATTTTTATCTTATATGCAATTCACCTTTGTCATCAGGTAGCCTACTGTGGTTATCCTACAGATTAACATGTAAAATAGAGCTGCTGCGATATGCCAGAAATGAGTCAAAGGTTACTTTAGATTTGCAATATACACGTTTCGTAGGAAGAATATTGTAACAAAATATTAAAAATTCTTAATGCATTATCTTGAAGCTAAAAGCTTGTCAATTTCGTTTATGATTCGACTTGTCGAAATCGAATTTGGATAATCTGTTAATCCATATTGAAGCCCATGAACAATGGTGGAGTGAAACTCAGACGATCTACATCTTCTTTTTCAAGTTGTTAAACATGCCCTGCAAATTCATTATTTTAGTACTACTAATTAGGAAAGAACTCCCTCTTTATGGAACTTTTCATTTTCGGTTGCTGGAGGTCTGCTGTGGCTTCTCTTTAGTCCTTTATACCGATATACCTTCCGAATTCTCAAGAACCTGGAAGCATGGTATTCTCGCAACGTTTGAAGAAGTTGAACAGCTTAAAGGCTCAAAACGTTTCTCTCAAAATATCAACAATATTAAGAATTGTGTCTTCCCCAACAAGTCATTATGTTCTCCTAAGCTTGCAAGTGACCATCTGACTGTACTAAGTTGGAGCTTGTTCTTCCCCACACCACTTAGGGGCAGTTACAAGAATGGCAATTCTTACTTCAAAGGTCATGGCAGGTATATAGAATTTCATTCACAAACTTACGTATGACAACCAGCAAACCCACATGAGATGGTAGACGAAGTGGTGGCTCTATGCTTGGGCTTTAATTCCATTAAGAATCTGAACTTGGTTCCAAGACCGTTTCATGGATGCAAATAAATGTATGTGGGGAATGATCCTTGCTTCTTTCTGAGGTGCACAGGACTTGCAATTTGGCAATAAGGCTCACATTTTGCCCGTTTCTGAGATAATCCTCTCTATCTCTTCTAAAAGGCGCTCTTTTTCCTCTCCCAACTCCTCATTCTGCTTCTGAAGATCTTCTATCTGCTTAGTTTGTTCAGAATCCTTCCTGAAAATTCCCATTCAACAATTCGTTAACACCTAAACATTCACATATTGCTTTCTCTAAATTTTTTAGCTAAAAAATGATATTGACATATAGATAGCAAACATAAATTGATAGCAACCATAATGGAGAAAACAGTGTGCGCGCAATGAAACTTCGAGATTTTGTGTGCTTTGCTTTGTTACTACTATGCTCAATCTACACCAGTACGCACTAGTTATATAGAAAACCTAAATTTTGTAAATAAGCATATGGATTCTTCTTGCACACTGCTAGTACCAAAAAGATTACCACAAAGCACGCTCTATTACTCGATAAATCAACTTTTAGCTCGTGATAATGTGATTCAGAGTACATGATAAAGTAGGCCTATCGAAATATAGCTTATTGTTACCTATTCATGAAAGCCAAATTAAGTTTTAGTGATCGCACTTCTTTCTCAAGATTCTCACACCGCTTTAAAATAGCTTGTATATCCGAAGGAATTGCAGGCGTTAGAGTTCTTTCCTTCGCTTCTGCCATCCTGCATCAGGTCCTCGTTTATGGGTGTGTCCTCTAGTTTGTCTCTTCAAGTGCGATCAGGAGTTCGCACACGGAGGAAATTGCTGAAGCACCAAAAATCGTTGGGCCCATTCACCAACAGCTTTTAGAGATACCTTAACACCAATTTAATAGCATGGAGTTTGAGGGCCACTTTCTGGGATCTTTTACGAGAGCCAAGCCTCCCAAGTATGGCAAACAAGTTGACTTCTTCAACAAAATAGACTAAATCTTACATAAACCCTATTCATAAATTTCTTCTTGACACTTTCATAACTTCCACATGATATATCACTTCTTACTTTTGGCTGTTGTAGCACATACGATGAATTCGGCATCCTCGGTCCAATACTAACGTTGAGATTATGTTGCTCATTAAAACGGATTCTTCAAGACCTTGGTACTTATCATTACAACTGTTCCTATCTACTTCCATATATTTCATCAATAAAATGAGATCACTTTTTTTCTACTTCTATAGAAAATATTCCCACTTCTCTCATTTTAAAATTCAATTCCTAGCTCTTCGTTGCATAATTTCCTTTTTCAAGTACCTTTTGCTCCGACATATCTTGACAAAAGAAACGAAGATATGACAAGTGCATACCAAGGGAAGCAGATAAGATTATAGGCAATCAAGGCAGATAACTCGATGTTTGATTATCCTAGAATATGATACATAAACAAGAGGCCAATGTCTGTGTATGGGATTGTTACATACTTCCGAGAACGTTCCACCCGACGCTTCTTTGTGGGATCTCCTTTTTCCACTGCATAAATTATGTAGGTTGGAGAAGATTACGTAAGCAAAAAAAAACTCGTTAAGTGCATGTACGGAAAACTGAAACTAGAGAGATCCTGAGCAGTCCACACAGTCACACTCACACAGAAAAACACAGGAGACTTGGTGACACTAGAATATCTATCAAACTAGAGAGATTCTGGCTACATGTTTATGTATCCTGATAAGCAGTAAGATAATGATTCCACGTTTCCTCTTCCAATGTTCAGATTTGACGACACCTAGTTATATTATCCTTGCATTATCACGAGGAAAACATTGTGCTTCATGACGCACAGCAGACAACAATGGGATGTGCCATCAAATGTAAAAGCAAAAGAGCCTCACATCTTAAACCTAAGCTAAAATGGACAAACATTTCTGTTCCTTCTAACCTATTTCACTAAATGTTTGTGAAATAAAGCTTCAAAAGGCAAGTGTATGTTGCTGAGATTTTAAGAAATTAAATTACCTAAACCGGTTGATTTCACAGATCCATATTGAACTGCACTTCCTTTTTGCTGAAGATGCACAAAAGACCACAACGCAAATGAGGCCAAAACATTTCAAGCTTCCAGTAGCTATTCTAAACAATACTGCCTTCGATACTAACAAACTTGATTTGATGATCATACCTAACGATCTTCTTTTAGGTTATTGAATATTCGTTCTCGGATATCTGTAGTTCAAGAAGAAGAAAACTTAAATAAGTGAATATTCTACTCCTGCATAAAATGCACCGGATGTGTAAACCAAATTGTAAGATGTCCATTTTTGGTGCTAGGATTGTATGAGATACAGTCCCTGCCGTAAAGGGCTCATCTTCTTCTTGTGAGATAGATTCGAGTGCAATGAAAAGCGAAATGTACTGACTCAACTGTTTTCCAGACATACTCTAATTTAATGGTTCGTTTGTGAAGATAATAGCGAGAACTAAGTAAAAGAAGCCTACAGATACCCTGTTCGGTTAGGGTGCTTGCAGGATATATTAGAATCGAAGTGCGGCACAGTCCCATTCTGTTTGAGAGAAGTGCGATTCTTGACCAAATATTCCAAGTCAAAAATATATAAGCATGTAAGCCTTTCAGCCATTCTTATGCCTGATTTTTCCTCTCTTTCTTCAGATGAATGGAAAACAATGATTTAACAGGAAGTTTTCAGTTATTAGGAGTAAAAGCAGATCTTCTAGTTATTCTGGTTAATAGTTCACAGTTTGCAGAAACATTTTTTCCGAAAAGTCAAATAGCCATGACTGAATTAATCACCAAAGCCACAACAAACTTGGCCAAAAACTGCTTAATAACTTATGCAACTAAATTAATCACCAAAGCCAGTTTACACATACCTTTAGCCATGGAGCCATTATCTGAACTCCTTTTATTTCCAACTTGTTTCCTAGAGCTCTCACACATGCTTAGAGTTTGACCAGAGTTGCTAGGACCATCGCATGCATCAATACCAGTTGAGACTACAGGTGCAGCTACAGAAGATTCACTTTGCGAAGGTTCTCGCGACAGATTGCACATTTGGCTCGGGTTCGAAGGAGCCACAAAACCTTCTAATTCAATACCTATGGATTCTTCAACGTTTTGGATAAAGTCAGGATCATTAAGTTGGAGAGCAGATATATCCTGAAAAGTTCCTTGTACCTCAGGAAAATGACTTCCTTGTCCTCGATTCAAACTAGAGTTACCCTGGGCTTCTTGAGCACAGTAATATCCCAAAGGACTATCTTCAACAGATTCTTTATCAATTTGGTTACTGAGCTAATGTACCCTTTAGCATGCTCACGACAGAAGAAACTTTATCCACCACTTGTGGGGTGGTGAAAGTTGATGAAGACGAATTGGACGGAGACATAAATGTGCTGAATGGGTTACGGGTCTCACACATCGAAGCGTCGTTTTTGGATTCGGGAAATCTTGTTTCAAATTGTTGACAACATGTCCAGAGGCATTCCATACCCATCAAAGTTTGAGGGTTCTGCATGACAGCGTATCTCCTCCTGTCAAAGATGTACATAAAACTTTTAAATTGAGCACAATTTAGTAGATGAATTCCACATCTTTACTCTTCTTTATAGTTAAAAGTTAACCCTACTTTCTCATTCAACTTGGTGTATAAGCCTCTGCTGTGTTGAAAATGCGTAAAGATACGCATATTCTTTTCGGTGTGGACAATTTTCAAGCAATTGGTGGCCGCCATGAACAAATATAAATCGAAGGAATCTGTGACCAAGAAATTGGTTAAGATTCCCTTCATCCACATTTGTCTTTTCTGGGAAAATTTTACGCGACAATAAACCGAAATTTCTACAGTTAATCCGAGTTCGAAGAAAAACTAGTAGAGCGTGTGTGTGTGTTTGAAGGTCATAAACAAACAAACAATTTTTAAGTAAAAAATGGAGGAGTGAAAAAGACTTGCGCCATATTCCTATTTAAAAATAGTAGCCGTTGGGCAGGCACAAGCAATTATTAAATAGTAAAAGGAAAAACTTATTGGCAATTTTTGGTCAATAGAGATGTTATTACAGGTATTGTACCGGCTGACACCTTATTTTCCCTCTTAAGACTTGTTTATTACTAAAAATAGTGTTTTGGGAGACAATATTGATTCGGGGGGCGTTGATTCTGCTACATGCATGCGGTTGGGAATGGTGAAGAGAGGGAGACACTCATCTGAGTTTTTCCTTACCAGGCTTGTGCCTCGACTCTTTTTAGGGTTCAGATCATCTCGACTCATAGATCAACAAACTCAAATTGGCCTTGATGTTCTCACCCTTTTATCATCTTCTGAGTTTGGCTTAAACGTTAGGGCATCGTTCATAAGCGAACTTTCTACTATATACATATTTAAAAATATCTTTGAAGCCTCTGTACAGACACAGACACCTTTCTCATTTTCCTCTATTATCATTAAGCTAGGATCCAATAATCTAATGCATCTCCATCAACTTAAGAATGACTCATATGAGGCTCAAGCTATTATAACCACCTTTAAACTAGAATAATTGGGCCTAAGCTGCATAAATCTCCAGCATAGGCAACAAAATAGTGAGTCATCTTCATGATTAATTTAATCATTAAGTTGGAGCAGCTGGGGAATTATTGAAGAGTAAAAAGTAGTGAATGAGACATTCCAAACAAAAACCTAATCTTTTTTTAATTTGTCTGTGGAGAATAATGTTACTATAAATTTCCATCTTTGACCGACAATTTGTCAAATAAGGAAGGGTTAACTTCATAAACACAAATCTAAACTTCTGACCCACAATTATGTTTCTGTAAACCTTTTCTTGTACCCTTTCTCCCTAATGTAACCAACCATCCACGTAAAAAGATACGTATCGAGTTTCAGTATAAGGTTTTGACTGTGTAAGGTCGAGGTCGATGGTTTCTTTTTCGTTTTTTTTTTCCTGGGTTTTGATGATAGAAATATTATTAGTGAATAAAAATGCATTACATGGCTATCCCAGCCTTTATGGTACATTCATATGCATGTATCATTACAACACAATATTCGACATGTGTATTAAGCACACAATACTTTTTGATTCGCGTACTAGTCTCGAATACAACTATACTAATCAGCCTCAAATAGCCCGTACAAATAAACTTCCCCTTCACGAGATCCATGTGCTGTCGTGGTTGTTTGGAAACAATCCATGGAGATGTTGGTCCTCGCACAACACTCAAATTTCTAGAGATTTCGCTTCAGCCAATTGATTTTTTGGTGCTAATGTGGTGCTGCAATCATTGACATTGTTCTCTTACACAACTTAGATCATAAAAGGATGCTGCTGCTACTCTGCAGAGTTCATCAAGTCCTGCATTCTGTTTTATTGAACGTAATGAGTCAGTGCAAATCATTATCCGTCAAAGCTCATGCTGGTATGACCATATGCATGCTGCATATTCGTTTATGCCATGAAAGGGTCTAATACAATAAAAGAGTAGACAAATGAACCCCATTCTTTGTCCTTGATGATTGCGGGTGTCGGGTACAAAGACTTGCTCTGTTTCCTGTGCATTAAATTTGCAGCATATGAAAATGGAATGCCCACTTGCATTTGGGGTAGCATTTGGGGTAGCATTGGGTTATAAATTAAAGAACGAGATGATTCTTAATGTTCCAGACTTCGGCACATCAGATTTTGTAAGAGGCCGTTTGGAATTGATTATGAAAAGCAGATTTTAGCTTAAATCTGAATCAGTTTTCAAAATCAGATTTAATTTATATTAAGCAGAATCAGTTTGTTGTTTGGCAAAATTAGCTGTGAACTAGTTTAAAGTTACAAAAAGTGTTTGGATAGAAAGTGATTAAATCAGTTTTGACATAACAAAATGACCATAAAGGACAGTACATAAATAAAGTTTATAATATCCATTTAGTGAAGTAATATTAACCTTTCAATTGAAAATAACTACAATATACGAAAAAAATTATTGAAGAATCTATTTTCAACCATCTACAAAAGTTGTTACTTATTATTCTGAATTAAAAATACCAACAATCTCGCATTAGTACTTATAGTATGATAACTTTCCCAAATTATAAATAAAGTTTATCTTAAAAGTCACACCCAATAATTAGTTAAAAGGGTATGAAATGTCTTTTTGTGAAAAACATGGGGATATGATGGTAAATTAAAAGGTCAAATCTGATTATGAAAAAAGTGATTATTTCATAATCCTCACTTTCTAGGATTATGGATTTAATCAGTTTTTAGCTTTTTTAGCCAGATTAAATCTCATAATCTCGTTTGCCAAACACTCACACACCTGATTTAATCTAGATTAAATCAGGTTTGACCATCCCAAAATCAACCCCAAACACCCTCTAAATTCGTAGCTACACAATTAATCAGTTAAATGCAGAATCCGTAGCTACACAATTAAGAAGCTTATACATGGAAAGTGTTTCCTGTATACAATTATCCGGCATTATGCCGTCTTCTAACCTACAGTTATAGAACACCAAGGCTTCTAATAACCTTCCAACTTTGCAGTAAGAAATGAATCAGAATTCCATAGGTCATTTGAATAGGCTACTAGTGTATGTCTAAAGCACAATGGAAGGCAAGCAGAGCTTCATCCATTAGCTCTCTTTTGCAAAGACTGTCAATCAGGAGGCTATAGCTCACAATATTTGGAGAGATATTGTTCCCAAGCATCTCTTAGACTACAGAAAAGACCGTCAATCAGGAGGCTAGAAGCGTGGAATGCAGTCATTGTGCCCAAAAACTCGAGCGGATCCTCTTAGACTACAGAAAATGGGTTGTAGCATGTTCACCATCAAGGTGCTGTGAGTTTGTCATTAGCCTTAGAATGCCCTACACATGAACTCATATAGTACCAATTGACTAGGTTTTTTTTAACCGAAGCATTGTCCTGAGGTGGGGCCATAAGTCTAGGTCGTTACAAAATTCTATATGGGCATCTCTAAAATGTGACCTTCAAGATCAACAATCACCTTCAAGATGGGTCAAAAACTCATTGCCCCCGCGAGGGTGTTATTTGATAAAACTCATAACGTGAATTTTGGAGTTCAGAAAAATTCATTAAAAGGATGAGCGCTACAACATTTTTTCAGTACCAAAGTTTAACACTGGTGTAATTGACACATTGCAAATTGTAGGTTCACAAATACAGACACAACATGTATAGAAATTAATGGGCATAGACAGATTTCTTCCCCTACAACAAAGGTAATCAAAAGTCATAGGATTGACTACTTACAATGATACAATGGTTGATGGTTGCCGGTTGACCTGCATATGTAAATGACCACCAAAGGTTACCGCGAGTGGCATCTTGCCTCTACTTATTTGTGACGACATCCATTAACGGCCGACTCTGATATATGCCTAGTGACAGTTAACAAAAGGACTTATGAGTTTACAGCATATCTCATATCTTTTTAACCACAAAACTATTCCCATAGGTTTCATATGGTGGCAAAAATTTTCCGAAACTTATGTTCTCGGTCAAATATTTGAAGGGATAATATCACGTTTATCCTTGAGTTGAAGGGGTGTTAAAAAAAAAACATTATTTGCACAATATCACTCGTATCACTTTATCAAAAGGAAAGAAGAGAGATTGCCTTTATTATGTGAAATGAGAGAATTGCCCATCCAAATATTATTGTCAATATCTCCCCCTGCCGTTTTTCTCTCGTTCTCATCCTCTCTCTTCCCTATTGTTTCATTGTCGCCATAACCATCACCACCTATGGCATACTAACCTTTAAACCACCACCACCCACCTACGACCACTTAACCTCCCAACCCACTAACCCGGTCAGCGCCACAACTCACTGCCCACAACAACGCACAAAGCCACAAATCTCTGCGCATTATCGCCGCAACTCTTTCCATAACCGCCACCATTGGCCATCATCGCACGTACACATACTGCCACCACATGAAAATAACCAGTCTAGATCTTTCAATGAACCTATCAAAACCACCCCAAACACACGCACTGCACACGCACACATACGAACAAATAAAATGAGCACCAAAACCACCGTAAGCAACCCAATCGAGCTCCATGTGCATATCATTCCTTTCACCATCAGTTCATATCCACAACTATAAACACATATCGGCAAGTGCACACGCGCATGTACTTATGCACACAGATTTGCACGTGTCCACATGCACACCCTCGTACATACAAGCACTCTTACACCAAAAAACACACGCATCTAATGAGTGTGTGAACAATACGTTTATGCGTGCATGCGTGGCCTATGTGTTTGTGTGTGTGCGCGCGCGCGTTGTGTGTGGCAGAGTAGAAGAAAATGAATGGAAGATTGGGACGTGGGTAATACACATACAAAATTTTATATGTATTTGAAGAGTTCAAAATACACTTTTAACATACAAAATTGTGGCAAAGCCAAAACTGTTATTTAGTGTCATGGAACCTTAACATAGTGATCTGATACATATGTCTTTTCACATTATAGATACAAGGTGTCTATTTTGTCAAAACGAGTAGGCGACTGTATTTTACCACTAAACTTAAGGACAAAAAGTGATACTTTAAAAATATCACTTCATCGAAACAAAATACTTTACCAAAACAAAATATTTTTTCTTGGTAGATGTGATCCTTTGGACATGTATCTAATCTTTTAATTTTTTGATTCCTTGAAATTTGTTTTCCCCGGGTAGTATCTTTTTTTTTTTTGTTAATAAGAGAATAGCATTGAAAGGAAATAAGCATTCAGCCTTAGAGCCATTACAAAATAAGATATCAGAGAGTTCAAGTTAAACTAGGATGGCTATAATTGCCAAAACCTAAAGACACTCTGCAAAAGTCTATGAATAAACATCACTACAAACCGGACCTATATCATCACTTTGTCATCAACCCAGTCTTGGTAGATATCTATGCGGGCCTGATGCTAAAACCCATGCTTCCTTCAAAAGTTGAGGATCCACCCTGGCCAAGATATCTTATCTGCCTCTCTAGTAAATGTTTGTCTCCAAAAAATATTGAAAGTTGAATTCTTTTTGTACTTGAAGTGACCTACACCAATAATACTACTGTTACGAACCATTATGGAAGAAGATCCAGATAAGATATGCACTTCTGCGGGAACGAAGAAAACTGATCTTCTTTCATTGAGATTTTGGCCTAAATTCCTTGACTCTTGGATACTCAATCAAGTTCTCTTTTTTTAACCATTGACTGTACTTTTATAGCCCCGTGTTTAGCATTTTCGGAGCTCGTTGAATTAAGGATCGTCAAAATAAGCAAGAGTAATATTTCTACGAAAAATGCCATTTAGTATCTCATCGGGATAATGGAAGAGGGCATTAGTTCGTTTGCACTGTCTTGAATCAATTGGAATGGAATCGTGAATCTATTTCTTTGCCTCTTTGTCACTAACTTAGAATTCGCATGGAGAAATCATCTATATATGAGGTTACAATGACCACTACACATGATTTGATTAAGTTCTTAATAATCACGAACCAAAAAAGATTTTACCTCAATCTTTTTTACCAAAAAAATTGAGCTAAAAAATTTGTGTCGCGGTCCATCATTAGTTATTGACGATTAGAAATACATACTCGCTTAATAGAAAGAGAATGAGACTTCATTTGATCTTGTGAATCGAAAGGGAAATAGGTTAGATCTGCAAGGCTCTCCTCATAATGTCCATTTATGACTTGTTTTTGGTAAGCGATCAACATAACCACATATAAATTTAGGTGCATGATATACAACAATATTCCAGTGCATTTCTCCCTCCGAGTTAGAACAAATATGTTTCCGAACTTTCTCTTTAGAACACAAAATGTTACCGCGCAAATCTTAGCAATCACTTGTTCAGATTCTACATACTAATCGTTTTAAACCAGAAGAAAACTTTTGAGTTGAATATTCACATATGTAGAATATCTTCACTCTCAACATTTACATACAAGTCTATAAAACATAAAAAGTCAGGATGTCCGTGACGTGTACGTGTCAAATGAACCAAATCCTTATTGAATTTTAATTTTCCAGAAAGGGCTTCCACATAATCTGCAGTAGCCCCTATGAGTACTCAACTAGTACGAGGAGTTTTCAATGTTAATTGAGTATCTGGCTCTTTAACAAATTGACCTGCAAAAATATCTACAGCTTCTTCAGATTCGACCAAGTTACTATGCATAAGACTTTAACCATAAGATAGATAACAAATCGACAACGTACTGCTACAAGGGAATTCAAATATATTTGGGTTGTGCTAGAAAGGCGGTTATAAATCGATTGACATGTCCAATTCAAATATATTGATTTCTAGTGGCAATCGCAAACTCGCCCACAACCGATGTGGGATATTACAATAATATTGTAATATCCCACATCGGTTGTGAGAGACTTTGCGATTGGCCTTATAACACTCTGTCTATGAACTCATAAGTACCTACTTGGCTAGCCCTTTTGAGGGAGGCATTGCCCTGTGGTGGGGCCGTGGACCGGGTCGTTACAGATGGTATCAAAGCCGACTCTCGAAAGCTCGGGTTGGGCTATCCAGTCGGGTTGCCGATGGTTGGGGAAACGAAGGCAAGCCCGGGTATATCCCACATCAAGAGGATGGTTGGGGCAACGAAGGGTGAGCCCGGTATATCCCACATTGGCTAGAGAGGAAGATTATGGGCTATGTGTGATTGAGCCTTAGCGAGGACGCTAAGATATAAGAAGGGGAGATTGCAATATCCCACATCAGATGTGGAATAGTATGAGATAACCCTTATAAGACCTTGCCAAGGAACTCATAAGTACCTACTTGGCTAGCCCTTTTGAGGGAGGCATTGCCCTGTGGTGGGGCCGTGGACCGGGTCGTTACATAATAGGTGGCACCTTCCACAAAGAACTATTCTAAGTTGATGGTGCTTCTTCTTCTGCATAGTTATGGCAACTCAAGATCACAGAATAACAGACTTTATAACATGTAAAAGATTTTTCTAGGAATGATTTCACATTGTTAAAACAAGTGTTTCTTTTCTTTCTTTACTATTTTTTGTTTGCGAGCTATTACATCTGTACAGGCTCAAATGATGCATAAACCTGTAATATTAAGTGACTGGGCAGTGACGTGTCATTCAAATTAATAACTAACGTATATCTTTGTCCATAGAACAAAATTCAAAGCTCCGTATTGGCTACACCAGCACATATAAATATTTGTTAGCCATTGTAAAACGGCTTGATTCTAACGCTAATAATATGTATTGAAATAATAGAAACAAAGTCATTTCTTAGTTAACGATCAATATAGTATAATCTGACAGTTAATCTTCTTCGCCAAAGTTATAAATGACCCTGGTGGATACAATGTTTGGAGTATTTCCATTTCATGATATTAAGATTTACAATCTAGCTTACTGGTATCAATAGGAAAATTCATTCTCTCTAACAGAGAGAAAAAAAATCAAAATTAGTGTCCAGATTACCAAGCAAATTCCCACAAACAGTTGGTAGGCGCACTCATATTCACTTACTAAGTTAGATTATCAAATCTGAAATTCACAGAAAGAGATTCATACCAGTTCATAAGTGTCCGGGAAAACATAGCCCGTGTGTCAGACTCCTTAATCTACAGTGGAGCTCCGCACCTGTAACACCCGTAACGCCACCGTCTACATAGTAGATTGCCGCTACCGCGGCCAAGTTTAATCAAAGAGAAAAGAGACAGAAGATTGTCGCTGTCAGATTGGATTAGAAAGAAGACAGAAGGAAGAGAAGAATGTTAGGAGCGATTGTGAGTTGAGAGACAAAACAATAAGGTTGGACGGGCTTGGAATTGTAAGTTTTATGTTGGGCTTAAGAAGTGAGCCATAGATCTTGTAGTATATTTTCAATTTCTTGAAATTGGATATGAATTAGAATTCCAAATAAACTGTTCAAACCCCAGAATTATAATTTTTAAAATCTAATTTCAAAATCAATTTTAATACTAAGGTTAATTCCATAATCTAATCGGACCCCCTTTCATTGAAATTGATTGGAATTATCCTTGCGTTATCATGAGGAAAACGTTGTGCTTCATGACCCACAACACATAACAATGAAATGTGCAATCAAATGTAAAGGCAAATGAGCCTCACATCTTAAAGCTAAGCTAAATGGACAAACATTTATGTTCCTTCTAACCTAATTCACTAGATGGTTGTGAGATATAGCTTTTTCAGTTGCTGAAATTTCAAGAAATTTAATTACATGAACCGATTGAACACAATGTATATCAGGCCAAAATATTTCAACCTTCCGGTAGCTATTCCAAACAGTACTGCCTTTGATACTAACGAACTTGATCTGATGAACGTACCTTACGATCTTCTTTTAGGTTATCGAATATTCGTTCTCTGATATGTCCATTTTTGGTGCTAGGATTGTATGAGATACATGCTTGCTGTAAAGGGCTCATCTTCTTCTTGTGAATAGATTCAAATGCAATGAAAAGCAAAATGTACTGACTCAATTGTTTTCCAGACATATTCTAATTTAATTGTTCATTTTGTGGAGATGAAAGTGAGAATTAAGTAAAAGAAGCCTACAGGTACCCTGCTAGACAAACAGACAAACAGGCCCATTCTGTTTAAGAGAAGTGAGATTCTTGACAAAGTATTCCAAGTCGAAAAAATAGAACCATGCAGACCTTTCAGTCTTTCTTATTCCTGATTTTTTCTTTCTTCAGATGAATGAAAAACTATAAATTAACAAGAAGTTTTCAGGAAAGATATTGCAGGTTGTCAAGGAAGTTGAATATGAAAACAGGTACAGAAGCTACCTGATTGAATGCTGGTTGAGGTCAGTTAAGGACTCATCGATACAAGTATTTTGCGGGGGTAAGTTCTCATTGCTTCCTTTCCTCTGGAGTAAATCCCCATGTTGATGACCAGATACACCTGTTAGTTCTGTTGACATTCTACATTCAGAATAGAAGTCAAACGTGACACTTTAACCAACTCAACGTTGTGCTGAACGGAAAAATTGTGGGTGTGTCAATGAGCCATTGAAGGCACATCAATTCAATATCAATATATAAAAGAAGAGTCATTGTCTAGAATTCTCAGTTCTCTGGTGAACTCTCAGCTTACTTTGAATGTGGACTTTTAATCTGAACTTCTTAATATTATTTCAATGAATCTGGACTTCAGATCCATTATTATACCTTGCGAATAGACGTCTTATTATTTTATCACCCCCGCATTTAAGTCGCATTGTACACATGCATCTTCCTTATTCTCATTTCCTTCTTCTCTCCTCTTTTGACACACTCTTTCTCACCTTCTGTCTATCTGCTTCTACACCTTTCCTTCTTCCTTCCGCCTTTCCTTCTTCCTTCCCTTAGAATCAAAATTGCTTCCCCTCTTCCTTTCTTAACAAACGAAGTGTCTTCAGTTTCTTCTTCAGACCATAGCTCAATTTAGATCCATAAGCTTACTTAATGTTACTTACAAGGCTTTATCTAAGATATTGGTCAATAGATTAAGACCCTTGCTGAGCAGAATTATTAGCCTTGCCGAAAGTAGTTTTGTCCCTGGAAGATCTACCATTGACAATGCCATAGTGACTCAAGAAATCTTACATTCTTAGAAAAACAAAAAAGGAAAAAAAGGAGGCTTGATATTCAAAATACATCTGGAAAAAGCTTATGATAAACTAAGTTGGAGCTTTTTCAAAAGGACCCAGAAGATTTTAATTTCCCTAGTAAATGGATTAACTTGATCATGAATATGACTAGTTGGGAACGGTATAATCTTCGTAGCCTTTTTCAATTCGATCGCGAGCTAATTTTAGTTGGACAACATGTCTTCCCAACAATATTCTTTATATCGTTGGGGATATCGAATAGATTTTTCTCCTACATATTATTTTTGTGGTGTTACTGATTAAACTAATAATTAAATTATAGAATAAAGAAATCAATTTAATGTACCTCTTCATTAGTATCAATCATTTGCCGAACTGGAATCTGGATCATCCTTTCTACTTCTCAATCAAATATCACGAAGGTAGTGTACTTGTGATATCAAGCACTTGCAGTTGGAGTCTACACCTTTATGAAATATTAGTACATTGGTTAAGTTTTAGAATTTCATGAAGTGGTTTGATAAACTGGAATCACTTAAAAGTGTTGGTACCTATGCAATAGAAAGTCCACAACTTTTTTACGGTGCTTATACGACTTTAGTTTTTTTTTTGCACAGGAGCATGCGTTGTAGTACCAACCATTATCTCTAATCACCTCCTATATCGTTGTTGACGTGTGCAAGTCCTAAACAATTGGAAAAGAGAAGTAAATTTTATTTGAATTAGGACACATGACCTCGTTTCAAAGTTCGGTTTCTAGCAAGAACATTTTCTCTATGTAAACTCTGCGACAACATTAACTGGAGGCACATCTGAACAATGTGTGTGGCTGGAAGTTGTCTGAGCAACTTTTGGCTCTTGAATTGTAACAGAAAATAGATCCTCGAAGAATTGCTTCCATGAAATACGCTGCTAATTCTTCATTGCTCTTCACTTGCAAACCCACAGTAAGGTTACAGAACAAAATGTTACGATTAAGCAAGAAAAAAGTTCAACATTATTTCACATCAATGGCCACGAAAACATGAGTAGCTGTGAAAATAAAGTTGGCATGCTAGAAAGTGTTCTTATTTACTACATTGGAGACCAGGCAGATGTAAATTACATGCAATGTATAAGTGATTTGCAAAGTGAAAATATAGTTAAAAGCCTCCTAATATGTTTTTCATGAGTAACATATGTTCCAATATTTATGCGTGACAATGTATGCGCCAAAAACATAGTAATAGTGTTGTTGGGTGAGAGAAAGAGAGGGAGAAAGAGAGAGAGGAAGAGCGGTACGAATACAACGTCAAGGAGAGCCTGTGAGGAAAAGTAACGATGAAGTGTCGTGGTCCAATGCAAAGCAGTGAATGAATCTAGTATTTATACATATGAGGTTTTTACCCCATTACTATTGAAAATACAATTTATGCATGTAGCAAAAATGGCTTCTATAGATTTTGAAAATGGAATTGCAAGGGTAAGAGTGCACCTTTTTTTGGGTCAGTTTTCTGCTAATCACCCATGCTTTTGTCGCTGTATTAGTACGGCATAACATTTAGCAATTCATGGTCATAACTGTACATATGATTCTCCTGGGAGAAGTATATAAAATGCAAAATAAAAATAACTTATCGACTCACCTGATACATCAGATTGTATTGGACTAACTTCTTCTTGGCAAAACTGCATTGAAATTGACAGTATAAGTACCAAGAACTATTGTAGATAACCTATGTCATTTGAGATTGTAAAGCAATAGTCTCAAAAATAAAATAAAATAAAATAAAAAACAGAAAGATCTATCCTAGCTAGCTAGGTGCCTTGCTTTCAGAATATTCAAGGTAAAAACTATTCATGTGGCAGATGGCAATTTATATACCTGCTTCGCAATTGGTTGTATTGTTGTATAAATCTGCAAATGTTACCGTTGTTAATTTTTGAAAATAAAGTTCTATGACTAATATAGCATCTAAGCATGTACTGCTTTCAAGGCCAGGTTGCATCATTTGATAATTAATAGCAGGCACAAAAATTTTCGAACTCTATTGCACGCTAAACGGATGTACTCTCATGAGTCTCCTACAGGAATTATATGTGTAAACATCAAAATCCTATAAACTCACCCGTTACATCAGTTAGAAGGCCGCTGAACTTAACTGTGCTTAGGCAAGCTGCATTAAGAAAGAAATATAAATTATAAGATCTATCCAAGGTAGCGTATGTCATACAATCTTGTAGCTTCATTCTTTTATTTAATGTCGTCATGAAAATGTAATGCTTAAAATTAATATAAAAAGATGAAGTGCAAAGCAAACGTATATGATGACAGAGGAATATTATCCCGAAATAATTTAAGTTAAGAAAAGAAAGAAGGAGTACTAAAGTTAAGCCATTCTATCGTTAAGCTTCAAAATTCAATTTAAATGGGAGCTCCACAGATGCAGTATAATACAAACCTATTGTTCATTGTCTGTACAGACAAATTTTTTCCTAAGATCTTAAACTTCTACGAAGAAACATTCTATCATTAAGAAGTCAGAGTAAATAATGCAGATGGGATTGATTTCCTGGAGATAGATGGAGAGTAAAGCACCAAAGTGTATCTATAGTAACTACAAATGTATCACCAAATGTGAACATTTCTTAAGCAGCTTACATTTGATTTTGAAGAGCATGCAATTTTATCATTTAGTGACCGATGTCCTTGAGGGTACCTGTGATGACAATGGACCAATGTCAACGATTAGACTATAAATCACAATCCAACTATATACAGTGGCCTACATTGGTACGACCGGAAGAAGAAATCAAAGCAAACGAAATATAATACCACAGAAATATGTCCAAGGGCTCTCAAGAGTACCTGCTGGTAGTGCATTGAAAACGTCCTTGAAGACGACGTTCTTAGTGTACCCTTTATGTTCAGGCTTTGCGTCTTCAATTAATATTTTCAAACCTTCAGGTGAAGTCACTCTTGACACCACGACATAGAGTTGGCCATGGCTGAAAACAGGTTTTGGCAAATATATCCCAACGCGTTTAAGCGTTTGTCCTTGGCTCTTGTTGATTGTCATGGCAAAGCAAAGGGAAATAGGAAATTGTCTTCATTTCATCACAAATGGAAAATTAGATTCTGTTGGAGTCATGATTATTCTTGGAATGAAAACATTGTCCTATTTTATTTTTGCTCCCAGCTAATTTGCCCAGATCACCACACCACACACCTGATTTTGTAGTAATCAATATTAATAGTAACAATTCAAAGTACCTACTTCCCTTTATCTAAAGAATGTAGCATACTAATGTGGCCCGGTCAACACACAGAAACTGGTCTTTGTAGGAAGAGACAAAGTCGTGATTCTTTAAAATCACCGAAAGTAAAATTTTTAAATGGATCAGAATGCATGCTGTGGTATCTTTAAAATCAGTATATGCAAGTCCGAGCTTCCAAGAATTGCGTCTAGATTCTTCAATGATTTATGCAAAAGAAGTGGAAGATGAGAAATCAAATTGCATAACACCTGATTTTTTGTAGGAACAACCACGAAAAGTAAAAAATTGAAGATGGATAATAATACATACGCTTGGGTATCTTCAGAATCAGTGCATGCAGGATGGGGCTTCCAAGAATGGCATCTGAATTCTTCAATAATTCATACAAAAGAAGTGATGATGAGAAGTAAATTTGCCTCATCTGTTATGGAAGGAGGAGATTTTAATTCTAAGTAAATGGAAGAAGGAGAGGCACGAGGTAGAGAAAAAGGCAAGAAGGAAACAAAGGGGGAGAGATGGAAGAAGGAGAGGCACGAGGTATAAGAAAAGGCAAGAAGGAAGCAAAGGAGGAGAGAGAGAGAGTCAGAAAGAAAGAACAGAAGAAGAGAAGGCAGAAAGCGGGATTCCAGTGATACTAAATATGGTAGCTAAATATGGTAGTTAAAATTTAAGGCATTTATTTATAAGTTCAGATTAAGTAAGGTAGTTAAGATTTAAGGCATTTATTTATCCAGATTCAATGTCACCTCAGAACTAACCATATAACAGAGAATCCCAGTGAAAAACTCGTCTTTTATTTATAAGTTCAGATTAAGTATGGTAGTTAAGATTTAAGGCATTTATTTATCCAGATTCAATGTTACCTCAGAGCTAACCATATAGCAAAGAATCCCAGTGAAAAACTCGTCTTTTATATATTTATATAGATTACTAGAGCTTCTGGAATAGGAATCCTCTTCAAGCTTTCAAGCCTCAAAGAGGGAAAAGGAGTCCCAAATGCTAAATAGTTGTAATAGCAAGAAGAACCAAATAGGATTGAGAGCTTCCAAAATTGGCCCTTTGATTTCACATTTCTTTTATGCTAATGAGCTAAGTAGTTGTAATAGCAAGAAGAACCAAATAGAATTGAGAGCATCCAAAATTGGCCGTTTGATTTCACATTTTTTTTATGCTAATGACCTTATATTATTTTGCAAGAAAGGGGAAAAAGAATGTGACTTGATCATGAACACTTTTAAGGAAGTTTTGCATGCTATCTGGGCAAATTATAAATTTTAACAAGTCCAAGATGTTTGCCTCCAAAAATATTGCTAAGGATAGAGCTCAAGCCATCAGTAGAAGATGTGGCATACCTGTTACCGAAATAACCTTGGCATTTACCTAGGGATACCTCTGATACATAGCAGAATATCTAAAAACCTCTTCAACCATAATGTTCAAAAAGTTCAAAGCAGGTTATCTGATGGAAAATCAATCTCTCATCCTTGGCAGCAAGAACCACATTGATTCAGTCGGTTACTTCCATTATCCCCTCCTACACTCTGCAAATCCAAGCATTACCCAATGCCATTTTTTATGGTCTTAATAAACTTAATAGGGCTTTCTTATAGGGTGACATTGAGTCAAAAAAGAGAATCCAACTTTTGAACTGGGACGCAGTCTGCCGACCAAAGAGTAAAAGGGTTCTGGGAATTAGGAAAGCCAGAGATAATAACACGGCTAACCTCCTAAAGCTTGGATGGAAACTGGTGACTCAGGAGGATATTCTATGGGGTCAAGATGATAACAGAAAAGTATGTTAAAAAGAAAAACACTAAGGATTGGGATGCTACTAGAATTGGTTCTCAAGTGTGGAAAAGCATTCAAAGCGGGATTCCTAAGTTAAGGAAAGGCATTAAACGGTCCATAAACAAAGTGGAACATATTTATTTTTGGGAGGATTGGTGGTGTGAGAAAAAACCCCCTTAACATTAGCAATAGATAGGGGAATGAAAAGCTCATGGTTGCGCAGGTCATAAAAAATGATCAGTGGGATTTAGATAAGACCAAACAGCTGGTCAAGAATGCTGAGGGTAAAGAGATATTCAGAATTCACTTACCTCTGTAGATACCAAAGGGGGTAAGGACCAGCCTACTTAGGGAGTGAAGTCTAAAGGAAAGTTCAGCATTGCTAGTGCTTACAAAAGATAATGGGAACCAATGGAGCTAGATTTGGAAGCTGACCAGAATGAGAACCAATGGAGCTAGATTTGGAAGCAACCTCTACCACAAAAGTTAATTTTATTTATGTGGCTTATTTTAAGAAATAGGCTCTCATCTAACACCCTCAGAATGACCAGGAATTTGACTAGTGTTAACACATGTCCGAGATGCAAACTTGAAGCCAAAACCACCACCCATATAATCAAAGGTTGCCCCAAAGCCTTAGCAATATGGGGAAATTGCATGTCTTCTGTCCAATTCGGATTAGCTACTAACCAAAGTAACATTGATTGGTTAAAGTATAACATTGTCGTTGCAGGGAATACCAATTTTGGTGGAATTCAATGGAAATATATGTAATATCCCAAATAATATATAATTAATTATTTTAATTCCTGGGCTACTTTTGAAGTTTAAATACTATTTTGGAATTCCTTTTGAATAAGTAACATATCTTCAGGGGCCTTTGGAGTAATTTACCAAGTTTAGAGAAATAAAAAGACTGATTAGTTTTTGTTTTATCGTTAAATTAAGTCTGATTTTTTAGAGAGAGGAAAAGAAAGAAAAAACTAGAGTTTTGGAGGATTGCGATCTTCTGTGCACAATTGGTAAGATTCTTGAACCCACTTTTGATTATAAGGATGAATTAGATGATATTAGAATTGTGGTTGTTGAGATTTTAACGTAAGTGGATTAATTATAATATCTAGGTTTTGAGGTTTTCGAAAGCGATCGCAATTTGGTGAAGACTATTATATAGATTTGAGGTAAGGGTTACGTATACTATATCTGCATCAATCTATTCAAAATTCTGTCGATGCTTACAATTCAGTTGGGAAAATTGATATTCGTTCGATTAACGTGTTAAAGCTACACTTCTTTTGTTAATTGCAGTGTTGTGTAGGGTTGTTTCGTTGTCCTTTTGTTTAGTTGTCCTTGTACCGCCGGCACAGTGTAGAATCATGTGCCTTCTTGTATTTTTCCTTTGCTGTTCGTTCACACGACTAAAATGATTACTTGTATTTTTCCTTTGCTGTTCGTTCACACGACTAAAATGATTACTCTGTTGTTCAGTTTAAAATGCTTGGGAAGGTACCGTTTCTCTTTGATTTCGGTATTGGTTCTTTTCATTTTTTCGGTCCTGTCATTAATGCTGCAAGGCATTCAGTCAGCACTTTTGAACCCAAATCAATTTATGTGTCCTGTCCATGTATTAGAAATGGGTTGTTGAAAACAACTATTATTCCAGCCCACTTTGGGCGTGTAGGATTCTTGATGGTGCTGCCACGTGTCATTTTTGGGTGATGCAACACTCCTTGTTCAGCTTTTCCCCATATTTCGTTATTTTAAAATTCTATAACCATACAAATTCGGATTAAAGCGATTCAGCTTTCGTTGCATTTGCTACTTCGTCCTCTTCGATTTGAATCTAACATTGAGTATTTTCTAAGATCGTTAAGATATCCTACTTGAGACACAAAGTTTTGATGTTTTGCGGTTCTTTTGCGTTTGAGATATGTTGAGGTCCATTGGACCCTTTTTGGATTGAACTAATATTTAGAACCTTCACGTGCTTAGGTTAACGTGATGCCATGACGTGATATGGCAATTGCTACCGGTATGCAACTTTGAACTTAGAACCTCCACGTGCTTAGGTTAACATGCTTTACAGTCACGTGTTACGTGATTATATTGTTTTGATTATTAGTTCAATTATTTGATTATGACCTTTTAACTTTGATTCGACCTTTGATGGATTAATATCCCGTAATGAGATTTGTCGTGCCAAGATTAACTATCGTATTTGCACCTTGTTTTCATATGTTTCGTTTTGACTCAGCTACATATTATTGGATACCTGCGTTGTACTCTGTGGGTGTGTACGTGTAATCTTTACTGGGCTTTGTGCTCACCCCCCCTTTCTCCTCCCATTTCAGGTAATTAAGCTGAGACATAAGCAGAGGAGTTATCTATAAGCATGAGTCAGAGTTGTTCTTTAATTATAGATTTTTTCTTAGTGACTTGAAAATGAGAACTTGTAATAGTTTGATTAAGTAGCTTTTGGTAACCCCCAATGTTTGGGAAGTGACTATTGTTATTAGATTTTCGCTGCATTTATTAGACTTTGAGGATAAATACAAATGTTATTGATTTGGGATACATTTAGAGCTCTGATTATCATTTTGAGGTTATGTTCTTGGTAAAATTCTTTGGGTATTATATTTCTGGTAAGTAGGAATAATTTGAAATAGTATGTGTAGGTCCGCCTCTGGGTTGGGGGCGTGACAATATATCTCTAGCCCTAATCTATGGCAGATATGGAGAGAGAGGAACAAGGAGGGCATTGAAGGCTTGGCAACCAACGAAGAAATCTCCTGGAAATCTACTTTAGACCTGGCTAAAGAGGTCATGGAAGCCTTTACAAGGCTAAAACAAAGACAGGACACGCATAAAGTACCAAAATTGATTGTTTAAAGGAAAGTGAAGATAAATACAGATGGAAGCCACTGTTAAGAAGATTATGGAGGTTTCGGTGGACTAATAAGAGACGAAAAAAGAAGCTGGATGGGAGGTTTCTTTGGACATTTACCACTCTCGTAATCCCTTGGAAGCAGAATTGCATGGTGCACTCAAGGGCTTGCATGTAATCAAAGATAAAGGACTCCAAGACGCTATCCTGGAAGCGTACTCCCAAGTTGTTAAAGATTTACTAACCAAGGAGAACAGCCCAAGGCATCCACTAAGTTTCCTGATCATGGACTTGCCGCTTCCTAACGAGTGCAACGTGCACAATAGTTCTATATGTACCAAGAGAAGAGAAGGAAACAAGTGTGCTCGCAGACTAGCATACCTTGGAGCTACTTAGGATAAGGCTTTTGAATTTCTAGAACACCCCCTCGCAGACCTGATTCCTTTGCTAAGGCAGGATGCTGCCGGGGCTGGACTATTCCGGTTGTCTAACTAACTCTTATCGTTAATTTAACTTCCCTTTGCACAAAAAAAAAAAAATATCATTGAAAAGGCCAAGACATTAATCATATTAGTAGTTAGAACTAAGTATTCCTTCCCAGTTTAACATGAAGCGCTCTCTCCTAGCGCAAGTGAGATATCTTTTCCGAAGCTCCTGATTGAATGCTGGTTGAAGTCACTTAAGGACTCATCGATACAAGTATTTTGCGGGGATAAGTTCTCATTGCTTCCTTTCCTCTGGAGTTAACCCCCATGTTGATGACCAGATACACAAGTTAGTTCTGTTGACGTTCTACATTCAACATAGAAGTCAAACGTGACACCTTAACCAACTCAACGTTGTGCTGAACGGAAAATATGGGTGTGCCAATGAACCAATGAAGGCACATCAATTCAATATCAATCAATCAATATATAAAAGACGAATTATTGTCTGGAATTCTCAGTTCTTTGGTGAACTCTCAGCTTACTTTGAATGTGAACTTTTAATCTGGACTTCTTAATATTATTTCAATGAATCTGGACTTCAAATCCATTATTATACTTGCAAATAGACGTCTTATTATTTTACTACCCCCGCATTTAAGTCGCATTCACCCGTGTCTTCCTTAATTCTCACTTCCTCCTTCTCTCCTCTTTGGACACACTCTTTGTCACCTTCTGTCTATCTGCTTCTACAGCTTTCGTTCTTCCTTCCGCCTTTTCTTCTTCCCTTCCCTTAGAATCAAAATCACTTCCCCTCTTCCTTTCTTAACAAATGAAGCACCTTCAGTTTCTTCTTCACCTCTTTCCGTATTCTAGCTTAAATCTTGAAGAATCCTCTAGTAAATATTGAAAGCTCCATATTCCATGTGCTAATTTTGAAGCTTCCTGGGAGTATATATTCTCGTCGATGTTAAAATTGCACTTTTAGTGATTGTATAAATAAAAAAATTCTCGGATTGATCTCCTACTACAAAAAACATTGCAAGACTAAGAATAAGAGTAGTATTTCAGAATTCCAGTCACCAATCTTATATTTTCCTCCTCCCAACAGTCAACTAGTAGTTGGACGAATTTTCGTTAGGCCTAACACAGGCTTAGGGATTAGATAACAGCACCGGTTTGTGGCTGTGTTTTGGAATGACTCAATTAGGTAAAAGTGCAAATGCCAGAGGGCCATGAAATGGAATTAGTCTATTTGTACTTTGCTTATTGGCTTTATCCTCATCATTAGGTTAAAAGCCAACGGACCATGGAATTGAGATGCAGTTATCATCTTTACTTGATTTTTAAAATGTAGCTGCTATTTCATTTAAAAATATTTGTGATTTCCAAAATTAAACCCAGACCCAATTAAGAATGAGTTTGATCGAGATCAATATAACTCTATACTGTAGATTTTTAAGGAATAAGAGAGCAGTTGTGCGTTTAGACATTTGTCATACACTTTTTTTTTATATGGGGTTGTTTACAGCATGGTGTCATTGCAAATCTTCTATGATTATGAAATTACATTGCAGTAGGTGAGGCTTTTACTTGCTGCTTGACTAATGTTTTCAATGCTCTTTATTCCCAGGAATTCAATTGTGGCTTTAATGTGCTTCGCTTTCACGGTACAACCTTTTTTGTTGTTGTTAATTGGCAATTGTGTTGCACGGGCAAACTGAACCTGGAAGGACAAAAGTGCCACCAGAATTCCTAATTCCACAGGTTTGTGATCCAATAGATAACTATATTAAAGACAAGTTTCTCTCCGGAATGTCACACGTGTCCTCTTTCGTTTCTCAGCTGTGTGGTGAAGTCTAAGTAGACCTTAAACTTGAAATTCTGAACTAGACTTCTTATTATTGTTACAATTAATCTAAACTTCTAATCCACTTATTGTACCTATAGTTTGGACTTCCAATATGAATTCTTTTTCACTCTTATTGTAGATACGTCTCTCACCCTCTTACACTATATGGATCAACTAATTGATTTGGCAATATCCTCGTCAGCTAGACGAACATAAATACATGAAATGCTTAAGTACCTTTATTTCATTATTAACCTCACATAAAAACTCGGGGAAATTCGAATCAAAAGTAAAAAAATTCCTGCAAGATTTGTTTATCTTAGGTGCTGAAATTGATTTGCTTGCTTTTTCGTCATTTTCAACAGATTTTTGTTCTTCCTTAATTTTCTTGGCCAGATTTGCAATTGAACTTGGGGAAGAATTGCCTTCACATATATTTATGTAATAACAAACCTTACGTTCTAAATATTGGATAATAGGTTCCAATATTTCACAATTGGATTTAGGTGTTCTTTACAAAATTTTAATTTGTCATTGTTGCATTCTTTTCCATGTATACTCTTTCTGCTTCTAACAGTCAGCCTGTGAGTGATCTGAATTATTTTAATTATTTCTGGTGCTAACAGTCTGCCTCTGAAATACCCAAATGTCCAAACTTGGGGTTTGATGGAAATTTTCATATGGACCACTTGGAAAGTAACTTCTTCACATTTTTCAAGGTAGTTCGTTAAAGAAGCTACAGTGGTGGAACATTTTGTAATTTTGAGAATGTGCTGAAATTCAGAATGTAGCCCATATTTTGCTCTTGAACAGACTTGAGAGAGCACAAAATTCGTACTCGTGTGGGAATGCAATCAGTGGATGCATCAAAGTCGATTTTGAGCAAAATAGACTCCAGTATATGTCCCAACATAACTTGCTTAATTCAGACTTTAGCATAGGTCTTGTGCTAATAGTCAGCCTCTGAAATAACCAAAAGTCCAAACTTGGGGTTTGATGGAAATTTTCATATGGACCACTTGGAAAGTAACTTCTTCACATTTTTCAAGGTAGTTCGTTAAAGGTTTTTTTTTTTTTTTTTAGGTTTTGGCTCCTTGGACTTGCTTTACTGTTCCTTTTCCTTCAAAAGCTATTATGCCATTGATCAAAATAAACTATAGTAAGGGAGTAATTTCGAATTATTGGTTCTATTTAATATGGCTAAAACTGTATATTGTGATGTCTTTTTGTAGGCGGAGTAGGTGTAAAGTGCTAATAAAATATTTTAGACAAGAATATATGAATATCATAATAAGCAATATGCATTAGTCGATATAATTCTTGCATCTGCTCAACCCATTACTTATTCAACTTAGGTCAAAAGCTTAAATACAAAGGGTTTAAGCTTTATATATGATGTCAATGCATGCATTCGACTAGTATAATAACATACTAACAACAAAAAATGAGCTTTTTGTTGTATACATATAGTTAGGTACTTAGCATATTTCAACGTTTATGATGAAATCCTTCCTTTCGTCACTGCACTATCTTTTTTAGCAGCAAATATTGGCCAAAAAGTTATATATAAAATAAAGATAACCTTGAATAGTCATCCTTAGATGTATCATGTATATATGCTATCACGTTGGCATATTAGATGTATACAAACAAAAATGAAATTAGCACATTTATGTTAAAGGAAATTTAAGTCCATGAGAGAAATGAAAGGATTACCTTAGGAGAATACACTTCCAATTTCCTCATTATCTGGGTCAAAATTAGTTTGGTTGTGTAACATTTCATTAAATAGCATGAATTATCTCATTAACAATTAGATAGCAAATTGAATTAGCATGGAACTACAAAGAACACATTTAACTGATAACATTTTCTGGATTCAGAAGCAAAGTAAACTGTATTTTGTAAAATGTTAAAGTGCATATCTCCCAATAAGGATGACCAACGAAAGTAATATCACATTGGAAAAAAAGATATGGTTAATTTCATGAAGTACACTAACATCAAAACGAAATTGGACGGAATATTACATTTTTGTAAGCTTTACCCTAAGTTTGTAGTTGTAAGCACTAAGTCTAACATGTTACCATCATATGGAACCAATTTTTTTCAAAATCAAATTACAAGAGAAAACCGGAAATGATTGGAAGAAAAATGGAATGGTATATGAGGTCTAAGACAACTTTTACTTTAATTGCAATATATACACTATAGGTCGTACCAATGTGATGGTATAGTAACGTGGATGGTCCATGGCTGTAGTTATGGTAATGATGCTTGCAAGACGATGGAAGCAGATACGATAGCGACTGGTGAATGATGTGACAGTAAAGGTGACAGTAAAGGTGACAGTAATGGTGCATTCTAGTAATAACCAATCATTGTAGCGGTAATGGTGCATTCTAGCAATGACCAATCATTGTGACGGTAAAGGTGACAGTAATGGTGGTTTTGATTGAGCTATTATGCTTGACAGTGTGGTAGCTTTTTGGCAACAATATGCTGACAATGTTGGTGACCATAGTAACTCTAATATGGTGGTACTGGTGGTGACTCGAGAGATAATGTCAGCGATGACGGCCGGTATTTTAAACGAAATAGTAACACTAAGGTGGTAGTAGTGTAGTAGCAGGAGACAAATGATGATCAAAATCCGAAATTGGACAAGCAAAAAAGCCAATAAAATAATGGTGATTCTAGATACAATATCTTGACTGAACTTTAATGTCTGATAAATTCTATCCTACAATTCGAAACTCATAAAATTTTCAGTATAAGGGCTTTTCTCTCTATCATATTTTTATATCCATGTACAATAATCAAGAAGTACCCACTGGTCCAAACCCACGTGGCAACGGTCTAAACAATTTTTCTACGACAACTTTCACTAGCCATGTATAAATAACTTTAATAATAATTGAACACCGGTAAAATTACTCTTTATAAACCAAACAAAGAAACATGTGCACTAAAGCACTTCTAAAGATATAAGGCAACAAATTTGATAAACAAAGAAATGAAGGACAAAAATTAGTAGAAATCAATATGTTGGCAAAACTTAGAATACATTTTTTTCCCGTCAATAGTGCTTTTAGATGATAGATTGGTAAATCTGAAATTCAATCTAAGATGTTCTCTATTTCTTGAACAGCTATTGTCAACGAGATTGTCATCTTAAGCAACGCATTGATTTATTATGTGAGAAACTCATAGATTTGAGTGTTGTATTTTTATTTTTTGGGTTTTCTGTTCTATTTCATCATGCTAAAGTATATGATCTGCAATACAACTAAACTAAATTGCATACTATCCCGTGCAGTTGGCAGAAGAGCTAGCACATCTATGATTTCGCTGGACTGAAATTTAAAGAAGCTTCTCAAGTTACTTTTTGAACTACATTGGTGGAACATCTTGTAATGTTGAGAATGTGTTGAAATTCAGTGTTGAACTACTCGTGTGGGAATGCAATCAGTGGATGCAGTTGGGCCCAAATTTTGGTAAATTGCAGCTTTATGCATCAAAGGACTAAAGGTACACAAAGGAGTTCCACTACTTCAAAGTCGATTTTGAGCGAAATAGACTCCAGTATATGTCCCAACATAACTTGCTTAATTCAGACTTTAGCATAGATCAAATAAATCATCAGATTAAGAACGTAATAATTGCTTGCCTCTCCATTTGTTAGCCAACTTTTGAAGAGCTCCTCGCTATTAGTACAAAGTTACGAGAAAGATTCTCGAAACCCAACATCTGCATGGTCGGCAACGATTTTAAGAACAACTCTTCGCTTTTGTTCCTGTAGAAGTCCTAGTAGCCTCTTCCTTCCATCTCCATTATACCCTTTCCTGTTTCACCCCTCAGAACTCCCTGAGCCCGAGACAAACTCGAATTCTGCTGACTAGTCCCGGACTTTATACCCTCGTTTCTTAGCGGTTCGACACATTCTTAATTTCCATATTCTCGACAGGTTTTTTCTGTATAGTTGTTTGCTTTGTCTCTTGCTTATTAGGCAAGTTTGGCTTGTCCTTTCTTTAATCAAATACAGGTCTCGTTCAAATACAAGTCCTCTGTTTGTTATTCCCTCCTTCCTTTGCATATTGTTTTAGAAAATCATATGGATTGATGAACCTACACTTCCAATTGTAAAAAATCATCTATGCCAGTAGCTGTGAGTGGTTAATAAGAAAACTAGTAATATGTATTGTATTTAAGGGAACAATAGATAGTCTAGTGTGAATAGCCCTTTGGAAATTGAAATGAAAGTATTATAGGGACATGGGAGAAAGAAAATGTAGCTATGTGAGGGAAGGAGAAAGTACTAACTGCGATCAAGTGTATTTTAGCAGGACTGCCACAATTTAGTCTCAAGTAAATTAAGTTTTATCCCCCCTCAAGAGATGATACTATCCTACATTTTTCCTTTCTCTCTGCACTTCAGCTTCCCTTTGCTGGTGAATGCTACGTGTGTGTTATAAAAAGCAAGGTAACATGAAGTTGAGGCAATAACATCAGCATATTCTATGTCAACATGTCAAGGGAGAGTAGGTCTGAGTTATTTCGAAAAATGAGAACTCAAGTCGTGTAGGTGGTATATGAGAATCGGATAACATTATGGTCACATCAAAGACCTAAAATCTTCAGTGGTTCTCTTCTCGTAATTGATAAATGTCAACATCTATAATCTTTGTAGGTTGAGGAGCATAAATATTTGTGTTTTCTGTTCTACATCTTGCCTTGCCATTCTTGGACGTTTACCAGTGACTTTTATGTGGAGAGGTCGACATCGATGTTGACATCCTGGTTTACAAGTGGCGTAAGAGCCAGGTTGAGGAGATTGGTTGTAGTAGATGGATCACAGTCAGCTTGGCTAGAGTCTTAAAGCAAGTTAAGTCTAGTATACACCAAACATGTGCAGCAAGGAGGCTCCCTCTCGCTATATATGCTGGCCGCTTTAAGCTAGCTTGTTTCCTTGTAGCATGCTTCTGTTTTATGGGAGTTCTGCAATGTTTGAGATTGCAGTGTGAAATAATTGTGACATCCTTGTATAGTTAGGTTATTACATCAAAATGCTAATAACATGCAAAAAGAAATGTTATTAGCAATACATTATTAACACTTTGGTAATGCATATAAAGAAGAGAATTATGGTGAAGATCTTCATCAGAGCAGAGTATAAATAAAATGTTCCAGGCCTGTTCGACAAAGGTGCTTAAATTCAGTCCAATTCACGAAGAAAGATGAAAGTCCAGGAATGGAATTATTGATGAGAAGATGCTGCAAGGCTTTCCAAATTGATCAACCCCAATCAGCCTTACTATTGATGGGCAATGAACTGTGTGTCCTAAAGCTGGCTCTCTTAGGAATATTTATTCAAAAAGTTCAGCAAGATTAATCAAGATCATGGACCAGCTACGTGATAAGTCCACTGGAGTAGACACTATAAGCCAATTGCACATCGAGAACAATCCTATGTCTAGGTATCATGAAGACAATCACGAAAGTTGCTGCAGTTCCTTGGCTTGGTGGTTACACATTATAGCAACTGCTAGTACCCTTAGCTTGCGCAACAGAAGCTCCATTCCCTTTTGCATTGCCAACGAGAGATGAGCCTTCAGAGTTTCAAGCATGATCCAACAGTTTTATCCAGTCGCCTTTGCATAATGATTGCTCTAGTGGGCAGGAGCTGTCTGCCATAGCATCATTGGCCATGTCCTCGAGCTCCACTTAAATAGTTCTGTTGGTGATTCGTCTGTGCATCGGTTGGTACCTCAATTTGACATAGTTGAGTTACTTGTGCTGCAACAAAAATCTGGAGATTTACCACTTCCTAACTTCGTGGCTCCCTGAGGAGTACACGACATCTTAGCCTGTCCGATGCAGGGTTGGGTGGATTGGTTTCTCCAAGCCTTGTAAATTTCTCAAGCTTGTGCACTCTCGATCTCGGTTTTAGCCACCGTAAAGCTGAGAACTTCAGATGGCTTTCGGATCTTTGTATGCTGCAGTATCTTACTTTGAATCAAGCAGAACATAGTCAAGCTTTCAATTGGTTGCACACTCGCAGGTAACAAATATGTTTTCTTCTCTAGTAGATATACGCTTGTCCTCTTGCAATAATAATCTTGATGTTCCAAAGTTTACGCTGCTAGCCTCCCTTAATCTTTCCTACAACATCTTTCCTTCTTTGATACCACGTAAGGCGCTTAATCTCATTGGCCTTCATTCTCTTAGACTACGAAACACTCGTTTTTCTGGCCCAATCCCGAGTAATTTTCAGAACATGACTGCTCTTAAAGATTTTGTGGTCTTATAATTCTTTATACCCAGCTGGTTCTACGATTTTTAATGCTCCTAAATCACTTGACCTCAGGAACATTATAGTTTACATGGCTTATAATTCTTAGATGAGATTGAAAGCACGACTTCTATCAAGAACGCTAAAATGAGGATACCACGATCAACGGGGAATGTCTGCGACCTCAAGTCACTTCACTTGTCAGCTAACAAGTTTTGGGAACATATCAGATGCTCTCAAAAGCTTTTTTTTTTTTTTTTGGATGCCTGTTGGAATTTGGATACTTTGAAGTCGTTTATTAGCTGGGAGAGCCATCTATATGGTTATTTGGATGGTCATTAAATTGGAAAGTTCCCCAACTTGCGCGAGCTTAATCTAGAAAGTAATTAAATTATTGGTCCACTTCCAGAGTCCACCCAGAATATGCTTTAGGTTGCCCTGTTATAAATACACCCCAAGATGAACTGGTGCAATTAGTCAAGTCTTGTGGTCCTCAAATTGTGCTGTAAGGGTCCTTCCTCTGGCCGCCTAAAGGGACCAAAATTTCAGCAGTTGGTCATCGGATACTTTCATAACCAGCACCTTCATGAACACGAAACAGCGACTCCAACATGGGCCCTCAGGGAAACAACTGTTTTTTCTGCATTGAATTTGCGCTAACTAAGGAAAGGTAAATTCTTAAGAAGTAGAAATAAGACTATTTTTCCAATTGGTACAGACAAGGCTTCAATAGTTGATTTCTCAGAGTTGCTATTTGTGAAGAATCTCGAGTTAGGAAAATATGCTTCTAGCAACACTTACTCCAATCTTAAGAACATTCAGATGTAAGGCAATATTAGACTCAAGTATCTGAACTCCAATCTCAAAAATACTTGGTAGAGAATAGAAGTTTGGAAGTCAAGGTCCTGCACAATAATTAGTAAGAGGAATCTTGGAAACTCACTCGGGGACCATCTCAAGGACTTTTCAGCCATCACGACTTTAAGTCAATGACAGGGTCTTCTTTTCTCTACTTGATTCTGGATCATAGTGTCTTTGTTGGAAAATATAGGCTTTGATTTGTATTTTCTACAACAAAATATTAGCAATACAAAGAGATTAAACGTAGCAAAATAATTGAAAGTAATTCCATATGAACTCTTGATAAAATTATGTAATCTAAAGTAATAAAAGGATATAAAAATAGCTCGTCTGTGAGAGTCGTGACAGAGTTACTGTCCTAAAGACGTTATCGCCTCCCTACGTGCAGGTGTTGACGGCAGATAATGTCTCCAAGATAAAACCCATTGACGCAACTATGTCTCCTCAACGTGCACGTCCACAGGAAGACGGTATGAACCAGTCCACGATCACGTTGCCCAAGTATAAAATATGAAAATAGCTATAGAGGAAAGACATTGTCATAGTAAAGTATAAAACACTAAGTATGGAAGCATAGTTGCTTCTCCTCTTCCATGTCACACCCCATGGCCTTATATACTTGGCCAACCATAATTTATTTATTGGCCACATAAGTAAGCTTAAAAGCTTTGTAACTCATAGAATAATGATATTAATTCTCAATAATGTCAAATAATAAGCTATATTATACACACCATAAATCAATGAGTTAAAAATACTCATTATTACATTGTAACTCATTTCATAATGTATAAGAGAGTAAATATCATATAGCCATAACTAGCACTATAATAACAATAATTTAAAGTACATTTTATTTTATTAAAATATTCCAACAATCCCCCACTATTTTGATAAAATAAAATGATTTTCAAAACACTTAAAAATTCACTGATGAAATGTTTATAAAGTCTCATAATTCCAACAAAATTTAAAGATTTAAAAACCATAAAAATCATGATAAATTTCATAAACCAATTATGATAATTACTATTTTTTCCTTTCAAAAAATAAAGCCACAGATCTTGAATATTATAAACACATAAAGTAATAAAAATAAAATACATAAATAATTTGGGCAACTTGTAATGTGCAATAGGTGTCGGTCCCTTCCGGGGTTGAACCAACACTTAGTGATGACAACTTCCATTTGAGAGAGCCGTAATGGACTACGCCTTGAATTAGGTCCCTTGACCAAACTTCCGTTGTCACACACACAATACTGATATGGGACTTAGTTCGCGGGTTAGCGCTATTAATGGCCATGCGCTCTTATCTTGATTCTCATGAGAGTCTTTAGGGAATGGCCCATGGTTCCCACAGTCGCGGCCTCACGACCACTCTTACTTAGGTGAGTCCTCCAAGGGTACGTGTGACATGTACCTCGCGAAAATATTCGCCTCGGGCTCATTCAGGGAAATTCCCTTCCTGGACGTCACTCTAAGTAGCACAAGCACCGTACGGATGGGGAGGAGACACTCTCCTATTAACAAAAGGGTACTACTTTTATCACGAGTCACACTCTACGGGTTGTTTCTATTGAACCTTCTTCATGGGATCTCCAATCACAAAGGATGGGTTACTCCCGCTGGTGACTCCCTGTGGGCTCACCCCATCCGCCTCAGGTGAAAAAGGATCTAGCCTCTGTGCTAGTCCCGAGGCAAGTTGCGCAACTTTTATAAAGCCTCTATAATTTATTTTCTCTTCATCGATGAAGTATCACAAGTCTGCAGAATTTTAAGGGCCCAACAGTGCACATGGAAGCAACATTATGAATCTCATCAAGTAAATCACATTTCAATGGTAACATCCACTTTGCTTAGCATCAAATATGATACTCGCTAGTCAGTAGTCTCACTACTAGGAATCAAACCTTTGATCAGTAGTCTACTACTAGGAACTAGTCTTCAACATATTGTGACCAATAGTCTTTCACCCACTAGGAGCCACATTTTCCTCAACATGCGTCATGCTCTGCATAACATAATCTCACATCAATAGTAACTTCACAAAAATCCTCTGATAAGTTTCAAGAATTTTCAATTCTCAAGCTTTGCAAAAGTTAGATAAAATCCATGTGCAAATATAGTTTCGAATTTGCAATCATATGATCAATAATTGGGTATCCAGGATTTAAAGTACCAAAAAATTCAACGCACCTCGTATTCAAAATCAAAACTTAGATACCATTTGAAATACCACAACAATAATTATCAAAATAGCCAAGATAATCAGAAGTCAAAGATTTCGGTTATTATGATTTAACATCTTTACCAAAGTATAATTTCAATTACTAAACTTCGCAATACTTTGCAATTTTTTTTTTTCTCCTTCCACATTTTAAGCTCAATTATGCAGAAGATCTATACATGCCCAGAGATCCAAACTAGCAAAGCCCAAGTGCAAGAAGCAGAAATACATGCATGAGATATAACATAATCTCACTATGGATACATGCACACGACATGCTAAAACAGACTTAAAATTAAGAACATACTGTAAATAGATATTCTTTATGTCGCTAATCTTCTTTGTATATACATGACTCAGGAAATCACAATTATCTTCAAATCATGCACCCCCACATTTCGTAGCCATGTATTTATCAATGAATTTAACATTGAAATAATGATTTTCATAATTTTATAAAACAAATTATTTCATAGACAGTTCAGCAAAATAAAATCAGCTTCAAGTTAATTGTTTTACAAAAACCGACAATTCCATGAAAAATTTTCTCTCTTGAAAGAGAACTCCACAAACACTGACTTTAGGTAGTTTACCAAACTATAGCTCTATGTGAAAAATCTCAAAATTCCTTTTTGTTTTTCAAACCAAAACCATGTGACAAAAATTAAAAAGAATAACTCTAGGTATTTTTCACGATACAACTACTTACAGACAAATATATGAGTAAAGGCATTAGCGTTATTGTCACTAATTTTTAAATTTTGAATCCAATTCATACAAAAAAATAATAATAATAATAAAATATCTAGGCAAAAGTTCATTTTATTTTTCCTTTATTTTCTTTATATGATATCTACAAAAAGAGAGTTAGATGAAACTCGTCGCTCAAAGAAAATATCTAATATAAGTAAGAGACATACACTCATCATACTTAGAAAATGTTTCATCCCTTCATCTAAAACGAATGCTTTTTTTTTTAATTTATTTTTTTAAAACCGAAAAAGTTGTAACCCAATTTTCCTTCCAAAAGAACGTGCAGGAATAATGGAACTAAAACTTAACCCCCACATTCCTAGGCTTAATTCTCACATCCTAAAAGCATTCCAATTTGTTAAAGATTCCGAAAAAAAAAAACTTTACCTCATTAAAATAAATGTGCAGTAAAATTTCTCTAAACTTCAGTAATCACTTTTTCAGCTAATAAAATTTACTATAAGATGATTGCTGTAATCTTAGAAGCAATATTTATTGATTGTTCTTCCACAAGAAACCTGACAACTTTTCAAGTAATGCACTGGTAAATTATTTCAAATATAATCAAATCACATTGACTCAAATTATTAATCAAAATATTGATATACGCTCTCAGATCAAGCTTCTTCTTCTTCTTATATAAACTTTTCATTTATGTGAACATAAATCCTGGCTGCATAGCCCTAGTTAAGCCAACCCCAAAGCCAATTACAATACACTTACTGGCGGGTCTCATTGGCACAAAATGACAGATTGAGCATAACAACTTAATATGACAAACAGGGATCTACAAACTAAGACTGAGTGCCAGACCAACACCACAAAATTGAGCTCAGCAAGATTGAAATCAAAACCACCCAGCTCTCAAAAAGTGCATCATGTACGAAACCTTTAAAACAAAATCCACAACCGTGATTATAACATGATCTGTAGTCTCTGCTCGGCAGATCTAGTTACAACAAAAAAAAATGTTGTCATGCCGCAACAAAGCTATGTAGCAATGTAGCAAGTTAATAGGTTTATAACAACAATATCATTGTGCTGCAGCTAAACTGAGTAGCAACTACGTAAGACCTGCTCTCTACATACCAGATCTAGCTACTATGCTGCAATAAATAAAGCACGTAATACACACAGCAGTAATTTACACACCTCAATGGGTAAACAACATACACAGCCAAAATCTGCAACCAACCAAGCATTCTAGATCTACGCATAGGCAATAACACATAGATCCACACTGAGCTAAAACCTTACCGAAGATGGTGTTAATTGGATTCATGATGACTTGGTTCTTCGCCGCATCGCCGATGAGCCTCTCAGTCGTTGAAGGCAACGTAAGAAGGAGTCGTCCTGTTGCCCTGGTCGTTGGCGATGATCTCGACTCGGTTGTGCTTCCACACGCCGAAGCACGAGTAGGTCGTGCTGAGATCTATCCCGATCGCGGGTCCCTCTCCTTTTCCGGCACCAAAGCTGAAGCTTTAGTCATCATTTCCGTAGAGAACTTTGCAGGATCAACATTCTTTTCAGCCCACTCAGAGACACCATCAGCAACGGCACTCCCCCATTGAAGGAGCTCACTAAGAAGGCATCTTCCCCACCCCTCTCAACCTTTTTGGTGGGGAATGAAATGATTTCCAACAGAAACACCTCTGACCGAGCTGGAGCAATGGGTTGTGATGGAGCTCAAAACACGAATCGCCATTTCTAGCTTCCAAATCTCTCTTCACTCTTTCAAAAAATAAAATTGAAAACTATACAAATCAAAACCGATAACGTCTTTAGATTGTTGGAAAATATAGGCTTTGATTTGTATTTTCTACAACAAAATATTAGCAATACAAAGAGATTAAACGTAGCAAAATAATTGAAAGTAATTCCATATGAACTCTTGATAAAATTATGTAATCTAAAGTAATAAAAGGATATAAAAATAGCTCGTCTGTGAGAGTCGTGACAGAGTCACTGTCCTAAAGACGTTATCGCCTCCTTACATCCAGGTGTTGACGGCAGATAATGTCTCCAAGATAAAACCCATTGACGCAGCTATGTCTCCTCCATGTGCACGTCCATAGGAAGACGGTATGAACCAGTCAACGATCACGTTGCCCAAGTATAAAATATGAAAATAGCTATAGAGGAAAAACATTGTCATAGTAAAGTATAAAACACTAAGTATGGAAGCATAGTTGCTTCTCCTCTTCCATGTCACACCCCATGGCCTTATATACTTGGCCAACCATAATTTATTTATTGGCCACATAAGTAAGCTTAAAAGCTTTGTAACTCATAGAATAATGATATTAATTCTCAATAATGCCAAATAATAAGCTATATTATACACACCATAAATCAATGAGTTAATAATACTCATTATTACATTGTAACTCATTTCATAATGTATAAGAGAGTAAATATCATATAGCCATAACTAGCACTATAATAACAATAATTTAAAGTACATTTTATTTTATTAAAATATTCCAACAGTCTTTCCCTGTACTTGTATGGCCTTCTATTTGAGGCAGTCTGATGCATTTGAGAACAATAAGGTAACTCCGGAATATATTCATCAAGGCTGCAGAATGAATATATTCACGAGAGCTGCTGTGGTTCTTTTCCTTGTCTACCTCATTACAGCAACTACTAGCAATAGAAATTCCTCTATGTCGTGCTTAGAAAACGAGAGACAAGCCCTTCTGAGGTTCAAGAATGATCTAACAGATTCTTCAGACCGCCTCTCCTCTTGGAATATGGTGCACAATGACTGTTGTTACTGGTCAGGAGTTGTCTGCCATAGTTTCAATGGCCATGTCGTCGAACTCCACCTTCAAAACCAGTACGGAGATTGCAACTCTTTTGACGATTCATACGCTCACAGGGCATGTGAGAAGAACATGTTGGATGGTAAAATAAATCCTTCATTGCTCAACTTGGAACAGTTGAGTTACTTGGACTTGAGCCACAATGATTTTGGATGGATTCAAATTCCCAGTTTCATTAGTTCTTTGAGGACTTTGCGGTATCTTAACCTCTCTGGTGCAAGATTCGGTGGATTAATTCCTCCGGGACTTGGGAATCTCTCAGATTTGCGCACTCTTGATCTTGGAGGTTCTTCAAATATTATCAGAGCTGAGAATGTCAGATGGCTTTCTGATCTTTTTTTCCTGCAACATCTTGATCTAAGCTCTGCAAACCTCAGCCAAGCTTCCGATTGGTTGCAGGTAACAAATATGCTTCCTTCTTTGGTAGATTTGCGCTTGTCGGACTGCAATCTAGATCTTTCTGTTTCTCTTCCCAACATGGTCAATTTTACTAGGCTAGCCGCCCTCGATATTTCCTACAACCGGCCATTTCGTTCTCCCCTACTAATCAATTGGTTGTCCAGTGGCCTTCGTTTTCTTAATTTAGGAGGCTGTGGCATTTCAGGTCCAATTCCAAGTGGTCTTGAGAACATGACCGGTCTAACACATGTTGATCTCTTTGGCAATCTATATCTATATCTATATCTATATATATATATATATATATATATATAAAAAGCTGAAGACGTCTCTTAAAATTTCGACACGTAAGCTTTTCAGACTTCTTATATTTACGACACATCAGCTTTTTAAAATCTTCTCCTTCTACCAAATCAGCCACAACTTTCATTCTAATAGTCCCCCGGTTCGGTTGGACTCTTCTTTTAACACTTCCTATGTGTGACTTTAATTTAGTGTCCTAATCAATGACAAAAACCTCATGAATCAATGGTATATATCAACTACAAAACCATGGTCTATCCTTTCTTTCTCCTGCTTTCTCTCCATCTTCCATATGAGACGTCACACTCGGCAGATCACCATTCAAGGTAAACTCAAATATTTTTCTCTTTTTTTTTTCTTTTATTGCCATAAGCCTTGCACATCTCAGATTATTATGCAAGGGAAAATAAATGTTCGCAACTCTAGGTAGAAACTGCTGGTCGTGCCTTGACATGCAAGGGGTGAATATCTTTGTTTATGTCTATTTCGGCCAAGCTTTGGGCAGGGCCTTAATGGTTCGCACATTTGTGGTTGTATGCTTCATCCTTCACACTTCTGCATAGCTTTGTCAAGATTTAAAACTATCTTCATTCTTTACCCAGTGGATCTTTAATACTATAGTTACCGTTTGTTTCATTTGATAGGGATGTTAATGTACCTGTTTCACTCATCAGAGAGTGTACGAAATCTGGATCTTAACAGGGAAGACAAGGTAACTTGATCTTTTTACTACATGATTGAAAACTGCTTTTATATGGCCTAAACAAGTTTTCGAGAAGGGTGTTTGTGCAACTTTTTCCCTTCAGGTTATTGCTAATATAAAACTTTGCTTAGGCACCTCTTTTTCTTTAGGATACTGACTATAAGATACTTTTACTATGCAGTGGATTCTACTTCGCAGTGGATTCTACTTCCTTTCTTTTATATGCTTTTTCATTCATCTTTCTTGCAACACTGTCGGCATTCTAACAACAAATAAGGACCTGAAATGGCATATTGGGGGTGGAAACATCCTCCCCTCATTATTCTACTAACCCATTCTTAAGAGATAACATTGATCATCTGCTACGAGGTTAAATGCTCATGAAGGTCAAGCTAGAACATGCCAAACTTTGAGATAGTCTTGGGGATATTTTTCAAGAAATAATCATCGGTTAATTTGAAAGTTAAGTAACGTGGGTTTGAAAGTTAAAAGACTATACTTACCAACAAATGCTTCATAAAAGCGTTTGCAAATAAAATAAGGAGTGCCTTACTCGAAAGGGGTGCACATACCTATGCAAATAGGAGAGCGAATGTCTTCTTGCCTCAAAAGATATCTCATTGTCAACGTAACTTACTACAATTTGACGTGTAGGTTAACAAAAATTATGAGTTTATAACAACCATTATATTACATAAATATGCAAATAGGAGAGCGAATGTCGTCTTGCCTCAAAAAAATATTATGCTTCTCTGCTCTCCATTTGTTGCTTTAAAACCATCACAATTCATTGTTGATATTTTGATTTACTGTGGATTAAGTCAGATGTTGGGTTCACAAAACACACTAATCTGGATTGCTTAAAGGAAAGAAAATGATAAACTCCATTGTCAAAAGAAGTGAGAAGGTGTACTGAGGGCTTAAGTATAGTATCAATTGGTTGCAACATTTGAAAAGTAAACCTATAGTATTGACACCTTGATCAATATTCTACCTGCGGTCCATAATTTCAATTATGTTCTAGCTAATTTTTTAAGAAGATAATGTAAACTATGTTCGACATGATCAGGTTTTATGAAACTCCGGAGGCTATTTGTCTATTTTACTTGGTTACTCATCGTGTCATTAATCATTGATCAATTTTTGTATAGTTAACTACAGTGTTTGTCATATATTTCATTCTAGAATAATAAAAGAAGGTTTAGAAACTCCAAGAGATTTGAAGTAAAGTAGCGTTTGCTCTATATTGAGATTGCTAAAAGTAACTTTGGAGAAAATCTTATTTTGTTTTCGTAAGTTTTTTGTGAGTTTGTGGTCTCCTACACTAATCTCTTAAGTTTAAGATGTTACACTTGATTTAGAACCAATTCCTTTTGAAACTAATTAAATTACAAGGGATAATTGAATTTGATTGAGAAATAAGTAGTTTCGATTAGAAAAAATTTGGAGAATAAAGAGTAATGTAAGATAAATGATATCTAAGACAACTTCCAACTCAATCACAAACCATACAACTTTTAACGCTAAGAAAAAATAGAGGTAGACATGTCATTGGCAGTAAAGGTCCAATTGATCTTGCACATGTGATTGATATTAAATTCTTGGTAATGGTGGTGGTTGTGCATGAGGTGGTAGTAGTTGACTGCGATATGTTGTACAATGGAAGTAGCGGTGGTAGTGGTAGTAATGGTGGCGACCGTAAAGATGGTAACATCTATAATGGTTGGCTACAATAATGGAGGTTATCTTACAAAAATGGTAGCACTATGGTGCTGGTGTGTTAGTATAAAATAGTGGGACAATTAATGTTGAGAACACTAATCAGACAAATTGTAAATCAGATTAACCAATGACGATTGTACGTTTAGTTCTTTGACAAAACTTGCACATTTTATAAAATTTATCCCAGGACTAGGAACTCTTAATGTTTTCACTAGAGGAGCTTCTTTGTTTGATCATGTTTTGATACCCATGTACAATTATCAAACTTTGTCTAGAGTTTTCTTTGAAGTTTGAACAATTTCTCAATAGTACGAATTGGTCTTAAAAAGCACATGTAATAACTTACTTCTCATGAAAGAATATATACGGTATGACTTTAGGATTATATGTGGATTTATTAATATTTTACAAAAAAGAAAAAGAAAAAGTGGAACTAAAATATACACCATTTTGTGCTGAGCTATACCTTTTTGTCACTAAAAGAGACAAATAGGCCTATCATTATATAAAACATGCAAGCATTTTTTATTAGATTCTGGTACACAAAACAAGTAATGAGGACAAAAGGACTACAAAACCAACATGTTTGTGAAATTTGTTATACATCGTTTTTGTTAACTAACAGTAAGTTTGAAGTTTGAACGATTTCTTAAATATATGAACCGATCTAAGAAGCATATGTAATACTGTACTTATCACGGAAGAATCTATCAGGCATGACTATATATATATATATATATATATATATATATATATATATATATATATGGATCTGCCAATATTTTGCACGAAAAGAAAGAGAATAAGTAAAACAAAATCTAAAATAATTAATGAGGATAGAAGGATTCAAAAACAACATGTTGTTGAGTCCATACCATTTCGTCACTAGAAAAGTCAATTAGACATATCTAAAATATGCCAAAAAAAATTTTACTAGATTTGGTACACAAAATAATTAATGAGGATAGAAGGATTCAAAAACATGTTGGTGAAATATGTCACACAATTGTTCCCTTAGTAGTAGTTTTAGACAATACAATGCTCTATAACCAAAGTTTGGACTTACAAGTTCTCTCAGTTTTACTATAATCTTATATTGTAGGCAGTGGACTAATTTACTGGAGAAACTTACGTACTTGAGTAATGTCTACTATTCCGTTTAAGATTTATAAATGAATTAGCTCATTTGTCTTTAAAAATAATTATCTTTCTTTATTTTTTCGGACATTTGAGCTTTTTAGGCTATATTAAACTATGTTATTACCACAAAAAAATAAATAAATTGCGTCCCGTGCATTTGCACGGGCACATTAGCTAGTATATATAAAAAGCTGAAACCTTCGCTTAAAACACATAGGATTTTTAAACTCTCATAATATTTACGACACATCAGCTTTTTGGAGTCTTCTCCTTTTGCCAAATCAGCCGTAACTTTCATCCTAAGAGTCCCCCAGTTTGCTTGGACTCTTCTTTTAATAACTAAGAAATCAAATTGATTGCTCTACTAGAATACTTTTATGTGTCCTAATCAATGACAAAAACTTCATGAATCAATCTTATCAACTAGAAAACCTTGGTCTATCCTTTCTTTCTCCTGCTTCCTCTCCATCTTCACTCTCTCTCTCCATCTTCACAATGACGGCAGACCACCATGCAAGGTAAACTATCTTTTTCTCTTTCTTTTGGAACCATTCATACTATGCCTTAGAAGAGTATATATTGATTGTTTTAATGTAATTGCTCCTGAAATTCTTACGACTACCATGGCTCCCAAAGTTGATGATGCAAAACATGTGCTCAAAAGGAAGCTCTATGATGCTCTGCTAAAGGGAGAGGAAGACAAGGTAACCATTCACGGTGACATTCTCTTTCTTTTGGAACCATTCATACTATGCCTTAGAAGAGTATATATTGATTGTTTTAATGTAATTGCTCCTGAAATTCTTACGACTACCATGGCTCCCAAAGTTGATGATGCAAAACATGAGCTCAAAAGGAAGCTCTATGATGCTCTGCTAAAGGGAGAGGAAGACAAGGTAACCATTCACGGTGACACTGAAAGTCTTCCTCTCCCATTGAAGTACCTCTTCCCAGGCTCATAATTTTCCTCTTAAGACTTCTCCACATAGAAATAGTTGGTTAAAAGTGGTTCGATATCCATAACATGAATCCTCTAAACAATCTCAAATCAAGATAATTCTTGAAATTGCACATTCTAAACAAAAAGGACCCTAAAAACCTTGATTCGACGCCTAAATTAGCTGCAATTGCAACATTTATGAACTTCCGTGTTCAACGTGACTGAAAATTTCCTTCAAATTTTAAATGATCACTGGTGCATACCAAGGACACCAATTGCAATTTATTTCACTTCCAATTTAGACTAATATTGTGAATTTTCTTTCTTGGAATTAAGTTGATACGGGCTTTAAAGTACCCTTGTGGGAAGCTATTCCAGCAGAAAAGCAGAGATATGAATCAGCTCGGCAACCGGGCGAGTTCTTGATGGAAAAGACACCTCATGGGAGGCAACTGAATCTGCAATGGATGAAAGTAAGCCCAAGACCCACAAATATGGGAGGGTATCTCCAGAGCCAGGATCATGAAGGTTCACGAAAAAAGGCCACAACAAGTGATGAAAGTGGGTCTGGTAACTAAATCAGGCTGCACAGAGATTGTGGACACAAATTATTATGCGAAGCCCAGCTAAGCTATTGCAAGAGGATTTGCTTTTATTTGAGGTGCATTCTGCCGATTCATTACTCCAATTGCATCCACATGAACACAAATTTTTATGTGCGCACATCATATTTCATAGCATGAAAGCATAGAAATTGCATTAACCTTCAAGCACCTTATTGTGTTTTTCTGGCATGATACTCCCTCCGTCCCATTATGTGACTCCTCCTTTCCTTTTTTGGGATGTTTGACAATATGACTCCCCTCCAAAAAAGGTTTCCATAGAATTACATGACCTTCTGCATTACACCTTTGATATGCAAGAGTGATAAAGCAATTAAGCACAAGAAAAGACGAGCACAAGAAAAGATTGTATATAAAATGTTTGACTATCAAAGGAGGACTCAGATTATGGAAGCTTTTTTTTTTTATTTTTTATAACGCATCTGAACACATGATATCTCCTGATGCAGCGTGTCCAGAAAGTCTCCACCACCCATTTCATTAAGCACTTCAACTGCAATAAAAAGATTGCTGAAGAGTTATTTGCAGATGGTAATGCTCAAATTCGTGAGAATGCCAAAGAATGGCTAAAGCGCACTGCTGAAAATTGTTCAATTGCTGTGCTAATTGCCACTGTTGCCTTTTCTGCTGCCTAGACAGTACCAGGAGGTCCAAACAAAAATACTGGTTATCCGATCCTTGTTGATAAACCTTTCTTTATCATTTTCACTATGCGGACGTACTTTCCCTCACGTTTGCCTTGACATTTGTGATAACATTTCTTTCGATCCTCACATCACCCTTTCGGTTAAACGACTTTAAACAGTCTCTTCCGCAGAAATTAATGCTAGGTGTCACTTTTCTAATCTTCTTCGTTTCAATGATGATGTTGGCATTTGCAGCAACCTTTATCTTGCTGATACGTAACAAGGAACAATGGACATGCCATTCTTCCCGGTCACCATCTTTGCATCGTCATACATACCTCTTTATATGTCACTTATCAAGACTCTGGAATACTCGCTCAAGAAAAAATGGGTTGTATTTCCTCAATCAGAGAGTGGCTTGCCTCATTGTTCTTGGCCTTTTCTTCAGGTTAGTGTTAATAAAAAACTTTAAGGCACCTTTTTTCTCTTTAAGTTAGTGATTATAAGACACTTTTGCTATGCAGCGGGTTCTATTCCCAACTTTTATATGCTTTTTCACTCATGTCTCTTGCATATATAATTTAGTGATATTGTTAGCCTTCTAACAACAAATAAGGTGTGCTACCATGTTTAATGCTCATGAAGGTCAAGGACACGCCAAAGTTCGAGATAGTTTTGGAAAACTTTTTAAAAAAAGAATTATCGGATAATTTGAAAGTTATCTAATCTGTGTTTGTAATGATATATCGAGAGTACTTTTTCCTGATCAAGTTATTTGTAGCATAACTATATAGTACAAAGATTATACTTACCAACAGTGTCTTACCGGGAAGGGAGTGCTCTTTTCTTCTCATCTTTGTCATGCATAACTGTGTGAGGGTATTGGAGAATACATAGTAATGGTGAGGCTATTGGAGAATACGTAGTAATGGTGAGGCTATTGGAGAATAAGTAGTAATGGCGAAGATCTGTTGTCTTGGAGCTGGCTATGTTGGGGGGCCAGTCACGGGCGTGATAGCGTATAAGTGCCCCACGGTTGAAGTGGCAGTTGTCGATATATCTAAGCCGCGGATCACTGCTTGGATCGGAATAGTGAGCAATTCCCAATCTATGAGCCGGGCCTCGAGGATCTTGTGAAGAAGTGTAGAGGGAAGATTAAAAAAAATATTATGGAAGGAAGATTAAAAAAATTATGAGTTTATAATTCGCAATATATACTACTCTAGGTATCTATCACCAAAAGTGTGTACTTTAAGAATGTTATGTTTGGCGACAAATTTTTTTTGATAGATGTGCTAAAAAAAGAGTCATATCCAAAGGACATGCTCAAGCTTAAACTCCCTTTCAACCATTATAGTACATAGATGAAGTTCGGCCTTCGAACCCAGATGCTACATAAAAGCATGAGATGCTATGAAAAAGGAATAAATGACAGAAAGATGTTATTAATATTGCAATAGAATTTATAGTGGTTATTATGACTCCCAAGTAAATCTTACTTATGTAAGATTTTTCTTATGTACACTTTACAACGCGAAAAAAGAAAAATATCACAAGGATTCCTCACGATAAAATCATAAGCTAGCATCAGTGAAGGAGTATTTTATGGGACATTAGGATTTGATGAAAAATCGACTACATGGTTTTAAAAATACATCCCAAAGAAGGTATTAGCCATTCAGGTTAATTATTATATGTATTTTTTTGTTATTGGTTCTCAGCTTTTCTTTAAATTAATGTTGAAAAATCTAATTAGAAATATGCTAAATTATATTAACAAATGACGATTCTAAGTTTAGTTCTTCGAAAAAACTTGCATATTTTATAAAATATGTCCTAGGACTAGGAACCCTTTATATTTTCACTAGCGCAGCTTCTCATCCGATTATGTTTTGGTACCATGTACAATTATCAAAAAGTTCTCCTTGGTCAAAAGTTCACATAGAGGTTTGAACACTTTCTTAATAGTATGAACTAATCTAAAAACTACATGGAATACTGTACTTCTCATGAAAGAATATATAAGGTATGACTAGGATTATATGTGGATTTGGCAATATTTTACACAAAAAGAAAGAGAAAAGGTGAACTAAATCTAAACCCTTTTTTGCTAATTAAGCTCACACCGTTTTGTCACTTAAAGAGGCAATTAGGCCTATCGTTATATAAATATGCAAATATTCTTTACTAGATTTTAATACTCTAAATAAATAATGAGGATAAAGGGACTACAAAACCAACATGTTGGTAAAATTTGTCATGCATCTTTTCCCTTAGAAGTAATTTTGAGGTTTAAACAATATAATCTAAAAAACACATGAAATATTGTACTTATCATGAGGAATATATAAGGTGTGACAGTAGGATATATGGGGATTTGTCAATATTTTACACAAAAAGAAAGAAAAAGTGAAACTAAATTTAGACCCTTTTTTTTTCTGAGCCTACACCTTTTTGTCAAAAGAGGCAAATAGGCCTATCGTTAAAACCTCAAAAGTACTTTGAAATAACAATATAAAATCTCAAAAAATATAAAGTGCGAAAATCATACCCTACTTACTAATTCTTTTTGTAATTTTACAAAGTTCCATTCTAATCTATCATACAAATGTAGGCATAATCAATTAATTCGTAATTATTTTAACTTCATTTACTTGTAAAACTTTTTATACAAGACTATGTCCTTTTTACAATACATCATATATCAACTTAAGAATTAGGTATTGCAACTACAACAATATGTAGCATTTCTCTTTAAAATAAAGTTTGAAAAAATATTATTCTAATTTGACAATATTTTAGCACTTCACATTATTAATTGGTTAACTTGCTAGAATTTAATTTAATTAGTAGCACTTAATAGACTTTTAATACGAAAAATATTTACAATCCTACTTCTTATGTTTTTACAATGGTTTTTACTAAACATTTTGAGGGTATATTTGGCCGAAGTTTTGTAAACCTTAACTATAAAAACTAGAATATCAATTTTACATATTTTAAATATCTATCTAATCAATCTATATATTCTTATTAGGCCTTGAATTTTGACTAATAATACCTTAAAAGTACTTAAATATAACAAAATCATACATGAGAAACATTAACTATCTTTTCTCTTTACGGACCATACAATACTTAAAAGTATTTTTGATATATGAAGATAAGAGGATAGTTAAAAAAATAGTTTTAATCTATAACCTCAAACTCTTTTATAAGTCACATTCTCTAATAGACACAAAAAAAAAAAAAAAAAAAATCATGCCTAATATGACTAAATTTTCAAAAGTACTTTAAGATATAAAAATAGCAAGCTACTCTACAAATTAAATTTTAACTAAGTAACCTTACATTCTAAAGGTTCATCTCATCAACTAATTAAGTTATTAGGATTTAATTTGATTACTAAAGCTTAAATAAATTTTAAATTCAAAAAAATATTTCCAATAGTATGTGAAATAAAAAAACTAAACAAATATAGCTCATAAGTCTAAAATTATAATCATTTAAGCATATTATGTGATATAAACTCAATCAACCATTTACAGTCTGTTTGACACTAAGCATAATCATCATTATATGATTATCTATCTCAATCTTTTGCAAAATTTGTATTAACTACTATGACACTTTTATGATAAATTTAGTTATCTAATAACTGTAAAATGTACATATTAGGCCTTAAATTTCACTTTTAACATCTCAAGAAAAATAATTTAAAACAACAACACAAAATATCTCCAAGGTAAATTATGAAAATCATATGTGAAATTTTAATATTAATACTTCACAAGATAAAAGATTTCTTCTTTTTTAATGTTTGACCTCAATATTGCAAAGTGTTGCATGGGTAAGAATAGTCTTCACTTTATAACTGTTTAACCTCAATCATATGCAAAACTTTTGTAAAACACTCTAAGAATTTTATAATGAATTAAGATAATCATTAGTACTACATTGTACGCATATGTTTAAATTGATTGTCTTAGAAAGTCTTCAAAAATACATCAAAATGAATGGTCAAAAAATCATCAAACATGACTTTGAAGAAAACAATTACACACAGATATTGCCAATACATAATGCTATATAATCTCTTTTTATAGGCTATTTATTTGAAAGTAAGTGAAATAGCTCCACGTGCTTTATTTTTTATTACAAAGTTTCACAGCATGTTATAGTAAGTTATTTAAGTCTACCCAAATACTTACTAATAATAGTCATCAACTATATCAGAATCATCCATAAAATGGGAATGTTGATCAATAATGAGAACTGAAAAATGGAAAAGAAGAAAATGCCTACATTTACTTAGATAGAATATTGATAAAAAGTTCATCCAACAATTAATAAGTAAATAAATAAATAAATAAATAAATAAATATATATATATATATATATATATATATATATATATGTTTGATTTCTTGAATGTATAAGCTCACTTTTTTTTTTTTGTTTAAAACTAAAATTAGTTCTAACATTACCTTAAAATGGAGTAAAATTATAATTTGATGTGCAATAATTGATTATTTATTGCATGCTTTACTTTTTGAATGCTTTATTTTGTATGTTTTAATATTAATATTATTAATAGTTTTGAGTATATAAAAAAATTGAACGATTACAAAATTGTATGCAAATGTCCCCATTAAATTTTACAAATCTAAATTCAAAGACAAGAAAAATTTTATAAGACACAAAGTTTTTTTTTTTGTATATGTGTAAGTATGATAAGCTAGGCATGAGCAAAAGTTTTCCTCCATTTGACATTTCTTTTACTCAAATCACGTAGTAAAATATTAATTCTAACAATGCATGTTACGTAATAATTAAAAGAGGATACAAAGAATTAAAAAATTAGAATGGTAGTCAAAACTAAATATATTTTCAATTTTATAATAGTTTTAGATACATTGATATAATCTATTAGCATAGTGATGTACTAAAATGAGATACATTTTCAGTATTCTGCATAGTTTTTGTCAATATAATTCTAATCGTATTATGTAGTGGTTTATTTGATTCGTGAAATCTATATTCATGAGTAAGCTCGATTATTATGATTTATTATGCACATATGCATCGATGGAACGAAAGTCATTATATTTGTTATTATTTCAATTTAAAGCATTGTTAACTATATTATAATATATGATTAATGAGAAGCAAATTATATCTCAAACCAACCAAATAACATCTCTACCCGGGCATTTGCACGGGTCCATTAGCTAGTAATTTAAATTCTAGTATACCCCACTGGTTGTACTGTTTTAGAGGTCTTAATTCACTTGACCTTAGTTTCAACCATTTACGAGGTTCCATCTCAGACGACATTGGAAACATGACTTCCATCGTCAGCATTGATATGTCAGGGAACGAACTTGAAGGAAGAATCCCAAGATCCATCAAAAAACTCTGCAGCCTGGAGGCAATTAGCTTGGCATATAACAGATTAGGTGAGACGTCAGATGTTCTTCAAATATTTTTTGGGTACGGTATTAATAGCTTGCGTGACCTGGATCTTGAAAATTGTTTAATTAGTAGTCCACTCCCAAAGTCCTTGGGAAGATTGTCATCATTGAAGTCATTGATCTTGTCTTCTAATCAGTTCAATGGAACACTTCCATAGAGTATTGGACAACTCTCGAAATTAAAGTCATTGAACTTGGCTGATAATCAGTTCAATGGAACTCTTCCAGAGAGTATTGGACAACTGTTGAAATTAGAAGAACTTCATGTTTATGATAACAAGTTGGAAGCAGTTGTCTCTGAAGTTCATTTTTCCAATATGTCAAACCTGAGAGTTTTTATTGGAGCAGACAACCCTTTGATTTTGCAAGTCGGTCCCAAGTGGAGTCCTCCTTTCCAACTTGAAAGCTTGCAACTGCGATCTTGGCGTTACGGATCAAAATTTCCCAATTGGCTTCAAACACAGCAAAGGCTGACCTTAGGTCTATCATCTACTAGAATATCTGATATTGTTCCCACTTGGTTTTGGAACTTTTCTTCTCAGTTAATTTATCTAAATCTCTCTCACAACCAACTTCATGGAGTGATTCCATCCATTCCGAAAGTCAAGCTTACCTACGCCATGATGTAATTGAGCCACAACAGATTCAGCGGTTCATTACCACGTCTCTCTGCTACTGTAGCCGAGCTAGATCTTTCCAATAATTGGTTTACGGGAGGCCTTTCTAGCTTCTTGTGTGGCAGCACAGACAAAGCAAACCAATTACAAATCCTTAATTTGAGAGATAATCTTTTATCAGGAGATATTCCCGATTGTTGGAGGAACTGGTCGTTGCTGGCATATGTTGCACTGGAAAACAACAATTTGAAGGGGAACATACCAAGCTCCATGGGTTATCTTAGTGACCTGCAATCGTTGCACTTGCGCAACAACAGCCTCAACGGAGAAGTACTTATGGTTCTACAGAATTGCACGAAGTTGGTGATAATTGACCTAAGTGAGAATGAGTTTTGCGGAAGCGTAACATCTTGGATGGGGAAAGGGCTTCTGAATCTAATTTCGCTGGACCTTTTTGTTTGAATAAATTTAGCGGTCAAATTCCTTTCGACATTTGCCACCTCCACTCTTTTCAAATCTTAGATCTCGCAAACAACAATTTGTCAGGTGAGATACAAGGTGTATGGGAAATTTTACCGCCATGGCCACAGAAAGGAGTAATGGAGTCGCATTTATTACGAGGTTGAAGTTGGAGGCTGGGTTTCATATGGACGAGATAGTTTTGAGGATGCTTATGTGGTGACAAAAGGAAGCGAATTGCAATATGTTGCCACTCTGTTCCTTGTAACAAGCATGGACCTTTCAAGCAACAATTTATATGGAGAAATACCGAAAGAACTAACTAATTTGGTGGGGCTGCAATCACTCAATCTGTTAGGAAATCGACTCACAGGAATGATACCGAAGAAGATTGGTGACATGAAGTTACTGGAATCTCTTGATTTCTCCAGAAACCAACTCTCGTGTGAAATTCGTTCAAGCATTTCGAGTCTAACTTTTTTGAGCTATCTAAATCTGTCATTCAACAATTTGTCAGGACGGATTCCAACAAGCACCCAGCTCCAAAGCTTTAATGCTTCTTGCTTTATAGGCAACAAACTTTGTGGACCCCCAATAAGCAAGAACTACAATGTCAATGGTGTAACGCCTGATAATCGATATGAAGAAGGTAAAGGTGATAGACCAGAAGTGGACTGGTTTTACTTGTGTATGGCATTAGGATTTGCAGCAGGTTTTTGGGCTGTCTGTCTGTGGTCCTGTACTGTTCGTCCAATTCTGGAGGCATTCTTACTTTCGTTTCTTAGAGATCAGCTTGTACAGACTATGTCTTGCTTTTGGACTCCGTCGTTAAATATCAGAGGTACAAGTGGAACTATTTGGATATTGCATCCAAATTTGAGTATCCAAAATAATAAAAGTAAAAAAAAAAACATCTTTTTGCTATCATTACAAAATTGCAAAACATAAAAGGGTAAACGTACGCGCCCTGAGTCATCTAATTGTGACAACTCTAATTCTATATCTTGATTAACTTATTAAAACCAAACCACTGTCGGTTCTTCTTCCAACTCCATCAGATTCCACAACCTCATTACCTAATACTGTTCTTGAAACGGCAAGTTGCAACTCCAATTAGCAGGAGTTCCACTCCCAATTAAGTAATGTTTTGTTCACATATTAGAAACTGCAGCTGTAAATTTAAGATGGTGGATAATTCATATTATTTTTTTCAATGGCACGTTCAAGACTGATGAGCCGACTTAAGTTTTGAAAACGGGTCTAAATAAATCAATCGTATCGATTACTTGCGTGCTATACATTTCGATACACAATTTTTCATAATCATTACAAAATGAATCTACTACTATATGCTATTTCAAAATGAGCATGACAAACCCCACATTGCGAATTTAACCCCAGAAACTGTCAATGAGGTTTAGTTCCTCTGCTCCAAATCTGCCTGCTCATGGGAGTTCAACTATTTGGAATTTCGTGCGACTTTAAGGGGCGTTCGTTTACGTTCTTCAATTTTCATTTCGACCAAAAAAAAAGATCCAAATGGTATAAAAGAAATGAAAACAACTAGTCACATCTTTTCGACCATCATTGGCCACACACAACCACGAGCACCACCACCACACCTACACCATCACTTCATCACCAAACTCTCATCCTCACAAATGACCACCACCAGAACCATGACAGGTCCACCCATTTGCGGGTGGAGATGAGTATTGATGGTGGTGGTGAGTTTGGGCGGTATAGATTATCTCGGAAGTTTGGCTTGGTTAGGTGATAGATTGGGCACCTTAGGTGCCATGATTTCAAACTTGCACTAAAGCCTAGACTAGCATTTGTCACTTGCCGTTGAAACAAGGATGCGAGTACAAACGAGGAAATCAGTAAATAACGAACTGCTACGTCAAGACTGGTATGCTCTGGCGGCTACAAAATGCTACACAAAGATGTTATGACAACAAAGCGTACCAGTGGAGTTCCAGTATTTTAATACCCTTCCCATCCTTACAGTGCGCATGTCTTTTTCATCCTTACCTTGACCTAGGAGGAGGCAGATCACCTTTCACCTCGAGCGCACTTAAACTGAATACAGTTCAAGAAACTGTTTGGTATACCAACAATAAAATGCATATATTACTCGACTCAAAACAAAAGAGACGTCATTCATTCAATCTGTCACTGTTTAGGGGGACCGGTTGATAATCCCTCCAACGTGCTAGATTGTACCACCAAAGCCTTATATATTCGAGGCATGTAAGCTTCAAATGACCACTGCAATATGACTACTCTATACCACCAAGCGCGTAGGTCAGCTGGTAAGGGGTTGTCCTAGCTTAACCAGAGGTCTCGTGTTCGAGCCCTGGGAATGCAGCTGCGTTAAAACTTGGTAGGGAGAGCTTTTCCGCCCATGTGGTCCTGCCCGGCTCGAACCCGGATTAGTCGGCTCCCAATGTGGTGTCCGGAAACCGGGTGGTCTAACAAAAAAAAAAAAATATGACTACTCTATACTAACTGGTTAAAGTACAAGAAAACTGGACAAGATTCTGCGTGGCTGGTGACTTTCTTAGTTGCATGCTCAGGTAGCCATTCTTGCCTTGCCAAGATAGCGTAGATAAACTAATCATGCAGACCATAGCACACTAAGGGAGTCCAAACAAGAGAGAGGTCTACCATCCTATATCAGTCATGAGGGGTCCATTATAAAATTCTTGAAAAGTACCAAAATGTTTCTTCTAACTACTGCCAAAAGAAACTTGCAAACACAAGTGGCTAATTACAACCTAACTGGACAACAACCAATTGAATTAAAAAAGTAAAATTGGTAGCCAATGAACATATCTGAATACTGGGGAGCAATCATTTGGTTCCGTTTCTCCTAAATAAGCATAAACGCCAATAAATACTATACATATTTGCAGTCAACTCTTTAACCCTCCCCAGTGAAGGTTCTTGATGATTAGCAGGCTCATATCTAAGGAAGTCACTACTGGCAAAAGCTGGCATACCTGTGAAGCTGTGATGTGTGTAAAAAAATTTCTTGTTGGGGCTGGGATCCACTTGAAATAAGCAAAATCCTAGCTTCTCATATTCCAAAAAAACAACTTAGATGTAGTAGTGTACATCAAATAAAATTCCGACAGGAACTGCAAGTCTCATCAATTACAAAGAACCGTCCGTTGCCAAGGAAAGAATAATAACTGATCACAACTTAAAAGTTTAGAGCCTTTCTACTGAAGACGTGTTCCAAACAGTTGCCAGTTTTTTTTACCTGAAAACCCTTTTCAATCATCTTGAGCAAATATATTTAGCAACCCTTGGTTACTGATAACCATGCGGGGCAGAAGGAAAAAATTGAGCAAATATATTTAGCAACCCTTGGTTACTGATAACCATGCGGGGCAGAAGGAAAAAAATGCATTACTTGACGGTCCTAGCTGCAATGAAGTCAAGTAGGAAACATAATAGTGACGACAGCAAGAGAAACTCGTTGTTTTCCAAATTTTGATTGCAAGTAGAAAGAAGTTGCATAAAGTTATTCCAGTTAAGAAATTGTTTTCCTCCGAACATTCACATCTATCAAAAGACATATAAAAAAATGTAACTGGTCTATACGGGAGTTGTGACACAATCAAATAGCGGGGCACCTAAGAAGCACGGACTCGGGTGCAGGTGCGGATACGACACGGGTGCGGATACGCGGATACGACATTTTTAAAAATTTTAGGATACGGGTGCGGCGGGGATACGGCATATTTTATAAATATTTTTTTAATTATATATAATTAGTATTTAATTTTTAAACAATTTAAATCTTAATAATCATAATATATGTGTTTGATATATGTGAAAAGATATTAATATTCCAACCAAAGTAGTGAGTTTTTAAGTTTAATGGGTTCTTTTGTAAATTTTAAAGCTTTCAACCAAATTAGTTAAGTTTAATGGGTTGTTCTATAAATATTAAAATTGTAAAACTGAACATAATAAAGCTTTTATGTGGTATCACTTCTATTTCTATGAAATGCTGGGGTTGATTTATGTAATAACTTAACATTGGGGTCCTTAAATAATATAACAAACCTAATCATATGTAAATAATATAACATAACAAGACATCGACAGTCGTCGACTCTCTGGAAGCAGGCGCACGGCGCTCGCCGCACGCCGCAGTGGGTCGCCGGGACTCGGCGCACGGGGACGACGCAGTGGGTCGCCGGTAAGTCCCCTCCTCCTCCTCGTCCTCCTCCTTCTTCTTCCTTCTTCTTCTTCTTCCTTCTTCTTCTCCTTCTCCTTCTCTCCGGTGTCTCCTCTCAGAATTTCTGTAGTCGCCGGAGTCCCCGATGGTCGCTGGGGTTCCCGATGGTCGCCGGTGGTGACAGATCTGAGCTGATACGCACCTGATCCACACCAGGGATTTAAGAAATTAAAAAAATAAAAAAAATGGCGGACACGCACCTGACACGCACCGGTGCCGCACCCGAGGCGCACCCACACCAGACGCGTATCCGGTGCCGGTGCTTCCCCCTAAGTGCCGCACCGGTGCTTCATAGCGGGGCACCTTGTGCTAGAATGTAATAAGGAATAAACAGGAATGTCCATTTAGTTTCGTATCTGTAACAAAAGTGGGGAACCTATGGCAACTGAAGGGACAAAATTTTTATGAACTGAGAAACGATCTGTCACCCCTCCAACACAACGTGCCATATCTTACAAGCAAAGACGGGAAAAAATTCAAAAATATGCCAGACCCATCAGATTAGCTCAAACTGCAAAGCAACAGTCTGCCATGAATCAACTGGAAATGGAAATTTTCGATTGTTTACATGCATCCAAGTAGTTTATAAACTTTTGCTATATATTAAAAGTACTCTCTTACAAAATGAATGTGCATACTCTATGCATTGTATGTACATAGTAAATGTATCATAATTAGCATATCAACCATGTCGCAAGTACATACAGGTATTTAGAAGGAAATGCAGAGACGAAAGTCACCAACAACTGCTTCCCCACCCAGACTAGCCATTGCCAACTATAATTGATAAGACCTCTCCACATCAATCAGTTAAATGCAGAATCTGTAGCCTCACAATTAAGAAGCTTATACTTGGAAAATGTTTCCTGTATACAATTATCCGGCATTATGTCGTCTTCTAACATACGGTTACAGAATACCAAGGCTTCTGATAACCTTGCAACTTTGCAGTAGACATGAATCAAAATTCCGTAGGTCATTTGAATAGGCAGCAAGTGCATGTCTAAAGCACAATCCATTAGCTGTCTTTTGCAAAGACCGTCAATCAGGATACTATAGCTCACAATATTCGGAGAGATATTGTTCCCAAGCATCTCTTCGTGAAGCTCAAGGGCTTTTTTATATTTCCAAAGAGCAGTAGCCACAAATCATTGTGTTCTAGGTCACAAAATCAAGTTTGGGTCCAACCTCAGAAACCTGCCTAAACAGTTCCAATGCATTTTTCACTCGTCCTTCCTTGAAAAATATGGTAATCAGAACATTGTATACAGCAATATCAGGGTATACTCCATTCTTGAGCATCAGCTTAAAAATCGACAACCCAGCAGTTCCTCTATTCGCAAAATCCATCAATCAGAGTGCAATATGTTACAACATCAGGAGCAAACCCTCTCTTCAGCATTTGGAAGGAAAAAACTAAAGCCTCAGAAAGTCTTCCATTTACAATCATCCCTTGATAAGCACCGTGTAAGTAACTACATCTAGAAGAACATCAAGCTTACCCATTTAGGTATACAACTTGATCCCATACTCTAATTGCTCCAATCTACACCAACCATCAATCAAAGTGTTATAAGTAAAAATAACATGTCTTTTACCCCTCTCTAAAGCGTGGTAGAAGATCATCCAAAGAGCATCAGGCACCCACCCTTGTTTGGTAAGACCATTTATAAGCACATTATGTACAAATGTATTAGGAGTAAGTCCTTTCTTAAGCATATCCAAGTAAAAACCAAACCCAATTCTCAAGTTTCCAGATTTCAGATGCCATCAATAAGACAACTGTAAGTTACAACAGATGGCTCAATGCCATGTTTTATCATCATACCAAAGACGCCAAAAGCCTTAAGAGCCTACCATATTGACATAAACCATCAGCAAGTATGGTATACATCAATCCCCTCCAAAAAATCTCCACCTCTGATAGATGCATCCAGTATGGAACTTAAGATCACCACATCCAAATTGATGCCTCTATCCAAAGCCACCAAGATAAGACGACGTCCCTCCAACTTCCTTGAGTTAGAAAGACTGTTAACAAGAATGCTATAAATTACTAGGTCAGGATCTATACCCCTCGCTATCGTAAGATCATAAAGTTCAAATGCATATTCCAATCTTAGCTCCTTACAGAACGCATTAAGTAACGTGTTAAATGTCATTACACTCGAGTTTGGACCTACTTCTAGAATCAAAGAAAGGAAATCGTGAGCAATTCCCATAGAATTTTCATTGCAGAGACTTCTTAAAATCTTATTACAAACTAAAATTTTCGGCACAAACCCTCTCTCGATCCTTGCCCGGTGGAACTCCAAACCCATTTCAACCTCATCCTTCTTGAAAAACCCAACAATCACAAAATTATACAAATTTAGATACGGAGACCACTCCTGCCTCAAACCATTGACCATCATTGCATTCACATCCAAAATAACATTAATGCACTTATAATCCACCAAACAACTCAACATTGTGGACATTGCATAAGGGGACACCGAAAAACCCATTTCGGACATTCAAAGAAAGATCTCAACTGACCGATCAATCATCCCAATTCGACACAAATTCTCAATCAAGAAACTATATACAGTGCTAGGTTTGATCCCTATCCCTTAAACCCTCCACAAAAGGCATCAAAACAATCAAGTTCCCCATAATTTCCAACTAATTTGATAAAAACCCGTCTAGCGGGATCAAACATACGCTTACTAAGCAGTAAATGTGAGATAGCACAAAAAGATTGAAACGTGTGATTAAGCCCCAAAAAATTCTCAGACCAGTCAAAGAACCTGATTGCTGACGTGGGTTTTGAACGGAGGGTAAAAATAATTGATTCCACGTGGTGGGGTTTTTGATTGGAGAGGGAAGAAGGCTTTAGGAGATCGGGAATTTCTTTGTGAAATGCAATTGTGATTTGGGCCATTTGGGTTTTGGGTAATGTCGAGTTCGAATGATTGATGGGTTTGAGAATGAAGGGGAGAAGTGCCTTTGTAGAGATGATGACGCAGCAGAAGAGATTACCATGGGTAGAAAATTTGTGAAGGTGGTGACTGGTGATGGAATGGAAGTCCCATTCGGTAGGGGGCCGATTGCTTTGAATGTTGCAGAGGGTTTAGCTGTATCTAGTGTTGGACTGCTGGGGGTTTGCTGTCCTAAAATTATCTAAGCAATGGTTTGATGGAATATTGGGAGTATTACCCTTTATAGTTTATAGTACGAGATTTATAAATATAAGGATAAATTACACACGGTACGCCTGAGGTTTATTCTAAACTACACACAGTTCTTATTATCTATTTTTATTACACTCCGCTCCTTGAATCTCGATTTTTTTGACGGTGTTAACGATAGGACACAAAAGACATTTTTACCCTATTCATTCTCCACTCTGCATTTCCCCTTCTCCCTTAACAACTCTCTACAAGTGACTTCTCCCTCAATAATTCTCTACGGTGGTGACCTTGGGGAGATTGTTGGTATGTGATTGACGGAGGAGGTGGTCGTGGTTGGCGATTGGTTGACGTGATTGGTGGCGGGGTGTTGGGCTGTCGTGATTAGTGACCGACAATTCACTACGAATTGACTGTTGGTGGCCATAAGGAGGCCGTTCGTATGGTATTGACGGAGGAGGTGGTCCTCCTTGGCGATTGGTGGTAGGGTTTGGGTTGTCGTGCCGGCGGTGGTCGTGGATGGACCGATTGACAGGAGTAGGTGATTGATTAGTAGCCTTTGGTGGCCCTTGGGGCGACTGGGAGTGGTGGTCGTGCAGCAGTGGTGGTTCACTGACAACGATGGGTCGTCGTGATGACGGAAGGCTGGGTTGCAGTGGTGGTTGCGGCCTACTGTCTACGGTGTGTGGTTTGTGTCTCTGGGGGGGGGGGGGGGGGGGGTCGCGTGTTGTGTGTTTGCTCTGAGTGGTCGATTGGTGGCCCTCGGCATGCGACTGGGAGTGATGGTCTTGCGGCGGCGGTGGTTCACCGTCGTCGTGACTGGGTCGCAGTGGTGGTTCACTACCGTTGTGTGGTTTGGTTGGGTCGCATTGGTGGTGTGGAGTTTTAGTGGCAATATTTGATGAGATTTTGGTTTTTCTTTTTGAAATTTTAAATTAATAGAGTTTAGTAATATAAATTAGGGAGGATAGTTTGGGTAAGAAAAAAGCAAAAAGTGGTGTGTCATGGAATCTCCAAATAGAGTTAGGCGTCCCGTCAGATTTATGCAGCTCCATGAAATGCGGGTAAAAACTTCAGAGAGCAGAATGTAATAACAAAAAAAAGATAGGAGGAGCTGTGTATAACTTAGGGCAAATCTCAAGAGTGTCGTATGTAATTTACCTAAATATAATATAATGTCATAATGAAATAGCCCAAAGTACCCCTTGACGATTGAATGACTTAAAAATAGAAAATATTAAAATCGAAAATGTGCAAAAACCTTTTTGATAAAGTTCCACGAATGCTGCCGCCAACGCTGACCATGACCAACGGAGATCGCAAATTTTGTTGGTGTTAAAGACAGAAGACCCACCCCCATATCCTCCACAACCCTACCGCAACCCAAAATCCCAGCCAAAACCTATCTTTGGCACAACCAACCCAAAAAACCTAGGATTGGCACCACCCAGCCTCCACCCTCTCCCTACCCTAGTTGTTTTGTAGCGTTCCTTCCGTCCTAAATTATTTGATCATGTTTGACTTGCACGCTTATTTAGAATATGAGACATATTTTATGAGTTTCTCATTTTATCCTAGAGATGAGGGGGGGGGGGGGGGGGGAGGGGGGGGGGGGGGGGGGGAGAGAGTGGGGCAAGAGAGAAAACGGGTTGGTAGAAAATTAAATGTAGAGGGAGAAATGAAATAAATAAAGTGTAAATAAAAAACCACTTAGAAAAATCTTTCTTAATTTAGAAAGTGATCAATTTTTTGAGACAGTCCAAAAAGAAAATATGATCAAATCTTGCTGAACAGAGGGATATTTTGCAATCGATTTGAATATTCTCACGACTTCAATTATATCTATTAAAATAAAATAAAAATGTCAAAAACGCTTGAAGAGGCCATACGTAGTGGTTTGGGATGTTTGCGGACATGCAGTGGAATTATGCAGTTCATATAGTGGGGATTGATTGTTACGCCAAGCATTTGTAGAATTTCGGTCAACAGTGATAATAAAGCTTTGATGGTGATGAAAAACAATGTTGATGGTTTATTGTGGCTAAAGAAAGGGCTAGGATGGATGAGTGATACGTTGGCTTCATTGCTCTACATGTGGTCAATTTGTTTTGTTAGCAGATTTAGGATGGAGTAGGAAAAAAGCTCCCATTTATTCGATTCCAACTCACCTATCTCGCCGAAAAAGCTCCTCTCATTCGCCGACGATTCTAATAACCCACATCCCGCCCCACCTTCAAACAACCCCAGGTTCTTAGGGTTACCAACCGGAACGGGATGGATCGGGTACGGATCTTATGAGATTTATACATGTCCCGCTAACCTGATCCGCAACTCTGACTCCGCCTCGCCCAGCCATCGAGTCAGAGGATGAAAACATCATTTTCGATTCGACTTTATAAAAATAAAAAAAAAACTTGATCCCGTCCTGATCTACCTCAACTGTTTTGAGAAATAAACTATTGTTTTACTTTTTAAATGGTACACACACACACACACACACACACAGAGAGAGAGAGAGAGAGAGAGAGAGAGAGAGAAAGCGCAAGTTAAATCAATGTCCAAACTCCAAAGCATGTTCCATCTGTGTAAACAAAAACATAAATTAAATTTATGTCCAAAATCATAAATAAAAATAATATGAAGAAAAATTCAATTCAAGTCCCCACTCCCCCGATTAAGTACACCTATAAGTTATTTGCATATTCCTTATGTGCTGGATTAAATATCAAAAGTCCAGCAGTCCAGAGGGAAGGAAGCTGACAAAAAAAAAAAAAAAAACAGAACAAGAAAAGAGAAACAGAGAAGGAAAGCGACAGAACAGAGCAGCGTGGGGGGAGGAAACCCCCTAAATCTCTAGTATGCATGGTATAGTATGTGTTTGTGGTATTTATATGTGTGTCTCATAGCTGTGGAGCACGTGAGTAAGCCATGAACATGGCTACGCAGAGAGTATATTTTTCTGAGAATCGAATGCCTCGGGTGTAGAATTATGGCAATAGTTTATGAAATCTTGATGTGTAAGTTGTTTTCAATAGATTTTCGGGCTTGAAGGGGTAAAGAAGAAGACTTGTAGTGGTGTAATGGTGTAGTATTTATTTACGTGGCAGTGTGTGTGCAGGGTGTGTGTTTTTTTCTTGGGTGTTCATGGTTCGGGTGGGTGTTCATGTGTATTTTGGTGGGTGAAATTGTGTATAGGGTGTCTAAGTGAGGTTGAAGATGGAAATGGGGTGGGTTTGTGTGTTTTTCAGTGAATCCCCAAGGGATTTGGTGGGTGTTTATGGTGTATGAAGTGTAACACTGTGTGTGTTCTTGAGTGTGTGAGTTTCGGCTGTGTTTGTGAGTGTCCTTATGAGTGTAATTTGGTGTATAGATTTGTGTTAGTGAGTGTTAGGCATGAGTTGATGTGGTTAGGTGTGAGTAGAATGTGTTAGTGAGCTGTTGGAGTAGTGTGTGGGGGAAATGGGTCTCGGCTGGTTCAAGGAAGAAGAAGAGTGTGTGTGTACAAAAGGTGTTTTAGTGTGTGACAATTTGAATAGTAAGCGTAATTGTCTTTAGGCATAGGCAGGCAGTTTTTCACGAATTTTTTTTATAAATAGTTAGGGCCAAAATTAGGCAAAGTACAAAACTGTAGCCCCTGATATTTTTACGAGACGTACGCTCTGGAATTTTTCGAGAATTTTCTGTGTTCGTGAAGAGTGCTAAATTAGGGTACCGATTATAGAAGTTTATCAAATTATTTAGCGTAGCAAACCAAATTATTTTGATTTGAAAATTTTAGAAAATATTATTTTACTGATATGATTTATATTCTAAAATTTTGGGCCATTCTGAGACCGATAGATATTTTTCGCGAAACTGGCCTTTTAGCGCTTTGTCCGGACACTGCTTCAGGATTTTCTGACGAAAATTTTCTAAAATACTTTTTAGCTCAAAAATTAATTCAGGATACTTAAAATAGTGTGTTAAAATATATTTGGGGTTTTCTCGTGCCGAAAACCCTGGGGGTATTTTGGTAATTTACCACCCCGGAAGGGTATTTTGGTAATTTTTACTTATAAAATGTATTTTTGAGTACATTCACATATTATAAGACTATTTTGGCAAGTTCAATCATGGAAACGCTATTTTGGTGACTTAGGAATGTGGGGTATTTTGGTAATTTTTCACCCAGTGGCATTTTAATAATTTTCACATCCAATGAGCGGTTCATTCTGAGATTGTGCGTGAGTTAATAGTAAGTTATAGTACAGTGTTATAAGGTACATTCTAATCTTTGAACTGTTAATGTTTAGGTTAAAGCAAGGATTGTTTCGGGTAGGTTATTATAGCTGCGAACCAGGTAAGAGTTTCTATCCGGACCCCAGTCATCAGTTTGCTTTCGCAATTATTCTTTTGTTTATTTATAACCGTTGTTGAACTCTAAGTATGCATTGATTTTGATCTGTTATTGTCAAGTAAACCCTGATGTTGAACCTGATTCAATTATTGAACTCCTGTAAGTACTCACTTTTTATTGCATATTGAGTACAAATCTGTATACTGATTCTGAGATATATGTTATTGCATATTGAGTACAAATCTGTATACTGATTCTGAGATATATGTCTTCTGTATACTGACATGGGAATCTGTTCTGTTCTGAGGCGGGCTTTATAAGGCTGGTCTGAATCCTACGTGGAACGTAGGCTAATACCTAAATGGACTAGTATTCTGGTACATCATGCATGTGTACATTTTCTGAGCCTTGCCTGTATGGCATTGCTACTACCAATGTTATTAAAAGCGCGCCTAGGCGCGAGGCGGGCTAAGGCTCACTACTCGCGCCTCGCCTAGGCCTAGGCGCAGCTCGTTCAAGAAGGCGCGTGCCTGGCGCGCAAAGGCGCATAGCGGGGCAGGAGGCGCAAAGCTAGGTGCACGAGCTCTTGCCGTTGGATATTCCATCATGTTTTTACGTGGGCCGTTGGATATGATTTCAGATTTTTTACATTTACAAGTCTTAGAAGTCTTAAGACACTAACACAGTAAAATCAAAATCCCTAAATATGTTACACGAGTCAGTCACTCTCACAGTCTCAACTCTCACGCACGATCGCCGCTTGCTTGCCTTTCCCGTCGCCGCCGTCGACATTCTGTTAACTTGTAACTTTTTTTTGTGTTTGGAAGATTATTAATTGTCGTCTTCTGATTTTTTTTAACGAAAAATATTAATCAATAAAATAATACACAAAAAGTGAATGTACGTTTTTCGATAATACACAAAAAAATACTAAAAAGCATCCTCAAGGTCATGTTAGGTTTCATGAGATTGTAGCCAGGTACCAAACTTAGAGGGAAACCCACTGTCGGCCGATAAGAATCAATAAAGGTTTTCTGAATTTCTAGTCCATTAAACTTGATAATCAACTAAGCTTTTCTGAATTGTCAATATAACATCTCAATCAACAAGTACTCAGGGAATCAAATCTATCAATATATGAAAATTGAATTAGGAAAGCAATTGGGATCCGAAAGTGAACTTGTTGTTGCATTCTTTGTGGTACTAATGTTCAGGTTCTGAAATAGACTCCTATATGAATAAAGTCATGGTCAGATGTTGTAAATATTTACAAGCACTTAAGACTAAATGTGAATCATATGAAACACATCAGAGCGCATCTTACAAGAATAGAGCAAGAGCGCGCACACACACACGTATACATTAAGTAGAAAACATTGTTGTACAACGTCATTCTTATTGTATTCTCTCTTTTCTCCAAGCCAAAAACTGATAGCGATTATGGAGTTCAATTGAGAGGATTTTTATATTTCGGCTACCTGCTTATCTGATTGACCATTGTAACATGTCTAATCAATTAAGAACACGCACAGTGAGTGAAAATGAACAAAAAGTTCCTACCTCCTCTCCGTTTTCAGTACCAGTAACAATGCGATACAAATTACCACGAAAGCCAAGGAAGCACACAGCCAGTACAAAGACACATTCAGTTCCAAGAAAACAAACCGTAATGTTATACATGCCAATTTTTCCATCAAATGACGATGTTGAAATGACCCCAGGGATCTTTGGATACCAGTGAGCATCAAAATTCCAGTTGGTTCCAGTAGGCAGTTCAGAAACAATCTGGAAAAGAAACATATAAACATCAAACACAGCATCACAAGGTCAGGAACGAGCAATGATCGGGAAACTACAAGCCCAAAAGAACAGAACAAGAGAAGCTAAACATATAACAGAATTTACAAACTAAGGTAAATAATCATACCTCTCCTGAAACCATGTCCCAGCAAATAGTACGATTGTCCTTGGCACAGGTAAGCAAATAGGAGCTATCACTCTGTGAGTCATCGCTTCGTCCGGTTCCTCGCCGCCGGCTCGTCGATCTAGGCTAGATCTGGCCGGAGTTGGTTGAGGTGAGGTCGTTGCTTGTCAGTGACTGTGAGTCATCACTTTGTCCGGTTCATTGCCGCCAGCTCGTAGATCTTGGCTAGATTTGGCCAGAGTTGGTTGAGGTGAGGGCCGCCGACCGCCGTCCCTGACCGGTGACTGAGGCGCCGTGAGCCCGTGATCGGTGACTGTGAGGGCGCCGTGGCCATGAGACGGTGAAAGGTAACCTACCAAGTTATAATATTCTATATCTTTAGAAGCTTCTTTGAATCTCGAGTGGTTCCATTCTTGATCAATATAGATTTTAAGAACTTATTTAGCTGCTCATTTATCCCTCTGACAACTTCATTAAATAAGCCTTAGGTCTGTGAACTTACGAGAGACTTCATTAATGGTTTAATATTCTGGTAGTTGATTATCCGCCATCTTATCCCGTGATTTGGAATTATTGCTAGAATGCTGCTTTATGTTGCAGATTCATAAAAAATACCGTCAGGGGACGTATGGCCGTAGGAGATACCGTCTTAACTGCATAATGATTTCCCCAGAGTTTGCTTCCTGCCACCACATCGGAAGAAAACTTAAATTCACTACACCTATTCCCGAAAAAACTTATCTATGTATTCCTCCTCTAGCCACAAAATCATAGAAGACTCTAGTCTATCAAGGTCAAAAGATGTTGTATTGCTTTCTCTCCATAGTCCGTCAAGTACAGAAAGGGAAAGCCACTATCTCCTCATCGGGTTCCTGTAAACTCTGGTTCCCTTCCACAGTACATAAGTTCCCAACTGAGCATGGTCTGAAGTCCCCTCAACCGTGTATAATTTCCACCACGATATGATTCCTTCTGAATGGAAACATATGTCGCTTATTTATTCTTAATCCAACTCTTTGGTATACGCTTGTGAAAAGACGACGATTTTTTCCACCTAAAGACGAGATTTTGTTGCTTTATGTTCTTTGGGTCGGTTGTGGAAGAGAGCGAGCTAGCCTATGATTCCATATTCTATACAAAATTTATGTTTCTTCATACAAAACCTTGGTGCGGAATGATATTTTATGTTGTAAACTTGTTATATGGTTAATACGAAGGTCTCTAGAGCTACGTGCGTTGTTTCTTGGAAAGTACAGCAGAAAATGACTCTCAGCTGTGTCAAGTCCGTGTGTTTGGCTATTTAATCAACCTCATTGGCGAAGGCAACTTTAAAAAAAAAAATTGATCTTTAAGAAAACTGGTGCTTGGTTTACGGTTTACCAGATCATATGATGCTCCAGAGTCTTGCGAGTGTTCCATAGGTACAAAGGTTGATACTTTAGATTATGGAGTGAGGTCATAGCATTTGGACGTTGTTTTGCAACAACTGGAGAAGATGGATGGCAAGTAACAACATCCCAACTTTCTTAGTACGATATTTGTTCTTTGGTGATGATTCCGTGTCCTTTATTATCATGTATATGATTCGATCATGTATCGTGATTGACTGACGTAACCAAGATAACTTTCTGTTTATTGCAACAGAGGTTGCTTTTCAGGTCGACTTCTTTTGTATAAACATGTTGGCAGTTGTGATCGCTTTGGAGAGTTGTATGTGATGCAATTATACGGCATTCTGGCTACATACTTATTAGTTTCTCACTTCTTCGTTCTTTCCTTGGGGAGCTGTTGCTAAGATTGTATTTCAAACTAGTATGGCTTGAATTCTTCATATTTCATGGAGTGCTCCATGAATGGTGCAAGTTTGGTGGAAGCTTGGAGGAAGCGAGAATTTTATCATGGCTTGCATAATGCCTAATGGAGTCACGTCTTCAGTCCCATCTAGCATTATTTTGGATCTCTCAACAGGTTTCTTGTTGTACATGCTTCCAGCACTTCAAGAAACCGGGCTATATATCCTACGGTTCTTTGTTAAGTTCCTGATATGGCTAGTAGTTCTTATAGCATAATTGATAATTATAATAATTATCAGTTATGCTATAAGAACTACTAGCTCATTCTCTAACCTGAATGCAATAATTAAATTATTGCATTCAGGTTAGAGAATGAGCATTCAAGCCGTTTGGTCAGATCGCGTTTAGTTTACAAAATTTCTCAATCCCGTGCATTGCAATCGTACATAATATAGTTAATTTATATGGTCTTGAACATCATTCAAAACAGACATATGTGTACTTCCATTCGGTGAAGCAGTTTTCTACGGCAGCAGATATTCTGATCACGTCCTATTTCAATGCTAGCTTGGGGTTGCCCCTTCAGTAGGGAAACCACAAAACAGGCATAGCAGAAGCCAAAGCAGGTGGTGTTGCAGGATCCAGTAACCGGTATTGTGCTGGTGTATGTCTTGCTTTGGCATCACTAACAGCTCCCTCTGTTCTAGCAGCCCAAAACAAAGCAAGCACACCTAACAGTTTCACGAGAAGTCTTTCACATGCTGTTGTATTAAAATCCTCCTCTTCTTTCTTCAGGTACCAAGCAAGAACAATGTACATGCAAAATCTTGTCAACAAAACCCTACCCTCCTACCTGCAAGAACTATCTTCAGCTCCTTAGACATTGTTTTCTTTTTGCGTAGTTCCAAGTAAATTGTTGTCTGACTCAAGCAATTATGAGTTGATTCTGTTCTCAAGTGCAACCTATCACGGACTCGAGAGACATTTTCACACAAATATGGATAGCTATACCTGAATAAGGTCCCCAGGCCTTCTTTCCAATATATATTCTCAGTGTTCAGGTGATGTTAGGGTTGGTGCAAAGCTTAGTGCAGCTTTACACGCCGCCGCTAGGCTCGTTGTATGATACAAGCTAATATTTTCCATACACACTCCTTGTGCTAGGCTCCACACATTAATGAGTCCGTGACATAATGCTATGTAACCTTTGATAACGGCCAAAAAGAGACGTGTCCATCATCGGAACAAACTGTTCATGAAAAAAAATTCAGTGAATCAAGCAGTAACGTAGCTGTCATCATCGCAAATACAAGAAGAGCTCCAAATAGAATATTGCATGTATTAGAAGCTGTCCCGCTTGTCAAGATTAGATTTTCATCTCCAGTCAAGAGTATTGATGCAACTGTAAAATAAATGCAAACATATCTCAAAGAGGGCAACTTTAGTCGATGCTTCACACACGAGCGCGCACAGAGGTGGGAGCCGGGAGAGGAGGGGAGCGAGAGAGGCTCGAGTATCTTCTCCTGATTCACACAAATAATAGCCAAAACGCTTGCCGAATTCAAATGTTAACACAAAGAAACAGGTACAGATTACATAATGCAACATGATTTATGAACCAAAACTCAATAAGCAAAAAAGGCAAACATTAAACCCCAATACCGATAAGCTTAAAATGGTTCCTCAAGGAAAAAGTGAACAAACATTTACAATATTGAAGTGCCCTTTTACACCCAACCACAATAAAGAGGATGAAAAAGTGCCAGAGAAAAGATTAGACAAAATTGTAACAAGAGCGTGAAGAAAGCTAAATCAGAATTGACAAAAAGCTTCATCAGAAAAGCTTGACAACTCTGAAAATTTGAGCTCCTCCTGTATTGTTTCCCTAGTGGGTAGCAGCAACGGAAATCTGTAATTCAACGAGCCAGGAGGACGGACCGTGGGACTAAAATGCATAACCTCCAAAACAATGGAGTCACATTCCTTACCAGGTTCACAGTAGATGAACCATGATTTAGAAGTCGTACGTTGTCCTACCGCTCTTTAAGATAAGGCACAACATATCCGAAATATCTGATGAAGACGAGGAATTCAAGAAGTTCCACGACTCAAGCATAAGGCGTTTCCTTGAACCCTTGACATGAACAACCTATATACAGGAATAAAGCCAGATTTGAGAGTTCGAATCCCTTTATTTAGCGATCTTCATCAATATGATAGGACCAAAAAAAAGAAGCCATAATTGAATTCAAGAATCATCGTGAGAAAGTTGACTCAAAAGTATACCTCGACGTCCAAGGGCATCCCATGAAACCGACCAGCGCCTTCTGGCGGTGTCCAATTGTAGACAGAACACGGTAAGAAGAGCACCGAAGCGCCACCAATTTCCTCTACAAAAGGTTGTCGTCGAGTAAACCTTTTTGTATCGAAGGAAGGGTGAGATTTTACGACCCAGGCAAGAGCTAACTGATCTCCAAGCATCCGGGAAGCTTTCATGTACTTGGAGCTGTAAATCTTCAATACCTCTTGTAACAGAACTTTTGCCCTACAGCCAATTTCATCATAATCTTCAGTAAGCGTGAGAATAGTTCTAAAGGCTACAGATATTTCCAGGAAATGGAGGCAAAATATCATAGATGTTTCAAGTTATTTGACAGGCTAGTGGAATGGGGAAAAAACAAGCAAAAAGGTTCCCTAAATCTCAGAGATATTAGCCCCTCGAAAAGCAAGAACATGCCTAATCAAGAGCCATCCTGTATTGAACACCGACATATGTAAAGTTTACAACCTAAATGGATTGGAGGGCGTGGATGTAGCATTACTTCTCCATGTCCAAAATATCTTCGTTATTTAGACACCATTCGTGACTTGAGAAATTCATTAAAATTGCCTCCACACCACCGTGATTTCTTAGTGGGACATAATCCCTGCAGAAATATGCACAGTGCGGCTAATGGCTCTCCCATAAACTAAATGCTACCTTGTCCATAAAGTAATCACCCTTTTGCAAATCGATTTTGACAAGTCTTATAATCCCACTAACACCCAAAAGTGTGCAATTCTCAATGCCACAAGTTCCCTCTCCTCTGTATGTACAATCCTTCTTTCTCTACCACTGTTCACCAGCTCTGTCAGCAACCATCATCTCCACCTACCACAGCACCACCACCATGTTGCGAAGCCACCCGCCTACACAAGTTATTCACGTCAATGCAATTGCCAAAGCAATCGCATCAAACCATCCATCCACACAACTCATTCCTCCATGCACCACCGATATCACCTTCCCAACAACCTGCGGCAATTAAATCCCCTGTTACCAGACAGAATTAAGTCCTGCCACATCCTCTCCCCCAAAAGTTATGGAAAGTGGTCTTTCAACTAAAATTCAGGGGTGAAGTTATGATATAACGGAGAAGCAACTTTCCAACAATGTACAATGCCAGAAGTTGTATAATTCTAACGTTTTGATTTCTGGATTAGCCAGTAAACAAAACGCAAATGCCCAAACAGTATATTTGTGGCCAATTGAACCACATAAAGAGGGGAATCATCTACACACCTTAGAAGTGCCCCTCACGGCTGTAAATCCTGAATTCAGAGGCTGATCTTTGTTGTTCCGGAAGGTGAGCGCCACATGAAAATGTTGGTAGTTATTAAATACTTGTCCCAGGTCGTCGCCAACAACTGCTACATCCGAGTCAGTAAAAATGTAATGATTATATTTCCCCTGCCACTGGGAGTGATCCTCAAGCCTTGATTGTAGAAAGGCCTGCATAAACAAAAGAGAGTTGACATCTTCAAAACAAATGTCAAAAAATTAATGGTTGTGATGTTTATTTGTACATGTCTGGTCAGTATGTTATTGACGTTGTTAAATGCTCAATGAAGTATTTTTCAATCATATGCTCTTTAGACCCCTTACAATCAGCCACATGGAAAGAGAAGAGGAGGAGAGTTCAATCTGGACGCAGCATCTGAACAAGCATATTTCCAGACATTCAAAATAACAGTTTATATGTTCACCTTGAATGGGAAATAGAGAAACCCCATTTCTGCGAACTGGAAGCGCAGATGCTGGATCAGTGATAACGACCATGTTGCTTTTGGGCATCATAACCTGCAAAAATTCTATTTCAGAATACAACTGCCATTAAAGCAACTCCATGCTCTGGTCCAGGCAATTGGTCAAAGATTAAGAAGAAGCATGAACAAGCAGTTATATATGTTCTCTCTTTTGGCTGCTAAATTAATTACAGTTTCAGATGCATGTGGCCGATAACACTATACTATATGATGTCCCCCAAACCGAGATCTGACCAAGTTGAATTCAACTTAGGATCCTTGAGAGAGCTATGTCAAAGAGCTTGGCCGAATGCACGGAAGGGAATTTTGCTCTTCTCCCGCAAATCTTCACTTAACGCCATGCCGACTCTCTTCGTCATAAAGCGTGGAATTAGACCGAGGTAGTGTAATTTAGGAACTACTCCTTATATTTAATACATAGGAGATCAAAACACAGCCCCAGGAAAAAAACATCTGGAGGATTTGGTTGGGTAACATTCCAATTTCCACCTATAACCAAGAATTCAGTCTTAACTCAAAGAATTACATCATCCAAATATTACATGTTTGGAAAAAGAAGAAGAACCAAAGAGGACTCGGATCTCTTGTTTATGAACATCGTCTAAGATTGGTATATTGAGATAACCTTTTACGTTCTTTTTTACACCCTCATTTCCAAGGCGCAAGCAGAAAAATAAGTTTGCTAAAGAGGTATATATATGGGGATTAAACTTCAACCACTATGTTTTAGAAGTATGACCAATATGATTATTATTGTTAAGTGGAAACAACATGGGATTATGGTTGTCTAATCTCGTTAAAGAACACAGTGAAGGTTCTTTCAATTACTTCTTTCAAATGTATAATCAATGCTCATGTCACCACCTCGCCCCCCGGCCTGCCACCTCCTGTTCCCCAAAAGGAAACTTTTCAAACTGCTAGCACCTTCACAAGAACTGGGCCTTGAATTAAAATCGAGAATCCTACTGGATGAGATAAAAATAGTATTACCTGAATGAAATTGAAAAAGACGTTCAAAATGGCCATTGACCTCTCCACCTTGTTGTATGACATCTTCCCAACAGTAACTAAGTCATTTGATCTACTAGTAACCTGTCTATCAATACTAGAGTGGTAAATGGCAAAGACAGTGACAAAGGCAATGCCATTCCCGTAGTTGGAATTTCCAGAGGAGGTAGAGCGGCGGGTCTTGTTAAGAGCTTTAACGCCTGTAACATGGCATGAGATACTGTTTGCGCTGCTGGGCAAACTCACAATCGATTTGTGCACCAGCGGCACAATCGATTAAAAATATGAGATCTTTTTTGCCCTTAGGGCCTAGGAACTTCTCCGAAAATGGAAAATGAAGACGAAACGTAGAAAGTAGAAAGATTGAGCGTCCATAAAAGACAAGAGAGCTTTCGATTGATTGCAAATGTTTACACATGAATGTTTTCAAGCCTAGAAACTAAATTTTCTATCGATGGCAACAAAAGCCTCTAAACTAAAGAAAGAAAAAAGACTTGAAAAAGTCTTGATATGTCTGGTTGATTATGTCCTCCTTTTCTTCTTTGACCCAATATTTATACTAAAGGCTTTGTAGAAAATAGCTATCATTACAAGAAATTACTCACTCAATGAGATAAACTACTCACTTAAGAAATAACACTACAAGGAATAAGGCCTTTAGCGACGGATTTTCCCGTCGCTAAAGGCCTATATTCCGTCGCTAAAAGTTTTAGCGACGGAATTACCGTCGCTAAAAGTCCCTCGTATAAAAGGCCGTTGCTAAAAGTTTTGCGACGGAATTCTAAAATCCGTCGTCTAATATAGAAATTTTGGCGACGGATTTATTTCCGAATTAGCGACGGAATATCCGTCGCTAATTATGTTTTACGTACTTTAATTTATTTTCTTTTTTACGAAATTAGCGACGGGATAAAATGTTTAGCGACGGAATTAATCCGTCGCTAAAAGTTAAAGTCATTTTTTTAATTTTTTAATGCCCAAACCTGTAATAAAAAATTCAAACCAATTGGGTCCCATCCTCCGTCAACAATCTCAATATATCAAATGCACGATTAACAATCTAAAATCGTCGATTAACAAATCATCGATCAATAATCACAATTAACAACCTAAAATTATCAAATAAATAGTCAATGTTCACAACATTGTTCAAAATGTACATATCCGATGCGATTAATTTAAAATATTGTCTAATTACGCCTCAGAGTTCAACATTAGGGGAAAGGCTTTTCACAAGTGCTTTGATCAAACACGCTGACTTGAAAACGCATTTGGCCCATGTGTTGAAAGACTACAAAGTCTCCTAGATGGAGGTCATGTTGTTGCACGAATTCGTTCCAACCCTCTTCGAAGCAAAGAACCTCTTGGCCAACCTTCTTCTTCAATTTAACAAGCCATGACCCCTTGCGGCTGGTTAAAGTTGCTTCAAATCTCAATGTGGTAAGCAATCGCCAAAATGCTACTGGTATGGCCTAACATATTCACAATACAGTAAGACATGTAAGTTTTTAACCAAAGATAAAACTTTTAACACACACGAAAACATAGAGAAAGCGGGATGACATACAAGTTCTGTATGAAAACCAGGCATCATGACCTTGAAGAAGTGCCTGTTGACTGAAACGTCCCTGTTCACCGAAGTAGAAGCCATTTAACCTACTTTAACATGAAAAACCAATCGATGATTATTCAATCGACGAGAATCAATTTCATAGCTGAATTAAATCTATCAAATTATGTTCAAGTGGTGCTAAAAAAACAGATCCACAGTGAGTTGTAGCTAAAATGACTACCACAAAAATCTCAACTACGCACATCATCATTTCACCACCCAAATAGCCACCTATGTCACGGAAAGTAAGAAGCAAAATGTTATTGTGCGATAAAGTCCTGAGTAAGAGTATCAAGCTATGGCGCATGCTCCATATTACCGCTAATAAGACAGCTCCCGTAGTCTTATATAAGCTTGGTTTTGGGAATCCATCTCCTGTGCAGTTTTAGTGTCTATTCATATTGCTTCCAATCAAAGGCCACTCTGCCCTTGGGAATAGTGTGTGTGTGTGTGAAACTATTCTCACCTTTTCCACCACCCTCTTTTCAAGGGATTACAAGATGTGTGTTAGTCACATTGGCAGCTTTCAAATGTCGCTAAAATGTCACTAGCAATATCTACTTATAACTAGTGACTTGATGAATATATTCCAGAGTTACCATGTTCATTAAAATTGCCTCCACACCACCGTGATTTCTTAGTGGGACATAATCCCTGCAGAAATATGCACAGTGCAGCTAATGGCTCTGGCATAAACTAAATGCTACCTTGTCCATTAAGTAATCACCCTTCTGCAAATCGACTTTGACAAGTATCTACATTGAATTTGCGTTAACAAAGGAAAGGTAAATTCTTAAGAAGTACAGATAAGACTATTTTTCCAATTGGTACAAATAAGGCTTCAATAGTTGATTTCTCAGAGTTGCTATTTGTGAATAATTTTGAGTTAGGAAAATATGCTTCTAGCAACACTTACTCCAATCTCAAAAACACTTGGTAGAGAATACAAGTTTGGAAGTCAAGGTCCTGCACAATAATTAGTAAGAGGAATCTTGGAAAATCACTCGGGGACCATCTCAAGGACATTTCAGCCATCACTACTTTCAGTCAATGACAGGGTCTTCTTTTCTTTACTTAATTCTGGATCATAGTGTCTTCCCCTGTACTTGCATGGCCTTCTATTTGAGGCAGTCTGATGCATTTGAGAACAATAAGGTAACTCTGGAATATATTCCTCAAGGCTGCAGCATGAATATGTTCACGAGAGCTGCTGTGGTTCTTTTCCTTGTCTGCCTCATTACAGCAACTACTGGCAATAGAAATTCCTCTATGTTGTGCTTAGAAAACGAGATGCAAGTTCTTTTGAGGTTCAAGAATGATCTAACAGATTCTTCAGGCCGCCTCTCCTCTTGGAATATGGTGCACAATGACTGTTGTTACTGGGCAGGAGTTGTCTGCCATAGCTTCAGCGGCCATGTCGTCGAACTCCACCTTCAAAACCCGTACGGAGATTGTCTTTTTAACCATTCAGATGCAGGCGATGACGCTTACGTGGCCTGTAAGAACAACAGTTTGGGTGGTAAAATAAATCCTTCATTGCTCAACTTGGAACAGTTGAGTTACTTGGACTTGAGCCACAATGATTTTGGAGGGATTCAAATTCCCAGCTTCATTAGTTCTTTGAGGACTTTGCGGTATCTGAACCTCTCTGGTGCAGGATTCGGTGGATTAATTCCTCCGGGACTTGGAAATCTCTCAGATTTGCGCACTCTTGATTTTGGATATTCTTCATATATTCTCAGAGCTGAGAATTTCAGATGGCTTTCTGATCTTTTTTTCCTGCAACATCTTGATCTAAGTTTTGCAAACCTCAGCCAAGCTTCCGATTGGTTGCAGGTAACAAATATGCTTCCTTCTTTGGTAGAGTTGCGCTTGTCGTACTGCAATCTAGATCTCTCTGTTTCTCTTCCCAACATGGTCAATTTTACTAGGCTAGCCGCCCTCGATATTTCCTACAACTGGCCATTTCGTTCTCCCCTACTAATCAATTGGTTGTCTAGTCTCGCTGGCCTTCGTTTTCTTAATTTACGAGACTGTGGCATTTCAGGTCCAATGGCAAGTGGTCTTGAGAACATGACCAGTCTTACACATGTTGATCTGTCTTTCAATAATTTAAATTCTAGTATACTCCACTGGTTGTACCGTTTTAGAGGTCTTAATTCACTCGACCTTAGTGGCAACTATTTACGAGGTGCCATCTCAGACGACATTGGAAACATGACTTCCATCATCAGCATTGATATGTCAGGGAACGAACTTGAAGGAAGAATTCCACGATCCATTCAAAAACTCTGCAGACTGGAGGCAATTAACTTGGCAGAGAACGGATTACATGACACGTCAGATGTTCTTCAAATGTTCTTTGGGTGCGGTATACATAGCTTGCGTGAACTTAATCTTGAAGGTTGTTCAATTAGTGGTCCACTCCCAAAGTCCTTGGGAAGATTGTCGTCATTAAAGTCATTGGGCTTGGCTGATAATCAGTTCAATGGAACTCTTCCAGAGAGTATAGGACAACTGTCGAAATTAACGTCATTGACCTTGTCTTCTAATCGGTTCAATGGAACTCTTCCAGAGAGTATAGGACAACTGTCGAAATTAACGTTATTGACCTTGTCTTATAATCAGTTCAATGGAACTCTTCCAGAGAGTATAGGACAACTGTCGAAATTAACGTCATTGACCTTGTCTTCTAATCAGTTCAATGGAACTCTTCCAGAGAGTATAGGAAAACTGTCGAAATTAGAAGGACTTTGGATTGATAATAACATGTTGGAAGGAGTTGTCTCTGAAGTTCATTTTGCCAATCTGTCAAACCTGAGAGTTTTTTATGGAGATGACAACCCTTTGATTTTGCAAGTCGGTCCCAAGTGGAGTCCTCCTTTCCAACTTGAAGAATTGGGAATACGATCTTGGCATTGCGAACCAAAGTTTCCCATTTGGCTTCAAGCACAGCAAAAGCTGACCGAGTTAGATCTATCATCTACTAGAATACCTGATATTGTTCCCACTTGGTTTTGGAACTTGTCTTCTCAGTTAATTTATCTAAATCTCTCTCACAACCAACTTCATGGAGTGGTTCCATCCATTCCGAAAGTCGATCTTGCCTACTCCGTAATATACTTGAACAACAACAGTTTTAGCGGTTCGTTACCACGTGTCCCTGCTAATTTAAGTGAGCTAGATCTTTCCAGAAATTGGTTTATGGGAGGCCTTTCTCACTTCTTGTGTGGCAGCACCGACAAACTAAACCAATTACGAATCCTTCATTTGAGAGATAATCTTTTATCAGGAGATATTCCCGATTGTTGGATGAACTGGCCGTCCCTGAGAGTTGTAGCACTGAGAAACAACAATTTTAAGGGGAACATACCAAGCTCCATGGGTTATCTTAGCGAGCTGCGATCGTTGCACTTGCGCAACAACAGCCTCAACGGAGAAGTACCTATGGCTCTACAGAATTGCACGGAATTGAAAGTAATTGACCTAAGTCAGAATGAGTTTTGCGGAAGCACTACTTCTTGGATGGGGAAAGGGCTTCTGAAGCTAATTTCACTGAACCTTCGTTCGAATCAATTTAGTGGTCAAATTCCTTCCGACATTTGCCACCTCAACTCTCTTCAAATCTTAGACCTCGCAAACAACAATTTGTTAGGTGAGATTCCAAGGTGTATCGGAAATTTTACCGCCATGGCCACAGAAATAAGTAATAAAGGCAAGATTTCATACTCGATTTATAATGGAGGGTTTTTGGAGGATGCTTATGTGGTGACAAAAGGAAGTGAATTGCAATATGATGGCACTCTGTCCCTTGTAACAAGCATGGACCTTTCAAGCAACAATTTATCTGGAGAAGTACCGAAAGAACTAACCAGTTTGGTGGGCCTGCGATCACTCAATCTGTCAGGAAATTTTCTAACAGGAATGATTCCGAAAAAGATCGGTGACATGGAGTTATTGGAATCTCTTGATTTCTCAAGAAACCAACTCTCTGGTGAAATTCCTTCGAGCGTTTCGAGTCTAACTTTTTTGAGCCATCTAAATTTGTCATTCAACAATTTGTCAGGACGGATTCCAACAAGCACCCAGCTCCAAAGCTTTAATGCTTCTTGCTTTATAGGCAACAAACTTTGTGGACCACCGGTAAGCAAGAACTGCACTGTCAATGGTGTAGCGCCTGATAATCGAAATGAAGAAGGTAAAGGTGATGGACCAGAAGTGGACTGGTTTTACTTGTGCATGGCATTAGGATTTGCAGCAGGTTTTTGGGCCGTCTGTGGTCCTATACTGTTCATCCGGTCCTGGAGGCATGCATACTTTCATTTCTTAGAGATCATCTGGTGCAGACTATGTATTGCTTTTGGAATCCGTCGTTAAATCTCAGAGGTACAAGTGGTATTGCACGTGAATTTTAATGCTTGATTATTGTTAAAATAAAATCATGTTGAAGTTGCTATCATCTTTCCTCAACTTCTCCGGAATTTGCTGTTCTTATAATTATAATTTAGTGCAATGAGTAACAATGATATAGTACCCAATTAAAACCCTAATTTTGTAATTTGTCACTAATACCCTCAACAGGAAATGTTTATTAGCTTTCAACTCAGTATAGTACGTTTTTGTCATTAAAACATTACATTCTGGTTTTTAGCTATATTTTTCAAACTTAATTTAGCACCTATTAAGTCTGAACAACATAGAACAAAAATAAAAGAAAGATTTCAGAAGCCTATATTTTTCAAACATCTATGCTATACAAGAAAGATTTCAGAAGCCTCATAATTTAAAAGTCTGAACAACATAGAACAAAGATACGTACATACTTACTCAGGCACAAGCTAAACACAATGCTATGAAGCGCGAATTTAAAATTTAAGATGAGCTTTATATAAACTGAAACTGATGTGAATTCAGCAACATAGACAACATATTATATGTATTACCAGTTTCATCCATACCACCATTGCCACCTTTTTAAGAACCGTCTCCTAAGTAAGCTTCATGTATCATATGTTGTCAAATGAGCAAGATTCATAGTTCTTAGTAACGTCACCTTGTGCATTTGACCATCATCTTCTTCTAGTTTTTATACAGTTACTTCACTCTATGGATATTAATACAGTTACTTATATATATGGTTGTGCCTTTCATAGTAGGCTAGAAGTATGACATAGATTAACATTATAAGGACATAGCCAAGTTATGCCATAACAAAGTTTCATCCATATAAGGACTGCCACCATTATGCCATTGATGTCTTGTTGATATTTTTGTATGCATGCATGCATATGGTATACTTATAGATACTGTAGACTTAGATATCTATCCTTTTTAAAAGAAAATAAAACTCGTAGGAGAATCAAATAAGGGGCTAAATATGGCAAGGAATTAGTGGAGAAAGGAAGTTAAAAGACTTAAAAATAAACATTGTCTTTTAATAGTAAAATCAAAAGTATTAATGTTATTGTTCAATGAGGTATATAAGAAGGGTTCCAAGAAGTAATCGTAAATTGAACAAAGAAATAAGACCATTCATTGACCACATTATCAATGTTGGTATAATGAGTACTATTATTACGTTTTCGTATAAGAAAATCAAGAATAATAGGACTTGAGGGACATTATGTAAATACTTAGGGCTGTTTAAGTTATGTGAATGTTTTAGACCAACTCTCAGTATTATAAGTGACGTTGACATAGATATAAATTCAAATACAGAGATAAATAACTGAGAAAGAGACAGATACTTTGGAAAAAAGAACCATCTAGCATTTGATAATGACCTGAGAGAGAAACTATGAATCCAGTATTAGGAGATGGAAAGTCTTCCAAAGGCCATATCATTAATTCATTGAAGTCAAAAATGAAGGATAACGATGACATTACAAAAAGTTTGAGGGACAATTTTGTCCAAAAAATAATTTACACTCATTCACACTTTTATATGTAGTATAGAGATAGATTATCTTAGATTACTTGTTCGAATCTAGTGTTCATTTCACTGTGATATGTTGTTTCAATGCACATACTTGTTTCTGTTTATTAGGTATAACTTTGTTTAAAGGCGGCATAGCCAGAGGAAGGCATGAAGTGCTACACAATAAAATAAATCTACTAAATTTAGGTTGGATTTTGTCATCGTCTATTTTGCCACAATACGGATGATGAGCACAAATGCTTGTGCTTAAAATCATACGCTTGCATTTTTCTCTTATATGCAACTCATCAGGTAGCCTAGTGTGGTTATCCTACAAAGAATCTGGCCCCTATAGATTAACATGGAAAATAGAGCTGATGAGATATATCAGAAATGAGTCAAAGTTACTCTAGATTTCTAATATACACGTTTCATATGAGGAATATTTTAACACAATATTGAAAATTCTTAATGCATTATCTTGAAGCTAAAAGCTTGTCAATTTCGTTTATGATTCGACTTGTCGAAATCGAATTTGGATAATCTGTTAATCCATATTGAAGCCCATGAACAATGGTGGAGTGAAACTCAGACGATCTACATCTTCTTTTTCAAGTTGTTAAACATGCCCTGCAAATTCATTATTTTAGTACTACTAATTAGGAAAAAACTCCCTCTTTATGGAACTTTTCATTTTCAGTTGCTGGAGGTCTGCTGTGGCTTCTCTTTAGTCTCCATCTTCAGTTTTAAGTTCTGTCAGTTGTGTGATACTCCATTATACCGATATACCTTCCGAATTCTCAAGAACCTGTAACTTGGGCCAAAACTTTAATTCTCAAGAACCTAGAAGCATGGTATCCTCGCAGGAAGGCATTTTGAAGAAGTTGAACAGCTAAAAGGCTCAAAACGTTTCTCTCAAAATATCAACAATATTAAGAATTGTGTCTTCCCCAACAAGTCATTTGTTCAATTATGTTCTCCTAAGCTTGCAAGTGACCATCTGACTGTACTAAGTTGGAGCTTGTTCTTCCCCACACCACTTAGGGGCAGTTACAAGAATGGCAATTCTTACTTCAAAGGTCATGGCAGGTATATAGAATTTCATTCACAAACTTACGTATGACAACCAGCAAACCCACATGAGATGGTAGACGAAGTGGTGGCTCTATGCTTGGGCTTTAATTCCATTAAGAATCTGAACTTGGTTCCAAGACCGTTTCATGGATGCAAATAAATGTATGTGGGGAATGATCCTTGCTTCTTTCTGAGGTGCACAGGACTTGCAATTTGGCAATAAGGCTCACATTTTGCCCGTTTCTGAGATAATCCTCTCTATCTCTTCTAAAAGGCGCTCTTTTTCCTCTCCCAACTCCTCATTCTGCTTCTGAAGATCTTCTATCTGCTTAGTTTGTTCAGAATCCTTCCTGAAAATTCCCATTCAACAATTCGTTAACACCTAAACATTCACATATTGCTTTCTCTAAATTTTTTAGCTAAAAAATGATATTGACATATAGATAGCAAACATAAATTGATAGCAACCATAATGGAGAAAACAGTGTGCGCGCAATGAAACTTCGAGATTTTGTGTGCTTTGCTTTGTTACTACTATGCTCAATCTACACCAGTACGCACTAGTTATATAGAAAACCTAAATTTTGTAAATAAGCATATGGATTCTTCTTGCACACTGCTAGTACCAAAAAGATTACCACAAAGCACGCTCTATTACTCGATAAATCAACTTTTAGCTCGTGATAATGTGATTCAGAGTACATGATAAAGTAGGCCTATCGAAATATAGCTTATTGTTACCTATTCATGAAAGCCAAATTAAGTTTTAGTGATCGCACTTCTTTCTCAAGATTCTCACACCGCTTTAAAATAGCTTGTATATCCGAAGGAATTGCAGGCGTTAGAGTTCTTTCCTTCGCTTCTGCCATCCTGCATCACCAAGAAATGTACATGTAAACCAAACTGTTTGCTGATGCACACATAGCAAGTTTACTATGGGCCGATGAACGTATACGTATAATCTATATGTAACAAACATACAAACTCAACAATTTGATTTGCATGTTCAGCTTAAGAAAATATTAAATGTTAAAGTAAGAACTACTAGCTAGAAGTTTATATAAGTGTTATGCTTGCACATCCACCATCAACATGAACAAATTGGTTTCTATACCCCTCAGCTAAGTCTTTGCCCCAAACTAGGTGGGGCTGGCTACAAAATCGTTTCCTTCTTTTCTAGCCTATCCCAAGTAATTTTCCCTCATATATCTAGCAATCCAGACCTTTTTCATCACTTCTATAAATGATATCCTCTGGCTAATGTACACTAAATTTCTCTCTATCCCTTCATATAATGCACTTGCAAAAGAATGACTAGAAGGCAGAGACACAATCCCAAACACAAAGCAAAGTATTGCAAAGCATAGTTAAGGCATGATTACCAAGAAGGCAAGAATAGTTTTTTGGCTCTCAAGTTTGAGCAAGTGCTGCCACGGTGTTGTATGATTACCAAGAAGGCAAGAATTATTTTGCCATGTTATGCAGCCGAAGCTTTTAGACTAATCTAACTTTACATGCTAGCTGTCTTTCGTTCTGATATATTTGTTGCATGTATATGTTAATAATGACTGACCTAGAATCATTTATCCTCCTGATGGATTACATGAGTGTAAGAATGAGGAAAGTACTGATTGTATCAGAGCTTTAATTTTGCAAGGTCTGAGTTCAAGTTGTCCCACTTGCATCAGATCCTCATTTATGGGTGTGTCCTCTAGTTTGTCTCTTCAAGTGCGATCAGGAGTTCGCACACGGAGGAAATTGCTGAAGCACCAAAAATCGTTGGGCCATTCACCAACAGCTAAAGCTTTTAGAGATACCTTAACACCAATTTAATAGCATGGAGTTTGAGGGCCACTTTCTGGGATCTTTTACAAGAGCCAAGCCTCCCAAGTATGGCAAACAAGTTGACTTCTTCAACAAAATAGACTAAATCTTACATAAACCCTATTCATAAATTTCTTCTTGACACTTTCATAACTTCCACATGATATATCACTTCTTACTTTTGGCTGTTGTAGCACATATGATGAATTCGGCATCCTCGGTCCAATACTAACGTTGAGATTATGTTGCTCATTAAAACGGATTCTTCAAGACCTTGGTACTTATCATTACAACTGTTCCTATCTACTTCCATATATTTCATCAATAAAATGAGATCACTTTTTTTCTACTTCTATAGAAAATATTCCCACTTCTCTCATTTTAAAATTCAATTCCTAGCTCTTCGTTGCATAATTTCCTTTTTCAAGTACCTTTTGCTCCGACATATCCTGACAAAAGAAACGAAGGTATCACAATTGCATACCAAGGGAAGCAGATAAGATTATAGGTAATCAAGGCAGATAACTCGATGTTTGATTATCCTAGAATATGATACATAAACAAGAGGCCAATGTCTATTAAGATGTGTAAGGGATTGTTACATACTTCCGAGAACGTTCCACCCGACGCTTCTTTGTGGGATCTCCTTTTTCCACTGCATAAATTATGTAGGTTGGAGAAGATTACATAAGCAAAAAAAAAAACTCCTTAAGTGCATGTACGGAAAACTGAAACTAGAGAGATCCTGAGCAGTCCACACAGTCACACTCACACAGAAAAACACAGGAGACTTGGTGACACTAGAATATCTATCAAACTAGAGAGATTCTGGCTACATGCATGTGTATGTATCCTTATAAGCAGTAATATAATGATTCCACATTTCCTCTTCCAATGTTCAGATTTGACGACACCTAGTTATATTATCCTTGCATTATCACGAGGAAAACATTGTGCTTCATGACGCACAGCAGACAACAATGGGATGTGCCATCAAATGTAAAAGCAAATGAGCCTCACATCTTAAAGCTAAGCTAAAATGGACAAACATTTCTGTTCCTTCTAACCTATTTCACTAAATGGTTGTGAAATAAAGCTTGAAAAGGCAAGTGTATGTTGCTGAGATTTTAAAAAATTAAATTACCTGAACCGGTTGATTTCGCAGATCCATATTGAACTGCACTTCCTTTTTGCTGAAGATGCACAAAAGACCACAACGCAAATGAGGCCAAAACATTTCAAGCTTCCAGTAGCTATTCTAAACAATACTGCCTTCGATACTAACGAACTTGATTTGATGATCATACCTTACGATCTTCTTTTAGGTTATCAAATATTTGTTCTCTGATATCTGTAGTTCAAGAAGAAGAAAACTTAAGTAAGTGAATATTCTACTCCTGCATAAAATGCATACCAGATGTGTAAACCAAATTGTAAGATGTCCATTTTTGGTGCTAGGATTGTATGAGATACAGTCCCTGCCGTAAAGGGCTCATCTTCTTCTTGTGAGATAGATTCGAGTGCAATGAAAAGCGAAATGTACTGACTCAACTGTTTTCCAGACATACTCTAATTTAATGGTTCGTTTGTGAAGATGATAGCGAGAACTAAGTAAAAGAAGCCTACAGATACCCTGTTAGGTTAGGGTGCTTGCAGGATATATTAGAATCGAAGTGCGGCACAGTCCCATTCTGTTTGAGAGAAGTGCGATTCTTGACCAAATATTCCAAGTCAAAAATATATAAGCATGTAAGCCTTTCAGCCTTTCTTATGCCTGATTTTTCCTCTCTTTCTTCAGATGAATGGAAAACAATGATTTAACAGGAAGTTTTCAGTTATTAGGAGTAAAAGCAGATCTTCTAGTTAATAGTTCACAGTTTGCAGAAACATTTTTTCCGAAAAGTCAAATAGCCATGACTGAACCACGTAGGCCACAAAAAACTTGGTCGAAAACTGCTTAATAACTTATGCAACTAAATTAATCACCAAAGCCAGCTTACACATACCTTTAGCCATGGAGCCATTATCTGAACTCCTTTTATTTCCAACTTGTTTCCTAGAGCTCTCACACATGCTTAGAGTTTGACCAGAGTTGCTAGGACCATCGCATGCATCAATACCAGTTGAGACTACAGGTGCAGCTGCAGAAGATTCACTTTGCGAAGGTTCTCGCGACAGATTGCACATTTGGCTCGGGTTCGAAGGAGCCACAAAACCTTCTAATTCAATACCTATGGATTCTTCAACGTTTTGGATAAAGTCAGGATCATTAAGTTGGACAGCAGATATATCCTGAAAAGTTCCTTGTACCTCAGGAAAATGACTTCCTTGTCCTCGATTCAAACTAGAGTTACCCTGGGCTTCTTGAGCACAATAATATCCCAAAGGACTATCTTCAACAGATTCTTTATCAATTTGGTTACTGAGCTTCTTGCGCTCTAATGTACCCTTTAGCATGCTCACGACAGAAGAAACTTTATCCACCACTTGTGGGGTGGTGAAAGTTGATGAAGACGAATTGGACGGAGACATAAATGTGCTGAATGGGTTAGGAGTCTCACACATCGAAGTGTCGTTGAACCCATTTAGATTCGGGAAATCTTGTTTCAAATTGTTGATAACATGTCCAGAGGCATTATGCATGGCTTCCATACCCATCAAAGTTTGAGGGTTCTGCATGACAGCGTATCTCCTCCTGTCAAAGACGTACATAAAACTTTTAAATTGAGCACAATTTAGTAGATGAATTCCACATCTTTACTCTTCTTTTTAGTTAAAAGTTAACCCTACTTTCTCATTCAACTTGGTGTATAAAGCAGGATAGAACCTCTAATCCCTCCGCTCTCGAGATCTTGTAAGGTGCGCTAATAGTGAAAACTGACTGAAAAGTTAAAATGTGAAAACAAAAGTACCTTAACTCAGAGGAACGACTTCTCGTCATGGGTTGAGAACTATGAAACCAAGCCTGCAATTGAAGTGAGATATGAGATTAAAAATGAAGCTCTTTATTGAATCTACACTATCTCAAGTTTAAACAGACCTTAGCCAAGTATAAATTACTAGCCTGAACTCCTCTTTCAGCCACATTCCTGAAATAAACAAGTACAAAGTTAGTCACTATCCATGGCACTAAGTAGAGGAGTAAACTAGCATTCATTTTTTATAAGTATTTTGCATGTTGTACAGTTTGTCTCACAAATGGTGGTGGGAATCACCATATGTGAGGCCTTTACAAGTAGTAGTCCCCGCTCCTTTTTGTTAGGACAAAACATGTCCTTCAAACTTCATACCCTATATAACTTCTTTGCCATTTAAACTGACAACTGGTAGGAGGATATACAGTTACATAGATGTACAAAAACTTGAGATTACATCGACTAAGATAATAGAAGAGAAAATGGGCTGATATTATTTTGCCTATTGCAACAGAGATTCCTTAACATGCAGCACTTTCACCTCAAAATAGAAGAGGTCAGAAAAGCAGAATTTTAGAAAAATATGGGCATCCATAAAGAGCGTAATGATGGTTATACTGAGTTGAAGTTACTTGTTTAGGGAGTTCAGAAAGAAACATGAGGAAACAAATAGTTCCTGCAATGAATAAGAAACACTTTATAACCATGTCATCCCAGTTGCCATCACAATGGAAAGATACTGCTGGATGTCAAATACGGAAAACAGGAAGTTGAATATCAAAAAGAGGCATAGAAGCTACCTGATTGAATGCTGGTTGAGGTCACTTAAGGACTCATCGATAGAAGTATTTTGCGGGGTCAAGTTCTCATTGCTTCCTTTCCTCTGGACTAAACCCCTATGTTGATGACCGGATACACTGGTTAGTTCTGTGGACATTCTGCATTCAGCACAGAAGTCAAACGTGACATTTGAACCAAATCATCAATATGCTGAAGGGCAAAATGTGGGTGTGCCAATGAACCAATGAAGGCACATCTAAGCAATTAAAATGGTATAGAGTGCGTACAAACTTCAGCAACATGAACCAGACTAACCTTCTAGACGCTTGTCTTGTACGATGATGAGCTATGCTTGCTGGATTGTACCCGGGATTCTGGAATAGAAGGACATCATTAAGACAAACAACAACTATGAAGGGGAAAAGGTACAAAACAATCAGATAAACAAGTGAAGACTAAAATTACCAAAAAATCTTTTTGAGTAACTTAAAATTTTCAAATATACGCATTTTGATAACTTCTATGTGTCTGAAAGTTTAGTTCAAAATACCAACTTGTTCAATTTCCTATTTTCAACATCGTTAAGAATGCAGATCTAGTTAAATTAATCTTCTTCTGACAACAGAAGAAATGAATCAGAATGACTTATATACAACATGCTGCTTAAATCCTTGGGTGAAAGAATGTTGAGCAATGACATGTCGGCTAGTTATATGTCTATCATTTTTTTCAGTTCATGCTTCGAATCTTGACCCTATAAATAAGTGAAGAGTCACTAGTTAGCAGATTATACACCAGGCTGGAAAATTCTTGGTACGCCATAGAGTTAAAGCTTCTCTCCTACTATCATAATCATTTTCCTTTGCCTCTTTCATATGGTTGGACCTTTATAGGAAAAGCTTGATCAAAAAAGAGCTCTAACCCCTTTTGATCTTTCTAAGAGAAACAACCTCGAGTCAACTAATAGATAAAAGAGTTGCTCGTGGCTATGCCCCTCCGACAGACCAAGTACTTTAAAAAAAAAAATTGAGTGTAATCTATATCAAAGAAGAAAGGCAGAAGAGAATAGGATGTAGTTGATCAAACTTTTAATGAATGACAGCCTTCTCAGCATAGGTTGAGCATGCTCTCTCTTTGCCACATCAGGCAGTTGGCAGAAGAGCTAGCACTTCTATGATTTCGCTGGACTGAGATTTAAAGAAGCTTCTCAAGTGACTTTTTGAACTACATTGATGGAACTTTTTGTAACTTTGAGAATGTGTTGAAATTCAAAATGTAGCCCATATTTTACTCCTGAACAGACTTGACAGAGCACAAAGTTCGTACTCGTGTGGGATTCCCATCACTGGATGCAGTTGGGCCCAAATTTTGGTAAATTGCAGCTTTATGCATCAAAGAACTACGGGTAGACGAAGGAATTCCACTTCTTCAAAGTCAATTTGAGCGAAATGGGCTCCGGTATATGTTCCAACATAACTTGCTTAATTTAGATTTTTTTTATAGATCATATAAAACATCAGATTAAGAATGAAAAATCGCTTGCCTCTCCATTTGTTAACCAACTTTTGAAGAGCTCCTCACTATCAGTACGGAAGTTATGAGAAAGATTCTTGAAACCCAACATCTCCATGGTCGGCACTCCAATCGATCCCTCCATCAAGGATTTTAAGAACAACTCTTCGCTTGTGTTTCTATAGAAGTCCGAGTAGTCTCTTCCTTCCATCTCCAATATAACCTTTCCTGTGTCACCCCTCTGAACTCCTTGAGCCCGAAACAAACTCAAATTCTGCTGACTAGTCCCGGAGTTTATACCTTTGTTTCCATCTTTGACCATAATAAGCAAAGAAAAGGAGGAGGGACAATCAACAACCTCTCCTACTATAAGCCAAACACAAGAAGGAAGCCACCAACTAAAGGAAGAACTTAGGACCTCAGGTTTACAACTATAAACCAAACAGGAATTGCGGGTCAGAAAGTTCTCACACTCTACACCTTGTCCAATCAACAGAAAATAGAACCTCTATAGCACAAAAAACACCTGAGCAGTAAAGCTCAAACCTTCAGCCTTCAAACCCCAAGAAATGTGATAAGGAAAGAAAGCCTCTGCTGTGTTGAAAATGCGTAAAGATACGCATATTCTTTTCGGTGTGGATAATTTTCAAACAATTGGTGGCCACCATGAACAAGTATAAATCGAAGGAATCTGTGACCAAGAAATTGGTTAAGATTCCTTTCATCCACATTTGTCTTTTCCGGGAAAACTTTACGCGGCAATAAACCGGAATTTCTACAGTTAATCCGATTTCGAAGAAAAACTAGTAGAGCGTGTGTGTGTGTGTTTGTGTGTGTTTGTGTGTGTGTGTGTGTACACATACTTAAATGTCTACGTTGAAGGTCGTAAACAAACAAACAAACAATTTTTAAGTAAAAAATGGAGTGAAAAGGACTTGCGCCATATTTCTTATTTAAAAATAGTAGCCGTTGGGCAGGCGTTTTCAGCAAGTACACTAGTTATATTCTACAAACAATTATCTATACTACCTACTATTCCGTAATTAATTACGTTAATTACATTCTTACCTTTCTTTTATTACTCATTTTTAAATTTTGATGAAATTAAAATAATTTTGGGTAATAAATCTATTTTATACATTGATTGAAAAATGAAAAGTGTGATGAGAAAGAAAAACATAACAAAAAAGTTCATTTATTATATTCTTTTAATTTAGTTAAAATAAAATAAATATTAGACATTGACCTGGTTAATGAGAATTGTAATTTCTTTCTTCATTTTAGGTTAGTAAACAATTAACCAATTGAAAAACGAAAAACAACATAAAGAATCTAAAATACATGAAAAATCAATTAAG
>JAVXUO010000895.1:0-21033 GCA_033065855.1 Escallonia rubra | reverse complement strand
ATACTTGAAACTCTACTTCAAAACTTCCACTTCCAACAATCATAGGGAGCTTGACTGTACCAATCACTTCTTTCCAGGTATTATTGTAGGCTCGGACCTCTTAGTTGGAACAGATAAGCTCTGAAGGGGTCAATCCTGAGTGCTTGCACAGTGACTTAAGGGTGCGCAGTCAAGGCAGAATCCTTATTTATGAGGAGTAAGGGCACCCTCTTATCAATCGCTTGCATGGTGATGTGGAGCAGGTCATTGTGGCTAGGTTCTGACTTGGGTAAATCTGATTTGGAAAAGGTGAGGGCGTTTCCATAATATTGGCCCTAGCACTTGGGACAGATCTTCAGGTTAGGTCTGGATGGGTATCTACGCTTTGCTGAGTAGTTTCATAAGGGCTCGTTGGTGAGAATATAAAACGGCTAGCAACCGCCAAATGGAGATATTTTTTTGGTCTTCTTTAACTGTCTTATCACTTCATCATCAGTGGGATCTTGAGAAAACAGCAGGTCAGAGATGGCTTGTTGTGGGACGATTTGGTATACTCAGCTTGATCTAGTTAGGTGGGATACCTCGGCATTGGTCATGTACATAAAGCATCTTTCTTCACCATACTATTATTCGGCGGTGCAGGCCTCACCTTCCATCAATTCTTCCCATGTGATAAAATCACAAAATTGTGCCAGAGAATCATACACTAAAACTGACTGAACTTGCTGGCTGGCTAGAAGAATAAAGGTGCTAGAATTTATAAATGGTCGGCTATCATCAGTGAACTTAACTCTGTGAGGTGGCAAGGGTCTTTTCCTTTAATGACAAGCACAAAAAGCATGAATGTTGTATCCTTTCGGTATCACTGCTGGCGTGGGGGTAGGCGGAAACTTGGATATCATACCTCTCTTCAATAACTGTTCAAATATTTTGGGCAACTGCGTATTCAACAGCGTGAATTGGTCTGTAGTGGCCTCTCATGCTACCTGGGGTGCTTGCACATTATTGCTATTCTTGGCAGTGGCTGACTTAGGTTGTACATTAGAGCTTCTCGGACCCGTTCAATATGCCCCTGCCTTCGATTCACGGGAAATGATTCCCTTATTAATGCCATCTTCCATCTGTATGAGGGATCCAATTAGGGCCTTGAACGAGGTATGATAATGACAGAAGATATAGTCATGGTATACGAGGAGCAGGTTGTTCCCAATAAACTTCACTTATTCATCTTCCGTAGGGCGGTTAACCATCTAGGCAGCCTTATTTCTCCATCTCATGATAAAGGTAAACATTGATCCTCTCGTTCCTGTTTGGTGGTTTCTAGGTCTCTTCGGGTAATGCCCAAGTTTTGGTTCACAAATTCTCCAACATCTTCCCAACTTCGAACTCGGGCCTTGTCCAAAGTGAAGAATCAACTGGAAGCGACTCCCATAAGAATACAGTGAAAAAGTTAAATCAGTTGGTTCTGATTAGCCATAGGGGGCTAACGCTCGCATGTACATCTTGATCTGGATCTTCGAGTATGTGATAATGTCTAACTTATCCATCTCCCGTATCTTGAATTTAAGGGAAAACATATCCTCGGGGAGCATGGTCAGGGCACTAAGGTCTAGAGGGTCATCGGCTGTCCTTATTCGCGCAATTTGGAATTCAAGCGCCGTCAGTTTATCTTTCCACTCCATAACTGTGGGTTCACTTCATCATCCTCAAACTCATATTGTCACTCAAACTTGGGACCTTTCATCTTGTCATCCTTTTTTTCAGTCAGCTTCCTCCTCTTGTTTTTTCTTACCCTTCTTCTTAAGGTGGTCTATTAATTCGGTTGTCCTAGACTACTGATCTGCCAAGGCTACAAAATGGGTATGAAAGTCCTTCTATAATTCATTGATAATACGGACCAATTCTGCCATTGGGGTTTGTGAAAGCATTCTAGATGAGTCCACTATATCAACAATGCTTAGCCTTAACTCTTTGGAGAAATTTTCAAAAATTCAATCATACAAACCACATAGATCGAACTGACTAGCTTATACCCCGTGGGGGAAAGGGGGGGTTTTTCTAGTCATCGAGGCATTTTTTGGATTTTCAAAAGTTGGGGGGGTAGGACTGACTAACCGTACGGTCATCCTAGTGGATAACACAGCTTGTTGGTCAGTGAGGTTAGGGTTTATTGATGGAAATTTGTGGGACATGACAGGTTTTGACTAACCGTCCAATCACTCGGGTGGATAAACCGGCCAGTTGGTCAATGAAGTTAAGGTTTATTTTTGAGATTTTTCTGGGAGAAGATATATGCTCACTAACTGTCTAGTCATCTGGGTGGATAAATCGGGCCGGTTGGTCAGTGAGGTTATGGTTTATTTTTGAAAACTTTTTTGGGAGAAGATAGATTCTGACTAACCGTCCGGGTGGATAAACAGGCAAGTTGGTTAGTGAGTTGGATTAGGGTATAAACTAGCCAGTTTTGAAAAAATTTCAGGTAATGCATTTAGTGACTAACTATCCGATCAGGAGCGCGGTAAACCAACCGGTTAGTCAGAGTCTTGCCTCCTTTTACGAGTTTACCGGTTAGCTTTTAAAAGATTGGTTGGTTTTATTGCCAACATGCCATAAGCCAATACATTTGTTCTCCCAAAAAAAATAAAAAAGGTAGAATGCTGAATGGTTCGGGTGTGTGGTTTCTCTCTCAACGCTGGTGTAAGGTCACTCTATCAGCTCGACTGTACCATATACCTCCAGCTAGTAACTCAAGTAGTTAATAATGCACGATCACTAGTACATGTACAAGTCGTTAATATACCAAGAAAATCAGAAGGTCCCTTTAATACAAGGCCATGGAGTTAAAGTTACAGTCGAAAGATCGCCTTGAAACCAGGAGGTCCAAGGGCTTCAACCATTGCCCTCGAGTGGGTGATTAGGGTAAGACGTGCACGTGTATGAGGCACGAAATAAGAGCACAAGTACCAAAGTTATATCACAGTGTACAAATGCAAACAAGGCCAAAAGTCAATGGAGAACTTTTCAACTCTAGTCCTTTGTTTTGTTCCCCAGCGAGTCGTCACTGTAGGGAACAGCCTCAGAAAATCCCCCGAAAAGGATTTTAAATAGGATTCACATTCTTATTTTATTTAAGAAAATAGGAAAAATAAGGAAAAAAACTCAAGAAATGACTCTAGAATGTCCAAAATTAAGGACAACTACTATATCGAAAACAGGGAATGGGAAACACTAAGTTATGCAACAGAAAGGTGTTAGGCACCCACCACACTCATTCAGTCTCTACTTCATTTCTACTGATTTTGGTCTTTAAAAACATAAAACATGTAAATTTGCAATAACACTAACCCTAATTCTATTTTTATGTTAAGTTTTTGGCTTGTACTCAACATTAGGGGTCGAATTGCCTAAGTATCATGTCGGACTAACCGGAATAGAAACTATTGTAGTTTGACTCTAATCTTACGAGAAACAATATACATTTCGGTCTTAGACATAGACTTGGCAATGAAAATAACTCTTTTTTATGATTTTTGTGATGTGACTGTAGGAATTGGGAGACAACTCTAGTATGCTTATCTAAACTAGAAAGGTATTAAAGTTACCTCGAGAGGTTGGTCGTTAGATGACTCGGGGACACTCTCCGGAGGATCCATGGTGCCAACGATAAAAAGACTTTTAAATGGATATGGAGGGCTTGATTCTGGAGAGAGAAGATGAACCACATAACGAAGAAATGGTAAAAAAAGATCTAAAGGGAATAAGCTTGAGACTCAAAATAAATGCCAAGAGTCGTATTTATAGAGCTCTAGGGCGCAAAACTATAATATTGTCCATACCAATTTGTGAGCTAGAGATAATCGATAAAAATAAAAAAAAATTAACAAAAGTCAACTAACCGGCTAGTTGGTCGAAAACCAACTGGTTCATCCCATAATTTAAAATTAATTTTTTCCGTACTTTGAGTCATTAGCTAGCCCTAATTTTAGTAATTATCTCTGATTTTGCATATGTGATGTATCAGATTCGGGGTTTATCATCTTTAACCATATAAGTCATTGATTTAATCTTTGCATCAAGTATTATTCATAGACAAATTCCATATATTATCTAGACAACAAAATAAAATAAACTCTAAACACTTGAACCAGACTAACATAATTGGATAGGGCTACTGAAATGGACTAGACTGTACTTGGACTAATGGACTGGATAACTAGATTGGACTGGACCAAATTAATTAAGTTATATCACTAGTGCTAGGCTTAATAAACGCCCATTAATAATAAAGTCCATCATTTATTTAATTACAAATAACTGCTAAAATAGGGTGTCTATAGTAGCATAAGGTACTTTTGACAGAATTGTCCTCGACCCCGTAATGGAAGGAGGCTACAGTGCCCGTTTGCTGCATAATATAGTAGTGGACAGCGTTTCTGATTTTCACACACACACACACACTATCTCTCTATGTGTGTGTGTGTGTGTGTGTGTATATCTATGTATGTATTTATGTGTGTGTGTGTGTCTATATATATATATATATATATATATATATATGGAGCTGATCCGTTGATAGCGCTAGCAAAATAAGAGAAGTTGTAAGCGCGATCTGGCCGTCCATCCTGGCCCAGATCATTTTTTTTTTCAAAAGCTGTCAGCCGTCTGTGACACAGTGTCGCGGACAGGGTTTTTTTACCAAATTGCCCCTCCCACCTCGTCCACTACACTGTCTCGAGGACAATTTTTTGACTGACGTTGGTCAAGTCATCCACATCCCCCCTAACAGTTGTCACATCAGTCCTGTCCCCCCACGACTGTTACTTTGTCCTTATCCCCACCATCCGCTACACTGTGTAGCGAACGATGTTTAAATAAATACTGAATAAAAACCGCCCGAGAGACAGTGTAGCGGACGGACTTTACTGTCCGCTATACTGTGTAGCGGACAGTCCATATATATAAACAAAAACCTAACTTCGAAACTCTTATTCATTCTTTTTGCTCACAAATTTTTCTAGCGGCGTTGGTAAGCATATCTGTGCAATTTCTTCCTAAGAAATCCTTTAATCGTCTCATCAATCACGTAAGTTCACAAACCAATCCTTTATTTGTTCATAATCTAGAGTTGTTATGAGTATTGCGTCTTATGCATGGTTTTGATTATGTATTGAGCATGTGCTAGCGTTGGTATGTGTGTGTGTGTGTATATATATATATATATTGCGTATTATGCAAGTGCTAGCGTTGGTAATTTGGGTTGAAAATCATGTGCTCGCGTTGGTATATATATATATATATATATATATATATATATATATATATATATTGCGTATTATGCATGTGCTAGCGTTGGTAATTTGCGTATTATGCATGTGTTAGCGTTGGTAATTTGTGAGCGATTTTCAAAAGCTTCCAAACTTGACGTTTTGACATAATTTCAGTTGCAAAAAAATGGAGTTTAACCCTGGACCAGAAGATCCCTCTGTATTATACGACGAAGCAAACTATATCAGTACGCTGATATGGGATGGCGGAGCAAGATACTTATTTTATCAACTTCCTTATTCTCACAAACATTGTATACCGTTTTTCTTTGCTTAAATTGTATTTATTAATTCGTAGGAAAGAGCACTCCTTAACACAGTAGAAGTGTCCGGTAATTTCGCAGCCTGGAAATTGAACAAACGACAGAAAAATTTGCTGCGTGGAATTGGGTTTGGGGTTTTCATGCACGGTCAGATCTTTCAACAACTTGATCGGGCCTTGATAGGTGCCCTTGTTGAGAGGTGGAGAAGTGAAACGAATACGTTTCACTTCCCTTGTGGAAAGATGGTTATTAACCTAGAAGATGTAAGGTTACCGGTGAAGGGGCGGCCTGTAATTGCTCCTCCGTTAGAAGCAACGAATAAGAGAGCCGCTAAGGACTTCTTTACCTCCGTACCTGAAGATCATTTTAGCACTAGTGGGGTAAAGTTGAAGTGGTTGGTAGATACCTATAGGGAACTGCCGGAAAACTACACGGATGGGATGCTTGTGCTGAACACAAAGGCTTTCTTGCTATGGGTGATAGGGGAAATTCTATTCCCAACGACGTCGAAGAATACGATCAGCAGCAAATATTTACCGTTGTTGGGTAACCTGCAAGAGGTTAGGGAGTATGCCTGGGGTGCAGCAACTCTTGCGTATTTGTATCGAGCATTGCACAAGGCAACGAGGCTCGACTCCAAAGCTATATGTGCATGTCTCTCGTTGTTGCAGGTATATTATATAAATCTTGATTACGTTATCGATATTTTTTTATTAGCCGGTTGACAATAAATTTTGACGATGTTGTCTATAATTTATCTTTGTTCTCAGGTGTGGTCTTATGAACACATTGCTACCGGCGCACCCAAGCGTAGGGACGGAACCAATAATGTGTGGCCTCAGTTGTGCGCTTGGGAGTACAGCCGGAGGGAGAGCCACTACCCGCGGAGAGATGATCCCCATCACAACATTACGCTCTATTGGGGGGAGCTCGACTCGCTATCTCACGGCCAAGTGCGTTGGGCACCATACAAACGTCTCGAGCGAGGGGTGACAGAGTCGTTGAGGCCTTCTTGTAAACGATTATTTTTAAGACAACAATTTTATTTTAAATACCAATTTATTCAAAGTTCGATTGAGACATGTATTTTTTTTGTGTTATGGTGGTTTATTTGTGTTGTGGATTTATATGGCCATTTGTGTGTTGTGGATTTTTGGCCTTTATTGAGATAGCTATGTTTGCTGGGTTTGATGGTGGTAAGAAAATATTATGGCGTGGTAAGAAAAAAAATTAAGTGTTGAAGTCCAATGTTTCTGCTGCCCCGTCCGCTACATAATGTAGCAGACGTACTAAACAACCAAAAAAATTCAAAGTGTTGAACTCTAATGTCTCTGCTGCACCGTCCGCTACATAGTGTAGCAGACGTGCTAAACAACCAAAAAAATTCTAAGTGTTGAAGTTTAATGTCTCTGCTGCACCGTCCGCTACATAGTGTAGCAGACGGACTAAACAACCAAAAAAAATCTAAGTATTAAAGTCTAATGTTTCTGCTGCATTGTCCGCTGCACTATGTAGCGGACTTCCTAAACACAAAAAAATTCTAAGTGTCGAAGTCCAAAGATTTTGTTGCCCCGTCCGCTACACTATGTAGCGGACGAACTTAACAACCAACAAAATTCTAAGTATTGAAGTCTAATGTTTTTGCTGCACCATCCGCTACATAATGTAGCGGATGTCCTAAATAACCAAAAATATTCCAAGTGTCGAAGTCCAATGTTTTTGCTGCCTCATCCGCTACATAGTGTAGCGGACGTCCTAAACAACCAAAAAAATTCTAAGTGTTGAAGTCCAATATTTCTGCTGCACCGTCTGCTACACTATGTAGCGGACGTCCTAAACAATCAAAAAACTTCTAAGTGTTGAAGATTGATGGTGCTTGCCCTAAACAACCAAAAAACTTCTAAGTGTTGTAGTCCAAGATTTATGTCATGCCGTCTGCTAGACTAAGTGGCGGACGGAGGGAAAATCACAAAAAAAGGGAAGAAGATGGTCACCCAAGATTATTACAACAAAATTATCACAAATAGTCCAACTAAAGGTCCACTGCATCTTCTTCTTCCTCATCTTCGGCATCATCTTCTTCCTTGTCTTGCAAAACCCATGACTTATCCTTAGTGCCTTGCAATGGTTCCGCTTCTCATGGTCGGTCATTTTGTTGTACAGTGCACACCTTCTCAGCTTTTTAGGTTGAGTTGCTTGTTCAATAGAGCTCTTCATCCGCGTAGATCTCTTACGGCCTTTTGTTTGTGATATAATTAGATCCAAAGGCCGGAGATCATTGTCGTCTTCTTCAACCGGCTCATCATCTTCTGATCCCGTTGTCGGCTCAATGTCATCCACCGCATTGCTAACTGAAACTAATTCGAACTGGTCGACGATGGGATCTTGCTACTGAGCTACCTCGAGGAGATGTTTATATCCGGCCATTGTAGCAGCACCCTTTACGGACAAACGGGTAAATGTTGTCACCAGATGATTATACCGCATTGTCTCAGATTCTTCAAAGTCAGTATACGGATGCTCCGGAAAGGCAATGGTACCGTGCAACCTGTTTGCACTTTTCGTCCACCGTGGCAGGACATATTTATCGGGGATTGTCCTCATATTCTTCTGTGTGAAAAACCGCAGATTGTGTCTACACAAGATGCCATGGAACTCAAACTTCTTGCAAACACATGTCACCGAATCCTTCAATATGTCATGGCTCACCATATACATTCTGCGCAGCTTCTCAGGGACGAGGTCATTCATCAGCGAATAAATCTTGTACTCACGCGTAGACTTTTCTGCTACCTTGTTTATACTGTATCGTCCCAATTTTTGCAGCTCTACTTGGTATAGCATGAAGATCTCCTTCATATAGACTTTTGCACCATTCAGCTCCAGCGGGGTCTCAAGCAACCTTCTCCTTTGTTTGTACATGCTTGCAAAGTCTGCAGCCCTTTCTTTCACGAATAACGAGTCAACCGCTTTTTGGGCAGATATGACGAAACTCTTCAAATTGGTAGTTGTACCCACGTAACTATCGGACGTGGTATTCATAGCTTCACTCATGCCCGTCATTTTCATGCCCACAGAAAAATATCTTCTCGTGTAAATGCCAATCCATTGCTCTTTGAGCTCGTACAAGTTTTGGAGCCATTCGTGGTCTTGCAATGAGTAATCCTCAACAGGTTTTTCCCACCTCTCCTCAAATTCCTCAATCATTAACGGCTTGTTAACACACTTGTCAAAATCCTGTTTAAAGTCTGGATACTTTGCATACACTTGATGCAAACTTTCAGGGTATTTGTTGCTTATGTGCCAAGTGCACAAGTTGTGTCGAGTATCTGGGAAGACGGTAGCAATAGCCTTCTTCATTGCCAAATCTTGATCGGTGATGATAACTTTGGGTGCTTTGAAGTTCATTGTTTCCAGCCACACCCTAAACAACCATACAAAATAACTCTCGCTCTCGTCCCTTAACAAGGCGAACCCGAAAGGATAGAGTGATAATGATGATTGACGCCCGTGAAAGGAGCGAATGGCATCGAATACTTGTTGGTACGGTATGTGGTGTTGAAAGTCACGACATCCCCAAAAATCTTATAAGCAAGCCTCGAACGACCGTCGACGCAAAAAAATTGTGCTAACTCGATGCTCGTCGTCAAGTTTATAATCGAAGTTAAACTGCGGGTCCTCCATCTACATCCGCTTTAATAGGCTCATTATAGATTGAGCATCATTGAGGTCATACGCGGCTCGTCTTTGGGTTCAGACCGCGTTACGAACGTCTGTCGTGTTAAAGTTTAGATTTTGAATTCCCCCAGCCTGTTCAGCAAGAACATTAATCATGTCGGTAGGTCCTAGCCGCGCATTGCTCATTGTGTGAATCAGGCTCCTTGCGACCTTACCCATCTTCTTGTGTTGATGCATCTGACTTGCCTTAGAAGGGATTACTAACGGGTGATTGTGTGCCAATTCCAAGCTAGTAATAAGCCAATGTTCTTGCTTGGGTTTATGGCTTATGAACATCTTGACCTGGCAATTCGTGCGCGCAAAGCAGTCCTGTCTTCTCCGTGCATATCCTATTTCGTCATCATTGTCATCATTATACTCGTGTGTCTCATTTTGCAGTTGGGGTTTGCCCCTATGACACTCGTAGAAGCGAGAGCATATTTTTTTTTGTTATGTTGCTTGTTCTTGTAGTCTTTATTTTAATGCCAAAGTCAACCTGGCCTCAATGAATACGCTCGAAAACATTCTTCAGCTTCTTTCAATGTTTGAAATGTTCGTCCTAGATACGGATCACTAGCATCTACGGGGCTGATGGAACTCAACACGAAATAGAACATTGTGAAAGAAGACCTATGTAGAAATAGATTACGCTTAACTATCAAATGGCATTTCTTGAACATATCAAATCAAAATTACCTTGATGAATAGACCAATTTAGGAGACAAATATACCAAAACATAATCTCAAAAGTGTCTCCAATTTAACAATTATTAATTTATTGAACATATCAAATTAAAATTACTAAGATAAATAGACAAATTCATCATGCCAAAATACAACAAACATAATCTCAAACAATTCGAATTTAACTATTTAAAATTTTTTGAAGTTAACGAATCTCAAACAATTCGAATTTAACTATTTAAAATTTTTTGAAGTTAACAAATTAATTTCTTGAACATCACAAATTAAAATTACTTTGATGAATAGAGTGATAAATCCCAACAAACATAAACCCAAATATCTATATATTCATTCTAGAAAAAAATTATTCTTTATTATTCAATCCATAAAAAAAACTTCACCGTTCACAAACTTACCTTGCTTGAATGAAGCTTGAAGCAAGTGTTACTCGAAGCTTGAAAGGAGCTGAAATCAAGGAGATGAAAATGCAAAAAGAGCTGAGAATTAGGTCACTTTTGGGTATAGGTGCAAGTTGTCCGCTATACTGTACGGCGAACAGTGTTGGGAACAGCTCTGACATGTACAGAAATAAACTGACGTGTGTCAGTCGGCAGGCAATCCGTCGTCCGCGAGACAGTGTAGCGGACAACTTTTTGACTGACGGTTGTCAGGGTCAAAAAGTCATCCACGAGACAGTGTAGCGGACGAGGTGGGAAGGGAAATTTGCTAAAAAAATCATGTCCGCAACACTGTGTCGCGAACAGCTGACAGCTTTTGAAAAAAAAAAGATATGGGTCGTCCATCCTTTCAGGAAGGACAGTCAGATCGCGCTTGCAACTTCTCCTATTTTACAAGCGCTATCAACAGATCAGCCCCCATATATATATATATATATATATATATATATATATATATAGGGGGTGATCCATTGCTAGCGCGATCTGGCCGTCCATGCGCGAGAATGGTCGGTCAGATCGCGCGCCACGACTGTCATTTTTTTCACCTTCCGCTACATAATGTAGCAGACGGCCAAATCGCGCTAGCAATTTGTTAGCGCTAGCAATGAATCAGCCTCCATATATATATATATACTCTGAAAACCCAATTCGTCTATCTCTTTACACACACGCATGCACATACATGTGTGTGTGTGTAGATCTATCTCTATCTCTATCCTTCGACCCCTTCTTTTCCTTATCACTAACGCCGCCACTGGCCACCACCCCAGTCGACCCCTTCTTTTCCTTATCGCTAATGCCGCCACTGGCCACCATCCTACACCCATCACTTGTCGCCCTACTCATAGCCACCACCCCCTTCGATCAACAACAACACCCACATACACCACCCAATGCTAGTATTTCCCAACACCATTACTGCACGAGCATCACCCACCACCCACTCACCCTAGCAAACCACCCGCCATCACACCACAACCACTGTGTCGACATCTATACCTCACTACAAGAAAATATGGATGTAAGGACACCTTTAAAGGAACTTTTTATCTAAAGCGTCCTAAAAGCTATAAGGATGCTCTCTTAAAAACAACAACATATGACTTAAGCGGGATCCCAAGTTTTCAGTGGCACGCTACAAAGCAGAGAGAGGATAAAAAAAACTGCCATTTGAGTACCTCAATACAAAAATGTTTCAACCCATGACTTCTGGGTTTCTAATTTTCTCTTTGGCATTTCATTCGTTGAGCTTTTCCATTACAGTCTTTGTCTCTCTACTTGTCTTCCAGCCATGAACAACACTCATGGCCAAGATGATTAATCGAAGGAAATTGAAGACCTAAAGATAACTTGCTCTTCCATTTCTCTATCATACCTTTTAGCTAGTTATTTAATTTATTGTGCATTTCATGCATGATTGTTTATTTGGGTAATGCCAAAGGGTCTGCATGTGTGATTTGATAATGTGGTTTCTTAATTTCTTGGATACTTTGTATCAAAAGAGGGTTTGAAGTGGTAGTGACCTCATGAGTGGTTGTTTTCTTCATTAGATTCATGACTTAGACCCTTTCTTTTTTCTAGATGAAGATAATGTGCAATTGACTACACCGATCTTCATTTTTGCCATCACATTTACAGATTCCCAATTTCTCTTTCACCTACTTAGCTATCTTGTAATTTGATTTCGAAAATAAATGAAAATTTATATTTGTTTGAATACCATTAATTCAGCTACTTAGTTATCTTGTAATGCCAAAATAGACAGGGTAATGCAAGAAGATTGGCAATGTATTTTTAATAATTGATGAAAATGCCTTACAAATTAAAAATAAGGTTTAGTGATAAACAAACAAATTATTCGGAAAGCACAAAAGTTAGAACGATGAAAAGCTTGTACAATGCAGCCTATCGTCACATCCTCTATCACTACAAGAAAAGAGGGAATTAGCGACGGACTTTTAGCGATGGACAAAATTCCGTCTCTAAAAGTCTTTTCAGCGACGGAATACACCCGTCGGGTAACGTCCGTCGGTAAAACTATTTACCGACGGAATAATTCCGTCCGTAAAAATAACCGTCGGTGAAAGTCGGGTTTTGCCGACGAACTTTTACCGACGGGTGTGTTCCGTCGGTAAAACTATTTAACAACGGAATAATTCCGTCGGTAAAAATACCCGTCGGTGAAAGTAGGGTTTTGCCCACGGACTTTTACCGACGGAATTATTCCGTCGGTAAAAGCCTTAAATAGATCAGATCCCCTTCTTCTTTTCTTTCTCCCGTTGCTCTCTCTCTCTCTCTCTCACCGGCGATTTATCCTCCGTCGCCATCCCCGGCAACCTAGCCCCCGACGGAATATATCCTGCCACCGCCTCCGACGCCGCCACTGCCGCCCACCTTCAAAACCGTATGACCGCTGCTGCGACGCCACCACCACTGCGCCACCACCACTGCTGCGACGCCACCACCACTGCTGCGACGCCACCACCACTGCTGCGACACCACCACCACTGCGCCACCCCCACTGCTGCGCCGCCACCACCACTGCGCCACCACCACTGCTGCGCCGCCACGACAACCGCGCCGCCCATCTTCAAATCAGCCCAAGTTTCTGTAAGTTTAGATATTCATGATCGGCTTTTAGATATTCAGAATCATCTCTTTTCCGTTTGTAGATTCTCGTAACTCGTATGGTTTGATTTTTTTTTGGTAATCATATGGTTTGATATTATGTTACCCGGTAAATGCAGTATATAATGAGAAGGGTTTGTAGATTCTCGTAACTCGTATGCTTGGCTTGTAGATTCTATTATGGTTTGTAGATTCTCGTAACTCGTATGCTTGGCTTGGCGGGGTTGATCGACTCTTGGAGGAGGATTCACCTTTTGGTTTTAAAAAAAGGCTTGGGGAATACGATAACACCAACACATAAATTAGCTTCATGGCCCCTTAGAAGGTGTTCAAGAGTTAGAAGTTACGAATTTTCCCATGATAAATTGGTAGATGTTAAAGAAAATGTGGTCTTAACCCTAAACCCTAAACCCTAAACCCTAAACCCTAAACCCTAAACCCTAAACCCTAAACCCTAAACCCTAAACCCTAAACCCTAAACCCTAAACCCTAAACCCTAAACCGAACCCTAATTAGTCATAATTGAACCCTAAATTGATTGCCCCAATCTAACCGAACCCTAATTGAACCCCCTAATCCAACCGAACCCTAAATTGAACTAATTGAACCCTAAATTGAATGCCTCAAATCAACCGAACCCTAAATTGAATCAATAGAACCCCCTAATTGAACCCTAAATTGAACTAATTGAATCCTAAATTTAATGCCTCAAATCAACCGAACCCTAAATTGAATCAATAGAACCCCCTAATTGTACCTAAATTGAAGTAAGTGAACCCTAAATTGAATGCCCTAATCGAACCGAACCCTAAATGAAACTAATTGAACCCTAAATTGAATGCCCTAATACAATCGAACCCTAAATTGAATGCCCTAATACAATCGAACCCTAAATTGAAATAATTCAAGCGCATCGGATATGTGAATTTTGAACAGTTTTTAAAAAATTTGAACATTGCTCATTTGTTTGATAATTTTAGGTTGTTAATTGTGCGTTTTATAATTGTGATTATTGATCGATGATTTTAGGTTATTAGCTGTGCATTTGAAGTAATTGCGATTATGAATTGATGATTTTAGGTTGTTAATTGATGATTTTAGATTGTTAATTGTGCATTGAGCATTTGAGATATTGAGATTATTGACGGAGGATGGGACCCAATTGGATTGAATGTGTGATTTTTGTTAATTTTTATTGCATTGAGCATTTGAGAATTGAGAATTGAGATTGTTGACGGAGGATGGGACCCAATTGGATTGAGATACCTGCTAGTTAATACAGACACGGACATCACGTCTGATCGACGGTGTCCGACATTTAGAAAACAAATTAATGTATGCCGATGTGTCCGGAGGTGCGTGTCGCTGGGCATCGGACACGTGTCCGGAGGTGTCAGAAACGTATCGGACACCATATCGACACCCTATATGAGGTGTCGGAATTGAGGTTGTTGAATGTGCATTAAATTTAGGTTAGTTAGGTTAATGCGACATTTTTAGCATGCACCCCCTGGAATCTAATCGTGGCTCCAGCGCTGGCTATAATTAGCCCTAATTAGTCCTGATTAACAATATTTTAGTAAATCAATTAACCCTAATTAGCTCTAACGAGCCTAATTAGTTTTAATTAACCCTAAGAACCTGATAAAATTCAAATTAGCTGTAATTACCTCAAATTAGCCCAAATGAACCCAATTATGCGCATATTGATTGTAGTTAGCCTAATTAGTCATAATTTGCACTAACATAACCCAATTACGCCTAATTAGCGCTAGTTAGGACTAATCAACACTACTCGGCACCATCAAAACCCTAATTAGGACTAAATAACCCTAATTAGTCCTAATCAACCCTAATTAGCTATAATTATTCGAAACTAGCCCTCACTAACATTAATTAGCTCTAACATAACCCAATTAAGCCTAATTAGCCCTAATTAGGACTAATCATCACTACTCGGCACAATTAAACCCTAATTAGTCATAATCAACCCTAATTAGCTATAATTATCCGAAACTAGCCCTCATTAACATTAATTAGCCCTAACATAACCCAATTAAGCCTAATTAGCCCTAATTAGGACTAATCATCACTACTCGGCACAATTAAACCCTAATTAGGACTACATAACTCTAATTAGTCCTAATCAACCCTAGTCAGCTATAATCATCCGAAACTATCCCTCATTAACATTAATTAGCCCTAACATAACCCAATTAAGCCTAATTAGCCCTAATTAGGACTAATCATCACTACTCGGCACAATTAAACCCTAATTAGGACTACATAACTCTAATTAGTCATAATCAACCCTAGTCAGCTATAATCATCCGAAACTATCCCTCATTAACATTAATTAGCCCTAACATAACCCAATTAAGCCTAATTAGCCCTAATTAGGACTAATCATCACTACTCGGCACAATTAAACCCTAATTAGGACTACATAACTCTAATTAGTCCTAATCAACCCTAGTCAGCTATAATCATCCGAAACTATCCCTCATTAACATTAATTAGCCCTAACATAACCCAATTAAGCCTAATTAGCCCTAATTAGGACTAATCATCACTACTCGGCACAATTAAACCCTAATTAGTCATAATCAACCCTAATTAGCTATAATTATCCGAAACTAGCCCTCATTAACATTAATTAGCCCTAACATAACCCAATTAAGCCTAATTAGCCCTAATTAGCCCTTGTACATCCCATAATTACTCCATGTTGCCCAGAGATGGTTCAATTACTCGTTCTTTACAAACCCTGCCTTCTTTATATTAATTGTTGTTTTGAGAAGTCCATTGGCAACGAGATGGTTCAACTCGTTGCCAACGAGTTCTATTTAATGTGGAATTGATAACATATGCAACGATCATTCTGCAGTTTTGATATTTCGGAAAGATTCTTGCATATCTTATCAATTTCTGAACACATGCATGCATAAAAACCCTTAGTTCCCGTTCAAAGGTACTCATTACAAAGTAATGCCTTGTAATGAGCCTTTGGATGTCCAGTTTGGACAGTTTGGAAAAGCTAATTGTTTATAAAACAGTATTTTGACTCATGCTTTATGTTCTATGTCGTGGATATTTGGTACACGTTCTCGTGTGTTTCTCCGGGTGCATACAGATCTGGTGTTCTAACATCCGTCAAACCTTCCTGAGCAAGGTTAGATGAATGTTAGAACACCTAATCGATGTGGTGTACTTGGAGAAATGCGGGGAGGTGCTGCCGAATTTTCCACAGACATCGGACTAAGCATGAGTTATTCACTGTTTTATAAACATGTGCTTTTCTGAATGGGATAGGACCACTACCTGTTCAAGAGTGGAGGGGAAATATGTAGACGTGTTGTAACATTCATGCATTGATATTTACATCGGCAATGCTTAATCACTGGTCATTATTGAAGGTGGTATACAGTACGATAATTCAGTCGTCATGTCAGTCGATCGAAGTTGGATGAAAAGGAAGAATGCTGAAGATTTTGAGTGTCGCGTTGACGAATTTCTCGACTTCGCTTATGCGCATCCTGCACATGTTGACCTTGATAAGATAAGGTGCCCGTGCGGTAGATGTGAGTTGTTGCACTGGAGAAAAAGAATTGAAGTAAAATGGCATCTTCGTCGGTACGGTTTTATGGGTGGATACACAAGGTGGACGCAGCACGGGGAAACGATAGTATTGTCGTCCAACCTGGCTAGTCAAACTGAAGTTAGGGAGGAGGCACGATATGATTTCCGAGATATGATTATGGATGTTGGGCATGCTAATGTTGACTGGGGTAACGACAGGCCACAACCGCCGAACGAGGGGGCTCATCAGTTTTATGAGTTGTTGAGAGCTGCGGAAGAGCCGCTGTGGGATGGAGCTCCGAAACACACACGGCTGTCTGCGGTTAGTAGGTTATTACAGTTGAAATCAGACCACGGGCTGAGCGAGAAAGGTTTTAACGAGTTTGTTACCTTCATCAAAGAAATACTGCCCGAAAGTGAAAAGCTACCGCCGTCGTACTATGACGCGAAGAAGATGATGAGGAAACTTGGGTTGAGCTACGACCGGATAGATGCGTGCAATAACGATTGTGTATTATTCTGGAAAGAGAATAAGGATTTGTCATTATGTCCAGTGTGTGATCATTCGAGGTACAAACCGGACAAAGGGAAGAAGAAAAACATTGCATGGAAGATATTGCGATATTTCCCGGTCACACCACGGCTTCAGAGAATGTACTACTCCTCCAGTACGGCTGAACATATGAGGGCTCACCGTGAGACTCGCAGCAACGATGCCGATGTGCTGACACACCCAGCTGATGGAGAGGCGTGGAAGGAGTTTGACCGCAGGCATCCAGTTTTTGCTCAGGAAGTTCGGAATGTTAGACTTGGTCTGGCAACCGATGGGTTCAACCCTTTCGGTCAGTCTACCACGCCTTACTCCTGTTGGCCTGTTATTATTGTCCCTTACAACCTTCCACCAGGCATGTGCATGAAGAAGCCGTATATGTTCTTGTCGTTGCTTATTCCGGGGCCGAAGAGTCCCGGTAAGGACATAGATGTGTATTTAAGGCCGTTGATTGATGAGTTAAAACAATTATGGAATCATGGAGTCGAAACATATGATGCATCCCTTAAACAAAATTTTCAGATGAGGGCTGCTTTGATGTGGACTATACATGATTTCCCCGCATTGGGAATGACGTGTGGCTGGAGCACACATGGGAAGCTAGCATGCCCTGCTTGTATGGGCGTGAACCCCGGTCATACGTTAAAGCACGGCGGAAAGGCCTCGTGGTTCGGATGTCACCGTAAGCTTTTGCCACCGGGCCATCAGTTTCGTAGGCAGAAGGATAAATTTGACGGGACAATCGAGCGTGAGGTTGTCACGCTGGACTACCCATCTGGTGAAGAAGTACTCTCACACCTGGAGGCACTTGATACTGACATACCACACGGTAAGGGTGTGCCGGATCAGAAGATTGCAGGGTTCGGGAAAGAGCACAACTGGAGAAAATTTTGTATCTTCTGGGAGTTAGCCTACTGGAGGACGCTCGTTATCCGAAACAACATGGATGTGATGCATATTGAGAAGAACGTTTTTGATAATGTGTTCAACACAGTGATGAATTTCAAGGGCAAATCGAAAGATCACCTTAAAGCGAGAAGGGATCTACAACAGTTGGGTGTACGCCGTGAATTGCATCCTCGGACAGTCAGTGGGAGGACCATACTTCCGAAAGCACCTTACTGTCTAGACAAGAAACAAGTGGAGAAGGTCTGTCAGTGGGTTAAGAATTTGAAGCTTCCGGATGGGTTTGCGTCCAACATATCTCGTTGTTGCAATGTTTCGGAATGCAAGTTCCAAGGGATGAAGAGTCACGACTGCCACGTATTCATGGAGAGATTCATTCCTATTGCCTTCCGGGGACTGTTGCCACGGGTTGTTTGCGAGACTTTGACTGAATTATCTCATTTCTTTCGAGATATATGCTCTTCTACGATCCGGGTGAGTAACATGGAAGTGCTTGAGAAGAACATTGTGGTGACGATTTGCAAGCTGGAGAAAATCTTCCCACCTTCGTTCTTTGATTCAATGGAGCATCTGCCTGTTCACTTGGCATATGAAGCTAAGATGGGTGGACCCGTGCAATATCGGTGGATGTATCCCTTCGAGAGGTAATCCTTAAATTGTTACAGTTGTTCGTTTACACTTAATGCGACATCTGTTATCATTGATATTCCACCTAACTCGATTCCCTAAACTTCTAGGTTCATGTTCCATTTAAAGAAAAAAGTCCGTAATAAGGCTCGGGTTGAGGGCTCAATTGCGGAGGCTTACGTAATGGAAGAACTTGTAAACTTTTGTAGTCAATATTTCGGTTCGGATGTTGGTACAAGGTTAAATCAACTAGGCCGAAATGATCCCGGAGCAAGCACAAATTTGGAAGGGCAATTGTCAATATTCAAGCAGTCAGGTAGTCCGTTCGGCCGAACGTATACTCGATGGCTAACAGATGAAGAGTACAGTGCTGCAACAATATATGCCCTTCTAAATTGCGATGAAGTTTCGGCATTCGTTGAGTAAGTTAAAGTCTTAATTCACTTACATTGCTGTACATAATTGAAAGTGTGTTAAGCGAGTTAGATGCATATTGGTTTGCAGTGAGTTCGATGCGGAATCTTTAATCACTGATCCCGCTGGACTTGAATCTCACCGGAAATCACAATTTGTACAGTGGTTCAAAATCCGTGTAAGATTATTTAACGAAATTATATTATGTGTTATATACAGTTCTGTGGCCAATTAGTATACTGATTTATCCTTAATTTTTACCGTCATCTACAATAGGTTCAGTCAATGGATAGACCAGTGGCCTCCTGCTTGAAATTACTAGCCGAAGGCCCTAACAAACAAACATCCTGTTACGGAGGCTATATCATCAACGGGTTTAGGTTTAACGTAAAAGATGATGACCGAACAAAACAAACCCAAAACAGTGGAGTCTTGGTCAACGGCGACTGTTATGCCGAGAATTGCATGGATTTTTACGGAGAGCTAGATGAGATTGTTGAGCTAACATATCTGGGTTCCCAAAACCGCCTGGTAATGTTCAAGTGTACGTGGTTCGATGTCACATGCAGTAGAGGAATCCGTGTTAGCTCTCAAGGGATTGTAGATGTCAATGTCAAGTCAAGACTTGCATCAGACGAGCCCTTTGTGTTTGCTAGTCAAGCTGTACAAGTCTTTTACGCGGAGGACGTCGCCAATCCCAAATCTCATTGGTATACAACTATCAAGTCCAAGAAATTGCCCGTGACATATGACAGTGAGCTAGACTCCTTTCAAGCCGACCAACCACGTGTCTTGTTCCCTGTTGAGGTCAACAACGAGGAGGACGATCTTCCTCTTCCAACAACACTTCTTGTGGGAGAAGAAGTCGTAGATGATGACGCGGAAGATGTTGAAAGTGTTGGAGATGATGTGACCGAGTCTACTGATGAAGAGGATGAATTAGAAGATGAAGAGGACGACGAGTCCCACGAAGAAGAGGGCGACGAGGATAGTGATGAAGATGATTCGCAAACTGAAAATGATTGACTTGTAATGTTGTAACATCACGGGAAAAATGTAGTAACATTTTAGAACTTGGTGTTTATTGATGTGTTTTTGCACATCCGTTCATATATATATATATATAGTGCCGATGATGATTTATGCCTAAATTATTGTTTTTCACGTGTTAATGTCTTTGTATATAATCTATATGAAGTCAGATATGGATAGGATACGGGCTATTCGTGGCCGGGCTGGACGCCGAGCTGCTTCCTCCCCGGTTAGTCCCACCTCGTCATTGCCTACTGATGACGAGGCACAGAGTGATCACGACCAGCCATCGGGGGCCCAGCCCCAGCTGTCGCCGAGCACCGTCGCCCCAGCCATCGCCGTCGCCCCAGCGTCTCCATCTTCCGTGGGTTCTACCTCAGGTATAGTTGATAACGGTGTTTCGTACATTTTCGTTAGCCTTATATTTGAACTGTATTAATGTCTGTGTTTTGTAGGATCTCGACGAGGCCGTGGTCCGACACGCGGGGTACGCATCGACCCCCAGCGTAAACAGAGAGTTACGCTCACGCAGGAGGGCCTGTAGGTACTAAAAATATCCCCTCATGCCTTATGTTTAAAAATTTTGGGTGTTAATTTATATTTGAACTGTATTAATTAATTTAATTACTTCTTTGGCAGGATCCTGGAGAATATGGCGAGGACGAAGATCGGCGTTCTTGTGAAGGGCCGATTCTTCGAGCCACGCCTGTACTGGAAGGAATGGGATGCCGCTGCGAGGGAGGCCCTATGGGAGGAGTGGCTGGTACGGTGAAGTATTTTTTTCAGCGTTAGTAAATGTTAAATTACAGTTTGTTTTATGTTGTTAATTTGTGTTATTGAATGCATTACAGAAGGGGTTGACGTTTGATACG
>JAVXUO010000363.1:52500-59718 GCA_033065855.1 Escallonia rubra | reverse complement strand
TAAACCCTAAACCCTAAACCCTAAACCCTAAACCCTAAACCCTAAACCCTAAACCCTAAACCCTAAACCCTAAACCCTAAACCCTAAACCCTAAACCCTAAACCCTAAACCCTAAAGCCCAAACCCTAAAACCTAAACCCTAAACCCTAAACCCTAAACCCTAAACCCTAAACCCTAAACCCTAAACCCTAAACCCTAAACCCTAAACCCTAAACCCTAAACCCTAAACCCTAAACCCTAAACCCTAAACCCTAAACCCTAAACCCTAAACCCTAAACCCTAAACCCTAAACCCTAAACCCTAAACCCTAAACCCTAAACCCTAAACCCTAAACCCTAAACCCTAAACCCTAAACCCTAAACCCTAAACCCTAAACCCTAAACCCTAAACCCTAAACCCTAAACCCTAAACCCTAAACCCTAAACCCTAAACCCTAAACCCTAAACCCTAAACCCTAAACCCTAAACCCTAAACCCTAAACCCTAAACCCTAAACCCTAAACCCTAAACCCTAAACCCTAAACCCTAAACCCTAAACCCTAAACCCTAAACCCTAAACCCTAAACCCTAAACCCTAAACCCTAAACCCTAAACCCTAAACCCTAAACCCTAAACCCTAAACCCTAAACCCTAAACCCTAAACCCTAAACCCTAAACCCTAAACCCTAAACCCTAAACCCTAAACCCTAAACCCTAAACCCTAAACCCTAAACCCTAAACCCTAAACCCTAAACCCTAAACCCTAAACCCTAAACCCTAAACCCTAAACCCTAAACCCTAAACCCTAAACCCTAAACCCTAAACCCTAAACCCTAAACCCTAAACCCTAAACCCTAAACCCTAAACCCTAAACCCTAAACCCTAAACCCTAAACCCTAAACCCTAAACCCTAAACCCTAAACCCTAAACCCTAAACCCTAAACCCTAAACCCTAAACCCTAAACCCTAAACCCTAAACCCTAAACCCTAAACCCTAAACCCTAAACCCTAAACCCTAAACCCTAAACCCTAAACCCTAAACCCTAAACCCTAAACCCTAAACCCTAAACCCTAAACCCTAAACCCTAAACCCTAAACCCTAAACCCTAAACCCTAAACCCTAAACCCTAAACCCTAAACCCTAAACCCTAAACCCTAAACCCTAAACCCTAAACCCTAAACCCTAAACCCTAAACCCTAAACCCTAAACCCTAAACCCTAAACCCTAAACCCTAAACCCTAAACCCTAAACCCTAAACCCTAAACCCTAAACCCTAAACCCTAAACCCTAAACCCTAAACCCTAAACCCTAAACCCTAAACCCTAAACCCTAAACCCTAAACCCTAAACCCTAAACCCTAAACCCTAAACCCTAAACCCTAAACCCTAAACCCTAAACCCTAAACCCTAAACCCTAAACCCTAAACCCTAAACCCTAAACCCTAAACCCTAAACCCTAAACCCTAAACCCTAAACCCTAAACCCTAAACCCTAAACCCTAAACCCTAAACCCTAAACCCTAAACCCTAAACCCTAAACCCTAAACCCTAAACCCTAAACCCTAAACCCTAAACCCTAAACCCTAAACCCTAAACCCTAAACCCTAAACCCTAAACCCTAAACCCTAAACCCTAAACCCTAAACCCTAAACCCTAAACCCTAAACCCTAAACCCTAAACCCTAAACCCTAAACCCTAAACCCTAAACCCTAAACCCTAAACCCTAAACCCTAAACCCTAAACCCTAAACCCTAAACCCTAAACCCTAAACCCTAAACCCTAAACCCTAAACCCTAAACCCTAAACCCTAAACCCTAAACCCTAAACCCTAAACCCTAAACCCTAAACCCTAAACCCTAAACCCTAAACCCTAAACCCTAAACCCTAAACCCTAAACCCTAAACCCTAAACCCTAAACCCTAAACCCTAAACCCTAAACCCTAAACCCTAAACCCTAAACCCTAAACCCTAAACCCTAAACCCTAAACCCTAAACCCTAAACCCTAAACCCTAAACCCTAAACCCTAAACCCTAAACCCTAAACCCTAAACCCTAAACCCTAAACCCTAAACCCTAAACCCTAAACCCTAAACCCTAAACCCTAAACCCTAAACCCTAAACCCTAAACCCTAAACCCTAAACCCTAAACCCTAAACCCTAAACCCTAAACCCTAAACCCTAAACCCTAAACCCTAAACCCTAAACCCTAAACCCTAAACCCTAAACCCTAAACCCTAAACCCTAAACCCTAAACCCTAAACCCTAAACCCTAAACCCTAAACCCTAAACCCTAAACCCTAAACCCTAAACCCTAAACCCTAAACCCTAAACCCTAAACCCTAAACCCTAAACCCTAAACCCTAAACCCTAAACCCTAAACCCTAAACCCTAAACCCTAAACCCTAAACCCTAAACCCTAAACCCTAAACCCTAAACCCTAAACCCTAAACCCTAAACCCTAAACCCTAAACCCTAAACCCTAAACCCTAAACCCTAAACCCTAAACCCTAAACCCTAAACCCTAAACCCTAAACCCTAAACCCTAAACCCTAAACCCTAAACCCTAAACCCTAAACCCTAAACCCTAAACCCTAAACCCTAAACCCTAAACCCTAAACCCTAAACCCTAAACCCTAAACCCTAAACCCTAAACCCTAAACCCTAAACCCTAAACCCTAAACCCTAAACCCTAAACCCTAAACCCTAAACCCTAAACCCTAAACCCTAAACCCTAAACCCTAAACCCTAAACCCTAAACCCTAAACCCTAAACCCTAAACCCTAAACCCTAAACCCTAAACCCTAAACCCTAAACCCTAAACCCTAAACCCTAAACCCTAAACCCTAAACCCTAAACCCTAAACCCTAAACCCTAAACCCTAAACCCTAAACCCTAAACCCTAAACCCTAAACCCTAAACCCTAAACCCTAAACCCTAAACCCTAAACCCTAAACCCTAAACCCTAAACCCTAAACCCTAAACCCTAAACCCTAAACCCTAAACCCTAAACCCTAAACCCTAAACCCTAAACCCTAAACCCTAAACCCTAAACCCTAAACCCTAAACCCTAAACCCTAAACCCTAAACCCTAAACCCTAAACCCTAAACCCTAAACCCTAAACCCTAAACCCTAAACCCTAAACCCTAAACCCTAAACCCTAAACCCTAAACCCTAAACCCTAAACCCTAAACCCTAAACCCTAAACCCTAAACCCTAAACCCTAAACCCTAAACCCTAAACCCTAAACCCTAAACCCTAAACCCTAAACCCTAAACCCTAAACCCTAAACCCTAAACCCTAAACCCTAAACCCTAAACCCTAAACCCTAAACCCTAAACCCTAAACCCTAAACCCTAAACCCTAAACCCTAAACCCTAAACCCTAAACCCTAAACCCTAAACCCTAAACCCTAAACCCTAAACCCTAAACCCTAAACCCTAAACCCTAAACCCTAAACCCTAAACCCTAAACCCTAAACCCTAAACCCTAAACCCTAAACCCTAAACCCTAAACCCTAAACCCTAAACCCTAAACCCTAAACCCTAAACCCTAAACCCTAAACCCTAAACCCTAAACCCTAAACCCTAAACCCTAAACCCTAAACCCTAAACCCTAAACCCTAAACCCTAAACCCTAAACCCTAAACCCTAAACCCTAAACCCTAAACCCTAAACCCTAAACCCTAAACCCTAAACCCTAAACCCTAAACCCTAAACCCTAAACCCTAAACCCTAAACCCTAAACCCTAAACCCTAAACCCTAAACCCTAAACCCTAAACCCTAAACCCTAAACCCTAAACCCTAAACCCTAAACCCTAAACCCTAAACCCTAAACCCTAAACCCTAAACCCTAAACCCTAAACCCTAAACCCTAAACCCTAAACCCTAAACCCTAAACCCTAAACCCTAAACCCTAAACCCTAAACCCTAAACCCTAAACCCTAAACCCTAAACCCTAAACCCTAAACCCTAAACCCTAAACCCTAAACCCTAAACCCTAAACCCTAAACCCTAAACCCTAAACCCTAAACCCTAAACCCTAAACCCTAAACCCTAAACCCTAAACCCTAAACCCTAAACCCTAAACCCTAAACCCTAAACCCTAAACCCTAAACCCTAAACCCTAAACCCTAAACCCTAAACCCTAAACCCTAAACCCTAAACCCTAAACCCTAAACCCTAAACCCTAAACCCTAAACCCTAAACCCTAAACCCTAAACCCTAAACCCTAAACCCTAAACCCTAAACCCTAAACCCTAAACCCTAAACCCTAAACCCTAAACCCTAAACCCTAAACCCTAAACCCTAAACCCTAAACCCTAAACCCTAAACCCTAAACCCTAAACCCTAAACCCTAAACCCTAAACCCTAAACCCTAAACCCTAAACCCTAAACCCTAAACCCTAAACCCTAAACCCTAAACCCTAAACCCTAAACCCTAAACCCTAAACCCTAAACCCTAAACCCTAAACCCTAAACCCTAAACCCTAAACCCTAAACCCTAAACCCTAAACCCTAAACCCTAAACCCTAAACCCTAAACCCTAAACCCTAAACCCTAAACCCTAAACCCTAAACCCTAAACCCTAAACCCTAAACCCTAAACCCTAAACCCTAAACCCTAAACCCTAAACCCTAAACCCTAAACCCTAAACCCTAAACCCTAAACCCTAAACCCTAAACCCTAAACCCTAAACCCTAAACCCTAAACCCTAAACCCTAAACCCTAAACCCTAAACCCTAAACCCTAAACCCTAAACCCTAAACCCTAAACCCTAAACCCTAAACCCTAAACCCTAAACCCTAAACCCTAAACCCTAAACCCTAAACCCTAAACCCTAAACCCTAAACCCTAAACCCTAAACCCTAAACCCTAAACCCTAAACCCTAAACCCTAAACCCTAAACCCTAAACCCTAAACCCTAAACCCTAAACCCTAAACCCTAAACCCTAAACCCTAAACCCTAAACCCTAAACCCTAAACCCTAAACCCTAAACCCTAAACCCTAAACCCTAAACCCTAAACCCTAAACCCTAAACCCTAAACCCTAAACCCTAAACCCTAAACCCTAAACCCTAAACCCTAAACCCTAAACCCTAAACCCTAAACCCTAAACCCTAAACCCTAAACCCTAAACCCTAAACCCTAAACCCTAAACCCTAAACCCTAAACCCTAAACCCTAAACCCTAAACCCTAAACCCTAAACCCTAAACCCTAAACCCTAAACCCTAAACCCTAAACCCTAAACCCTAAACCCTAAACCCTAAACCCTAAACCCTAAACCCTAAACCCTAAACCCTAAACCCTAAACCCTAAACCCTAAACCCTAAACCCTAAACCCTAAACCCTAAACCCTAAACCCTAAACCCTAAACCCTAAACCCTAAACCCTAAACCCTAAACCCTAAACCCTAAACCCTAAACCCTAAACCCTAAACCCTAAACCCTAAACCCTAAACCCTAAACCCTAAACCCTAAACCCTAAACCCTAAACCCTAAACCCTAAACCCTAAACCCTAAACCCTAAACCCTAAACCCTAAACCCTAAACCCTAAACCCTAAACCCTAAACCCTAAACCCTAAACCCTAAACCCTAAACCCTAAACCCTAAACCCTAAACCCTAAACCCTAAACCCTAAACCCTAAACCCTAAACCCTAAACCCTAAACCCTAAACCCTAAACCCTAAACCCTAAACCCTAAACCCTAAACCCTAAACCCTAAACCCTAAACCCTAAACCCTAAACCCTAAACCCTAAACCCTAAACCCTAAACCCTAAACCCTAAACCCTAAACCCTAAACCCTAAACCCTAAACCCTAAACCCTAAACCCTAAACCCTAAACCCTAAACCCTAAACCCTAAACCCTAAACCCTAAACCCTAAACCCTAAACCCTAAACCCTAAACCCTAAACCCTAAACCCTAAACCCTAAACCCTAAACCCTAAACCCTAAACCCTAAACCCTAAACCCTAAACCCTAAACCCTAAACCCTAAACCCTAAACCCTAAACCCTAAACCCTAAACCCTAAACCCTAAACCCTAAACCCTAAACCCTAAACCCTAAACCCTAAACCCTAAACCCTAAACCCTAAACCCTAAACCCTAAACCCTAAACCCTAAACCCTAAACCCTAAACCCTAAACCCTAAACCCTAAACCCTAAACCCTAAACCCTAAACCCTAAACCCTAAACCCTAAACCCTAAACCCTAAACCCTAAACCCTAAACCCTAAACCCTAAACCCTAAACCCTAAACCCTAAACCCTAAACCCTAAACCCTAAACCCTAAACCCTAAACCCTAAACCCTAAACCCTAAACCCTAAACCCTAAACCCTAAACCCTAAACCCTAAACCCTAAACCCTAAACCCTAAACCCTAAACCCTAAACCCTAAACCCTAAACCCTAAACCCTAAACCCTAAACCCTAAACCCTAAACCCTAAACCCTAAACCCTAAACCCTAAACCCTAAACCCTAAACCCTAAACCCTATACCCTAAACCCTAAACCCTAAACCCTAAACCCTAAACCCTAAACCCTAAACCCTAAACCCTAAACCCTAAACCCTAAACCCTAAACCCTAAACCCTAAACCCTAAACCCTAAACCCTAAACCCTAAACCCTAAACCCTAAACCCTAAACCCTAAACCCTAAACCCTAAACCCTAAACCCTAAACCCTAAACCCTAAACCCTAAACCCTAAACCCTAAACCCTAAACCCTAAACCCTAAACCCTAAACCCTAAACCCTAAACCCTAAACCCTAAACCCTAAACCCTAAACCCTAAACCCTAAACCCTAAACCCTAAACCCTAAACCCTAAACCCTAAACCCTAAACCCTAAACCCTAAACCCTAAACCCTAAACCCTAAACCCTAAACCCTAAACCCTAAACCCTAAACCCTAAACCCTAAACCCTAAACCCTAAACCCTAAACCCTAAACCCTAAACCCTAAACCCTAAACCCTAAACCCTAAACCCTAAACCCTAAACCCTAAACCCTAAACCCTAAACCCTAAACCCTAAACCCTAAACCCTAAACCCTAAACCCTAAACCCTAAACCCTAAACCCTAAACCCTAAACCCTAAACCCTAAACCCTAAACCCTAAACCCTAAACCCTAAACCCTAAACCCTAAACCCTAAACCCTAAACCCTAAACCCTAAACCCTAAACCCTAAACCCTAAACCCTAAACCCTAAACCCTAAACCCTAAACCCTAAACCCTAAACCCTAAACCCT
>JAVXUO010000363.1:0-47500 GCA_033065855.1 Escallonia rubra | reverse complement strand
GGTCACATTCTCCATCAACAATCTCAAATCGCAAGTGCTCAATGCACGATTAACATCCATAAAGCATCAATTAATAATCTAAATTATCAAATACACAGCTAACAACCTAAAATTATTAATCAAATAATCAATTCTCAATAGCAAAAGAAATTGTTCAAAATGCACACTGACCTCAGTCCTCAGAAATCAGAACGGCGTCGTTGTCGCAATGTCGTCGGTGACTGAAACTCAAAGTCAGATCTGCAATTTCACTATTTTAGGCACCGTTACTGCCAACCGGCAGTGGCGGAACTTCCTCAGTTCGTCCGCTTGCTCGTAGACGGTAGATCTAAGCTAGATCTGCCAGATCTGATATGGTCGGAGTCACCGGAGTTAGGATAGGGACCGCTGGACTGGGGAGGGCCTTCGCCGGCTTCACGCTTCGAAATCGGGGGACGGGGCTTCGAGACTTCGATAGGCGTGACGCGTGAGACCTTGACTTGAAGCCACGGCGACCTGCGTTACCTTACCGATGAGGCGATGAGCCGAGCCGATGACCGGTGGCCGTGAGTGGTGCCGGCGTGCGGCGTGCCACGGTGATTGAGAGAGCCGAGAGAGGAGGAGAGGTGTCGGCGTGCCGCGGTGACTGAGAGTTGACTGTGAGAGCCGAGAGAGGAGGAAGAGAGAGAGAGAGAAAGGAAAAGTTGCAAATGAAAAAAAAACACTATATATTTTTATTTATTTATTTTTATTTTTCAAAATCTGAGGGGGTGCTATAGCCCCCCCCCCCCCCCTCGTACATATGTAGTTCCGCCCCTGCTTGTGTCGGTCAGAACGAGACATATTGGTGGTGGTAAATTGAAATGTGGTGTTGGTTGGTGGAATTTCCAATGGTTCTATGCAAGGATGGGGGTGGGTTTTGGGATATGTGTCTCTCTTTTAGAAGGATGGGGGTAGGTTTTGGGATGTGCGTGTGCGTGTCTATCTCTGTTTGTGTATGTGTCTCTATGTTTTTTTGTGTGTGTGTGTGTGTGTGAGAGAGAGAGAGAGAGAGAGAGAGAGAGAGAGAGAGAGAGACTGAAAGAGTGAATGAGTTTTTGGTGGTGGTGAATAAAGAGTTTTACAAAGCACGTACAAAGGTGTGCTGATTGTTTAATGAACATAAGCAACTTAATACTTAAAAGATAAAACTGTCTACATGAGCAAAGTTGAATCTATTATTTTTGTAGTAGTTGAGTATTTAGATACTTGTATCCTTCTTTCGCATGCAAAAGTAGCCAATAAGACTGTTTCCATTAGTAGTCTCTTCTTTCATAAGACAATCCAGCATGAATGAAAAAAATACTAACATAATAACTATTGTATAAGGTCCATGCAGCTACTGCACTAATCAAGTAATCTTTTTGATTTGGTGATATTTGTGATATATTACATATGCATAAGTTTTTTATGCTTCGCTCAAATCAGAGCCTTCAAAACAGCTAGTGCTTGTGATGCAAAAGGGCCTCTTGAATCATAAGAAAATGCTGCTAAGCCCTTCTATACACCCAAAGGCTCCATGACACAAATTCTCACTCTAGATCGTTGTTGACAACTTGCATCCAACACAAAACTTATTTGATCTCCTGGGCAGTGACACAAAATTGAGTGCATACAATAAGTTATAACCATTGGATCCATTTATGTCCTCTTGAATACCGACCTTTGAGACCTGGTTGGTACTCTTTGGTTAGGACTTGTTTTTATCGGATTTCTTGACATGGCATACGATAAATATTTAGATTATTGATGATGTTCTTGGGGCAATACATGTCCCCTCGGAATGACATCTCATATCTATGTAGCCAAATACACCAAAAGGATGAAAATATGCATGTTGTTATTTTGGATTGAACAGAAGAAGCAGGAGCACTCCTAGTTATCTCGAATTTTATACCTAAATCCAAACCAAACCACACTAGTTTAAAGTTGTATAAGAAAGAAATAGATGTAACGACTCGGTACACGGCCACACAACATGGCATTGCGTCCCTCAAAAGAGCTAGTCAAGTAAGTACTTATGAGTTCATGGGTAGGGTCTTATAAGGCCAATTATAAATTATCTCAAATCCGATGCGAGATATTACAATCTCCCACATTATCCATTAGCGTTCTTGCTAAGGCTTGATCACACATAACATAAATCTTCCTCTCTAACCAATGTTGGATATACCTGACTCACCCTTTGTTGCCCCAATAATCCTAGATAGCCCAGCCCGAGCTTTCGAGAGTCGGGCCTGATACCATATGTAGCGACCCCATCCATGGCCCCACCACAGGGCATTACCTCCTTCAAAAGGGATAGCCAAGTAGATACTCATGAGATCATAAGCAGGGTCTTATTAGCCTAATTACAAATCATTCCACATCCGATGTAAATATTAAATGGATATTTAACAGTACATCCACAATACCAAATGGTTGGGAGTAATGGTCCCAAATCGCTCATATCTTTTACTCAAGTGGGAATTCATCTACCGATGGGAGTAATAAATATGGAGAGTCATGATGACAAATGTTAATGCCATATTTGATTGTTTCTTTTGTCCCTAAGCATTTTTAATGTTAACAATAACATCTTTCTTTATGTTTATTCTCATTGATAAGTAATTGTTGACATACAACGATGTCGTTAAATTTTTCTTTTGTTCTTTAGTAGAAACCTAGCACCGGTAATTGACGGGAGAATTCTCTTGCTGGAGAAAGAAGCCCCCCCCCCCCCCCCCCAACCCACACCCACACCCCACATATGTGTTTTCTTAGGCACGTTTATTATATTATGATTGTTGATCACTTTTTCTATCTTGTCCTCAGCCACATAATCTGCCACATTCACCACCACCTTCATCCCTAAGTCTACCACCATTGTAAAACCCTTCTTTGCCACCTCTTCCAAGATAAAACCTCATTTGCATGATCCCCACTAGCTTCATCATTTCCCTCAAACCCATTTCTAGCTTTTTCTTTAACATTGGAACTTCCAACTCGTCCTTCAGCACCACCAAGAAAACCCTCACAACCACATCCACTAAGTCCATCCTACTACACCAACATCCTTATCAAACTTGATTCACCGCCACGACCACCTCCTCCACCTAACCCTCGACCATATCTCAGTTTTGGGTTTTCATCTAGGCTTCAATAGGTGTTTTTCTTCATGCCACAAGATATATCAGAATTATTGAAGGGGATTCGTTTTGTGCGATAAGTACTTGTTTGTGATTGTACGGGTAGCCAACAATTTTGGAACCTCATTTTCTATATGACAAAAGTACTAGTCTTGACTTGTGGAGAGTCGTCACTTTGGAAATGACCACCACCGCTGCAGTTCAATCAATTCCATCACTCTCTCTCGCCATAGCCACCTTTCGAGAACCCACCACCACCACCATAATAGTCCAAGTCATTTCATCACCATTCCTTGCCAATGCCACTGCCACCTTCATCCACCATATTCCACACCACTAGTACCATTGCCAATAGCCCACCATCTCTAATTACGTCAAAGAATCCCTCCACCAATGTAGGGCAGCCTCCTAGTTTTTCACATCATTACCATTAGCCTGCCTAAAGCCACCACTGCGGCTTCCACCTCCGCAACCATCACTTCGACAGCTCACCATCGCACCAGCATAACCATTTGTGTTAAGGAATTGGATCACACGAATTATGCGAATCATATCCCACTGATAGTGGATCACATGAATTATGCTTATCATATCCCACTGATAGTGGATCACGGGTTTTATGGCTTAGAGTTAGGGATTAATTGATTCTTCTTGTGTATATAAATAGATGCTCTTCTCAATGTAAAAACACACAGAAAACATTCAGTCAATTCTCTCTTTATGTCTTCATTTATCTCTTCTCTTTATTTTCTTAAGATGGTATCAGAGCCATCCTTCTAAGTATTTGTTTTCATTCCAAATCTTCAATCATTCCAAACCTTCAAACGCCAGCAACATCAATTTCAGCATGGATCCATCAAATTCATATTTTATTCATCATTCAGATCATCCTGGTCACTTGCTCGTACCCATCAAATTAAATGGAGCCAATTATTCATCTTGGAGTAAATCCATGATTCATGCTCTCACAGCCAAAAACAAAATTGGCTTCATCAATGGATCCATTGAGCAACCTTCAGAAAAAGATCAGCCAACAGAATACGCTTTATGGAACCAGTGCAACAGCATGATTTTATCATGGCTTACTCACTCGGTAGAACCGGATCTAGCCAAAGGAGTCATTCATGCAAAGACAGCCTATCAAGTGTGGGAAGATTTCAAGGACCAGTTTTCACAAAAGAATGCGCCAGCTATCTACCAGATTTAAAAATCATTGGCTTCTTTTTCACAAGGTACCATGACTGTCTCAACTTATTTCACGAAACTCAAAGGCCTTTGGGACGAGTTAGATACATATCGAGCACTTCCCACATGTAACCAGATGAAAGCACATGATGAGCAAAGAGAAGAAGACCGTTTAATGCAATTTATCATGGGTCTCCACGACACTTCCAATGTTGTACGTACAAATATCCTCATGATGTCGCCACTGCCTAATGTACGACAAGCCTATTCCCTTGTTATTCAAGAGGAAACACAGCGACAAATGACACCGGAATCAACTGAAAATTTTTCCATCGCGGCTGCAATTCAGAGACGTGGAAATAATTTTTCAAATAAATCTAAAGACAAGCATTGCGAGCATTGCAATAGAGAAGGTCATACAATTGAAAGTTGTCGCACTCTGAAATTTCATTGTAAGTATTGTGATAGAAAAGGTCATACAGAGGACAGATGCAAATTTAAAAATGGGACATGGGTTTCCAACAACACAGGAGGCCAAGGTAATCGACACAACACTTCACAACAGCGGCAACGTGGGTTTCAAGGAAATGCATTTCATGTTGCGAATACAACAGATTCTTCTCAATCTACACATGGGGTCCATTCGCAAGACACCAATAGTTCACTCGGGCTTTCCACAGATCAACTTCAACAACTTGCTCATGCCCTGTCTATGATGACTCAAAATCAGAAGTCTCCTGGTAATAGCGATGCTTATACAAATGCTGCAGGTCTGTCTCTTTCTCAAAATGCTTTAAATAATTATGTATTTACTAAGCCTTGGATTTTGGATAGTGGAGCTACTGATCATATTACTTCCGACCCTACGCTTTTCACTCAAATGAATTCCTCATCAATACTCTCTGTCAATTTGCCCACGGGGTCATCTGCCTCAATCAATTCCATTGGCACCATACTATTTAATTCAAATATCACATTAGACAACGTTTTATGTGTTCCTTCTTTTCGTTTAAATTTGATGTCTGTTAGCAAACTCACCAATGATTTAAATTGTTGTGCCATTTTGTTTCCTTCCTTTTGTGCTTTGCAGGACTTGGCTACGGGGAAGATGATTGGCTCGGGTAAGCAGCGTGGTGGTCTCTATTACATGTCCCCAATACAACAGGCACCTGTTTCTCATCAAGTTTCACAACCCTCAAATTTGTGGCACATGCGTTTAGGACATCCATCACCATTTCGTCTAAGATTAATTGCTCCATTATTGCCTTCTCGTAATATTCGTTTTGATAATAATTGTGTTGTTTGTCCTATGGCTAAACAGACCAGACTTCCATTTCCTTCAAGTACTATATCAACTCGTGCTCCATTTGATTTGTTGCATTGTGATATATGGGGTCCACACAAAGTACCCACTCATTCAGGGGCTCGTTTTTTTCTTACAATTGTGGATGATTTTACAAGGTGCACATGGTTATTTCTTATGCATTACAAGTCAGAAACTCAAAAAATTTTACAATCTTTTATTGTATTTGCTAAAACTCAATTTCATGTCTCGGTCAAAGCAATCAGAGTAGATAATGGTAAAGAATTCTTGTCCATGCAAAATTTTTTCCACTCTCATGGTATTGAATATCAACACACTTGTGTTTCAACTCCACAACAAAATGGGGTAGTTGAACGCAAGCATCGCCATATTCTAACTGTAGCACGTGCACTACGCTTTCAATCTCACTTGCCCCTTACCTTTTGGGGAGAATGTGTATTGACTGCTGTCTATCTTATCAACTGATTGCCAACCCCATTGTTATCTTCCAAGTCACCTTTTGAATTATTGTACAATCATCCACCATCATTTGATCACTTGAAAGTCTTTGGTTGTCTGTGTTACGCAACTGTTGTTCATCCCACATATAAATTTGATTCCCGTGCCAAACGTTGCGTATTTGTTGGGTATCCTACTGGTCAAAAAGGTTTCAAACTTTATGATTTGACAACTAAAACATTTTTTGTTAGTCGTGATGTCAAATTTTCTGAAACTATCTTTCCTTTCATGTCGGCTACACATCCAACTTCTATTTCTCCCGACTTCATGGACAATTGGCAATCTTTACCATCCTTACCCACAAACATCCCCTATCCTCAACTTCAACCCACTGAGCCAACAAACATACAAGAATCTACCTCTTCCATACAATCTCCCTTAGCTGAACCAACGGCCGTAGAGGATATTTCTCCCAATCCTACCCAGCCTCTTACATCTTCGCCTCCAGCCCAATCCACTGAACCTATTTCAACCTCTTCAGATTCTATCATTCCTTCCTCTCCTGCCCCGCGCCAATCCCTTCGGCCCAAGCAACCTCCAGCATGGCATAGAGACTACATACTGTCAGCACAAGTCAATCATCCTTCCACAGTGCCAAGTTTTACGCCAGGTACTCGCTATCCTCTTTCTCACTTTCTTTCCTACTCTCGTATCTCTTCTGCCCATTGTACTTTTTTAGCCACCATTACAGGTCATACCGAGCCTCAGTCATATGCTCAAGCTATCCTTGATCCACATTGGTAACAAGCAATGAATGCAGAATTAGAAGCATTGCAACAAAATAAGACTTGGAGTTTGGTTCAACTTCCTGATGGTCATAAACCTATTGGCTATAAATGAGTTTATAAAACCAAGTACAGATCTGATGGCACAGTTGAGCGTTATAAGGCTCGCCTTGTCGCAAAGGGATATACTCAAGTTGAGGGAATCGATTATCAGGAAACATTTTCTCCTACAGCGAAACTCACTACACTTCGTTGTCTTCTCACTATTATTTCTGTTCGGCATTGGTTCGCCTACCAATTAGATGTTCAAAATGCTTTTCTTCATGGTGACTTGCAAGAAGAAGTGTATATGGAACCTCCACCTGGTCTTCGCCGACAGGGGGAGAACATTGTATGTCGGCTCCACAAATCCCTTTATGGCCTCAAACAAGCATCAAGAAATTGGTTCCTCACATTTTTAGAGACTATTCAGAGGGAAGGTTATCAACAATCAAAGCCTGATTATTCTCTTTTCACCAAAGCTAAAGGTACTTCATTCACTGCGATCCTCATCTATGTTGACGATATACTTCTCACTGAAAATGATCTTCAAGAAATTGAACGTCTCAAAAAATTTCTTCTCAAACGCTTCCGCATCAAAGATCTTGGAGACTTAAAATACTTTTTGGGTATTGAATTCTCTCGTTCAAAGAAAGGCATTTTCATGTCTCAGAGAAAATATACACTCGATATTTTACAAGATTCAGGACTTCTAGGTGTACGTCTTGACAAATTTCCAATGGAACAAAATTTGAAGCTCACTCCTACAGATGGAATTTTACTGAGTGATCAAACTAAATATAGAAGACTAGTTGGCAGACTGATTTATCTTAACGTCACAAGGCCCGACATAGTCTATTCTGTTCGAACACTAAGTCAATTCATGCATGAGCCTCGTAAACCTTATTGGGATGCAGCCATACGAATCCTTAAATATATCAAAGGTAACCCTGGTCAAGGTTTACTATTTCCTTCCACAAACAATCTTGCTTTGAAAGCCTTTTGTGATTCAGATTGGGGAGGTTGTCGTACCACAAGGAGGTCAGTCACGGGATATTGCATTTTCCTTGGAAATTCTCTTGTCTCATGGAAATCCAAGAAACAAGCTAATGTTTCTAGATCATCAGCAGAAGCAGAATATTGAGCTATGGCAAATACATGTTTAGAGCTAACGTGGCTACGTTATATTCTACAAGATCTAAGTGTTCCACAGGTAGCTCCCACACAATTATTTTGTGACAACCAAGCAGCTTTGCATATTGCAGCGAATCCTGTTTTTCATGAGCGCACAAAGCACATTGAAATAGATTGTCACATTGTTCGAGAAAAACTACAAGCTGGAATGATCAAACCGTCATATGTGCCTACCCGCTTTCAGTTAGCAGATGTCTTCACAAAAGCATTGGGAAAAGATCAATTTGAGACATTACGTAACAAGTTGGGACTTCATGATATTCACTCTCCAACTTGAGGGGGAGTGTTAAGGAATTGGATCACACGAATTATGCGAATCATATCCCACTGATAGTGGATCACATGAATTATGCTTATCATATCCCACTGATAGTGGATCACGGGTTTTATGGCTTAGAGTTAGGGATTAATTGATTCTTCTTGTGTATATAAATAGATGCTCTTCTCAATGTAAAAACACACAGAAAACATTCAGTCAATTCTCTCTTTATGTCTTCATTTATCTCTTCTCTTTATTTTCTTAAGAATTTGGAATTTAAAACTCTGCTTTAGCTGGGGCTTGAGATCAGCTATCGCTGCACAATCTTCAACATCATCCCCTCCCTCAACCCTCCGCTCCTCCACCATGCCTTATTTACTCAGATCTACCATTTGTTCACCCTCGTCATTCTATCAACTAGGACTATGCAAAAGAGACGCTGATTTGTGTAAAAATTGTTGCAATAATGGAGATAATGAAGCGAGTGAAGCTGTGAGGGTGATGGCAGTGACTGTGACCTATATGGTGTTGGTTGTGTCTTGTACTAGCGGTGGTTGTGGATAAATGAGATCCATTATAGAAATAAGAGAATTAATTTTCACGTACTTGTTCTTTTATCCGCGCCAAACACAACCTTAATGATTAATAAAAGTTCAAATTTAATGTACTAACAAACAGTAAAAGAATCAAAATTCAATGTAAGTACTATTCAATGTAAGTTCATAAAGAACCTAATAAAAAGTTGAAAGTAGTTCGAAACAAATGAAAAAAAGACAGCACTAAACGAGAGAAGAATCGTTTTTTCTCTAGAGACCACTGATCTTGATTCTTGAAAAACAAAGGAAACACACTTGTGGCAAACAATTTCCAAGTGTTAAGGAGAGCAACAGAACACGTCGGCTAACCAAGTACACACGCAAAAGAATCAAAGAGAGCCAATCAAAAGACGATTTGAGATCTTGCCTGTTAGAGAGGTGCCCCGCCACAAGCACGATAACGACCCTACCCCACTATTGCTTCGTAGCGCAGCCATTCAACAAAACAAAACAGGACAGAGAGCATAAACAGTTTGTAAACGCCATTACCCGTTGGGCCAATTCCGACCGCACAAAATGACTCAGTTTAAGTTTTCTGAAGGCAATCTCTACCAGATTGAATGAGAGAGAGAGAATACCCAACAAAAGAGGCGTAATTTCGAAGGCAGCTAATGCTCTCTGATTTGTAATAATTATACATTTTGTAGTGGGTGGGTTTTAGCGATATATGCAGTTGTGGAATCGGGCGGGGCAGGGCCAACAAAGAGGGCCCTAAGCTTTCATCAGGAATTGACGCAGATGACCGTGGGTGTTCAAACATCAAGGATGGAAGCCTCATACTTTACCTGCGGCCCCGGCGGTATCTCAACGTTGGCTCTCAATTCACCAGTTAGGTGCCTCAGCTTCCGCATGCATCACCACAATGACTTGCTTTTTTCCCCTTCTTCTTACTGTTTCGGGTCATTGTCTCTTGTATTTTGTGATAAACTCTCTTCAACCCCACTCCGATCCCGATATCACATCCGCAACAGCTCGGACTTGAGCAGCAGCAGAAGCAATGGCTCCAACAACGATAGCCCCATTAGTAGAAACACTACTGGTACAAAGAGAAGAAGCCGTAGCCGCCGCACTAATGACAGAGTAGGAGGAGGTAATTCTGGTGGTGTTGGTGGTGACAGCAACATCAACTGGGCCGCTAATAAGATTTCTGGTGGGTCTTCCTCCTCAGACTCAGTCGGTGCTGCTATAAAGCAAAAGCAGCAGCAAGTGAAGCAGACAACGAAAAGTAAGCCGGTGGACGTGCGTGCTTTGTATCAGAACGGTGATCCTCTGGGCCGGAGGGACTTGGGAAAGAGCGTGGTGAGGTGGATAAGCCACGGTATGAAGGCCATGGCGTCCGATTTCGCGTTGGCCGAGGTGCAGGGGGAGTTCTCTGAGGTCAGGCAGCAAATGGGGCCAGGCCTCACTTTCGTGATCCAGGCCCAGCCTTACCTCAATGCCGTCCCTATGCCCGTTGGCTTTGAAGCCGTCTGCTTAAAGGCCTGCACACATTATCCCACGCTCTTCGACCACTTTCAAAGGGAGCTCAGAGACGTTCTTCAGGACCTTCAGCGCAGATCGCTAGTGGAGAGTTGGAGTCAAACTAAGTCATGGATGCTGCTCAAGGAACTTGCCAATTCAGGTTCTCTCTCTCTCTCTCTCTCTCTCTCTCTCTCTCTCTCTCTCTCTCTCTCCTCCCTCCCTCCCTCCCTCCCTCCCTCCCTCCCTCCCTCCCTCTCCCTCTCCCTCCCTCCCTCCCTCCCCCTCCCCCTCCCTCTCTCCCCCCATCTTTTATTCCTATTACTAGCACGGTTTGCTTAAGGCTTCACTGCTGGCGCATTTGCAGCTCAGCACAGAGCTGTTGCAAGGAAGGTTCCCCAGCCAAGGGCCGTGCACGGTGGTTTAGGCATGGACCTCGACAAGGCCAGGGCTATTCAGACCAGGATTGACGATTTTACCAAGAGGATGTCGGACCTCCTTCGTATAGAAAGGGATTCCGAGTTGGAATTTACCCAGCAGGAGTTGGATGCTGTTCCCACACCCGACGAGACTTCTGATTCCTCGAAACCTATAGAATTCCTGGTTAGCCATGGTCAGGCCGAGCAAGAACTCTGCGATACCATCTGCAATTTAAGGGCAGTCAGTACATCCACAGGTCTCAAAACCGTGTTTCATTTCCTATCAAAGAGCATTTCTTGTTGTCTGTATATACTTTTTATCTCTTTATACAAATTAGTCCATTCCCGTGAATCCTTTCTTAAGAACTTGGATCGGGCACACAGGACTAGGCGGGATGCATTTAGTATTGTTCAGGGGAGAGGGAAATCACAGGTTACCTCCAACAACCCTTTCTCCGGGAGACATGGTTTGTGTGAGAACATGTGATAGCAGGGGAGCAGGTACGACTTCTTGCATGCAAGGACTTGTTAACAACTTGGGGGAGGATGGATGTAGCATCAGTATTGGTCTAGAGTCTCGTCATGGTGATCCAACCTTTTCGAAGCTCTTTGGTAAGAGTGTGCGCATTGATCGTATTCATGGATTGGCTGATGCCCTCACGTATGAGGTACTTGATAAGAGCTTTGCTTGCTTATCCATTGCTTTTGTTCGTTAATATATAGTCTTTCAAACGAATAGCATGTTAAATATCTGTATCGCCTCTAAACAGAAGGGTAGTTAAAGGACTACGTCAACCCTCATCCCTATACACTTTAGGAAGATAAACTGAACCTGTTGGCATGGAATTCATCCGCCCAGTAATATAAAGACTCTTGTAATCAATGCATCTTGTTGAATTGTGTACTTAAGACTGCTAAGCTGTTAAATGTAAATCTAACCAACGACACAAATCCATCATCTGGACCAAGACAACTTTATCATGAAACTGCAATATGCTAAGCAAGCACATCTTTACAGTTTTCAATGAACTGCCATACTCCATATGACTAGAAGTCTGAGTCCCATCCTGAATCCCAATGCAACAAGATTGAGCACCGTATGCATCATATATATACTGATAACAACCTGAATTTCGATACTGCCCTCAATTTGCACTTTGAGTACTTGTCTAACTATTCTGTTCTGAAAGAGAAGGTTAGGAGAAGTACTGAGTAGGTGGTGATCCTGACTTCTGTAAAGTGGACATGTTCCAGGACTTCCATAAGTAGAGGGAGAGACGATTAATGTGGACAGGGTTATTGCTAGTTAAACATGGCTCTGGAATATTTTCAAGTGATGTATGACTATCTACTCTGTTATACCTTCTGTAGCGTAATTGTGAAGCCTTGATGATGCTTCAGAAGAAAGGTTTGCAGAAGAGAAACCCTTCAATTGCTGTTGTAGCTACACTTTTTGGAGACACAGATGATGTTGCATGGCTGGAGGCGAATCATTTTGCAGATTGGTCCGAAGCAGAAATTGATGGATTATCTAACTTTGAAACTTATGATGAATCCCAGCGGAGGGCAATATCATTAGGTTTGAACCAAAGGCGACCCTTATTGATAGTGCAAGGGCCACCTGGGACTGGGAAGACAGGCTTGCTCAAGGAACTGATAAAATTTTCCGTTAAACAGGGTGAGAGAGTGCTTGTAACGGCACCTACAAATGCTGCTGTGGATAACATGGTTGACAAACTTTCCGATATTGGGATCAGCATCGTGCGTGTTGGCAACCCAGCACGAATATCTTCTGCAGTAGCTTCAAAATCTTTGGTTGAGATTGCCAACGCTAAGCTCGCCAGTTTTCGAGCAGAGTTTGATAGGAAAAAGTCAGATCTTAGGAAGGACTTGAGACATTGTTTAAAGGATGATTCTTTAGCTGCCGGTATACGCCAGCTTCTAAAACAACTTGGAAAGACTTTGAAAAAGAAGGAGAAGGAGACAGTGAAGGAAATATTATCAAGTGCTCAAGTTGTGCTTACCACCAACACCGGGGCAGCTGATCCACTAATCAGACGGCTGGGTACCTTTGATCTGGTGGTTATAGATGAAGCAGGGCAAGCCATTGAACCTTCTTGCTGGATACCAATTTTGCAGGGAAAGCGGAGCATTCTTGCAGGTGATCAGTGCCAGCTCGCTCCTGTGATTTTATCTAGAAAAGCCTTAGAAGGGGGCCTTGGAATCTCTCTCCTGGAGAGGGCTGCAAGTTTGCATGAAGGGGTTCTTGCTACTAGATTGACAATGCAGTATCGAATGAATGATGCAATTGCCAGCTGGGCTTCAAAGGAGATGTATGGTGGATCATTGACGTCCTCTTCGACTGTAGCTTCTCATCTTCTTGTTGATTCTCCATTTGTCAAGGTATGCCAATTAACATTTACACTGATACCATGCACTTCTTATTGCGCAAGTAATACATAGTAGCTGACTGCATTGGGGATTCTATTTTCCTCTTGGAGTTGTCTTACTATACTCGCAGATATACATGCCTTCTTGGTCTTATTAAATATTGTTCGCCTCTGACACCACTTCTATGCAATATAGCTCGAAGCTGCTCCGCTTTGGGTAGATTAGCATCAGTTGCATAGTAAGTGAGAAATGGCGGAACAAGTTGCATCGTGATGGTCAGTAACGGTGTTGGATAGAATAAAATCATAAATCAACTGGTAGAAATTTCAGATAACCTTGCAAGAAAAAGGTTGCCGGCCAGATGTATCTCTCCGTTCTGCCCATGTATGTGCTCAACAGGCTAGCTACCTGTTTTCTGCACTCCCTAGTGGATTCTCTCTTCTCCTTTCACCTCTCCTTATCTATCTAAGTTCCATCGATGTTGCCATACAAAAGGCAACCAAAGGGGGCAGAGTCCAGACTTGAAAGGATACTTACATCACTGTCCATAAATTCAACAAAGACCTCTGTTAAGTCGGGGTAGTTATCATTGAGCCAAATAAATTCATCATCATAGTTTTCCCTGTCTGGATTCTTGAAACACATTATTGATGAAACATAAACATGATATTAGTAAGCAATATAAAAGGAACACAGACAACCTATTAAAGACTACCTTTTTATTATCTCATTAATTTAAAGACTTGCGCCACCACCTCTATATATAGGCATAAAAGGGAAAAGGATAAAGATGAGAACCACCAAGCTAGATCTTGCATAACTATGATCACGTTTTCTGACTAACCCAAATCATATATCTCACACGGATCAACGTGGTTTTCTCTATTCAGTGTGAAATATATTCGTAAATGTATGATTGCTCACTTAACCCGGACGAGTTCGGTAAAGTTTTCTCTTGAGAAGGGAACACAAGTTGCTTTCACAATTCAAGATTGAAAACCTGTGATATTACAAGAAAACCGGTTGCAGTGCAGTTGTTAGATTCTTTCAAATGGTTATTAACGGTTCTTGTTGTAATGGCCATTGCACTTCATTAGTGTTTCTTGTACCTTGCTGCAGCCTACGTGGATAGCACAGTGCCCATTGCTACTGCTTGATACAAGAATGCCATACGGCAGCTTGTCGGTTGGTTGTGAGGAGCATTTAGACCCCGCTGGCACAGGCTCATTTTACAATGAAGGAGAAGCTGATGTTGTTGTGCAACATGTATTTTCTCTGATTTATGCCGGTATGTATCCTTGGCTCTTAAATTGCAGTAATGCTATAATGTTCCGTAGTTGTTTATTCTTAATTCTTGGAAGTGAATTGAGAAATGATCGGAATATATTGAAGATGCACTTCGCATGTAGAATCTACTACATGGTTCAATTAATCTGAAAATCAACACCATTCTGAACTCATTGTGAGGTCAACATCGAGGCCCGCGGTTGAAACACGCATGGTAAACTACCACACGTTAAGCTGGTGCATGATTGGCGTGCCCAACTTGCACACATAGTAAGATGCATCCTACCACCAAGTCCCTTTAGGAGAGCATTTGCAAGCTGGTTCCCTGACTTGAAAAGAGAACTCAAATCCAGTCCATTGTATAGCTTTTCCTTGATGAAGTGTCTGTCAGTTATAGTAGGCTTCGTTGTACCAGACTGAACCTGATCATGAATAATGCCAATGGACACCTTGTTATTAGGTTACATCCTTATGGTCCATCAATAAACGTCCCTAAATCCTCCACTAGGGTCTGAAGGCACATGATACAACAAACACTATTCCGTTAGCTCTCTACCGATCTCTCCACTGAATGTAGATACAACAGTTTCTTTCTTAGTGCGCCAAGTGACAAGATTTCCCCCATCAAAGGTGCAAGACCATGAACTGGATGCTCGCTCATGTGCTAACCTGCCAGTTTGCATCAGAGAATGCTTCCTCAATCCTTGTGGTTGGAGAGCTGGAAATGATTTTAAGTCAACTCCCAAAGAGGATGTCGTGGATCATGTATGAACTGGCTGACCACTCCAACAGTATGGCAAAATGTTTATTATAGTATCTGATAGATAGATCAGTCTAGTCACAAGTTTTTAACGCCTCTCTTTATCCACCTTATTGTCAATCCAAGAGTTGACCTCACTTGGAGACTCAGCTTGCTTATTCTCAGCATAACGATCTATAGCAGTAACAAAAGAAATAACGATAATATCACCTGCTACCAGCTGATTGGGTCCCCCAGTTTGACTGAACAGAGTTCAGTCTTGCCACTGGGAAAGCCTCTTAATAATCAACACTGCAAAGTCGGAATGAACGCGTCAATTATCATATGACATGAACCCCAAAACAGTAGTTAGGAACTTCTAGCTGGAAGTACCGTAGATAATTTCTCTGTTCTTAAGGTCATCACCGGACTACTCTCCACCAAAAATCAATGTCTCATGCTTACGTTCGGGTATGGTCGTTACATGTTCAACAGTGATGGCATCGAATGTTGCTGGATGATAGCAGCAGAAGATTTGCCGTAGCCGCGGTAGCAGACTTTAATTATGTACTATTGACATGTAAAAAGGTTTGGAGAACAAATAGTAAAGAACATCAGAGTTGTTCAGCTACTTGACCTACAGGCTACATTCATAACCCACAAAGCCCAAAAGGCTAATCTCTTATTGCCCGTTAGCCTCATGTACATGTATTTAGAATCTTTGGAAATTCTGGAAAAAAACCATGGCAATTTGTAGATTATAAAAGAAAGTCATTTTACTTTTTGGAATAATTTGGCAAATGAAACTGAGGAAGATGTTGGATGGTTTTTGTGAATTACATTCATGTTAAGCATAATATGCAGGTGTTAGCCCGTCCGCCATAGCGGTGCAGTCTCCATATGTTGCTCAAGTGCAACTGCTAAGGGAGAGGCTTGATGAGCTTCCAGAGGCCACAGGGATTGAGGTTGCAACTATCGATAGCTTTCAGGGCAGGGAAGCTGATGCCGTGATCATATCAATGGTATTCTTTCAAAGCAGTTAGATAATCTTATTATTGCCGATAGAACTTCTATTTAAGATCTAGGTATGCCTTTCTAGTCGGAGCCACACTGGTTCAACATAATGTGCAAGCAAACCTTCTCCTAAGAATAGTAGAGCAGAGAATTTTGCATTTTCTGTTTTGAAGATCTCTACAACACTAAGATCAGAGTCACTTGTCTGGAAAGGATTCATTAATCACATCCATTTTTAAGCGGCCAGGTATAGATTATCCCCTAATATGTCATCCTACCTCTTACTTAAGTTGAAATTTTCTATTGACAAGGGGTTGATGAGCATAACTGGGTGGTAGAAATACTTGCTCTCGTTATTTATTTCCTCCTAGAAAAGCCACCTTGTAGAGATTGTTGATACTTTTGCTTTCTCAAGTGATGAATCCACTGGTCCACTTCTTTGTTATATAGCTGCTAGCTTCAGCTGCCCAAGGGAAGATACTGAAGTGTGAACCCTTAGGAAGCAGTTGGTCTAAGATTTTGATTTATAAGAACTAGAAAGAGAATGCTTGACGTAAAAACAGACGTGGATCAAATTGCCAAATGCAACATGGAGCGTATGTGTGTCCAGGAAGGTCAAACTACACCGGCCAAGCTTAGATACAACTGCTCGATATTCTTGTTCAGAAAGTAATAAATCTTACTGCATAAAGAGGTATATACCCAACATTGATACAAGATCATTTCTTATGAAGAACTATATCTTTGTTCTCAGGTCCGGTCAAACACGCTTGGGGCTGTTGGATTTTTGGGTGATAGTCGGAGAATGAATGTAGCCATTACAAGAGCACGCAAACATGTTGCGGTGGTGTGTGATAGCTCAACGATATGCCATAACACCTTCCTGGCCAGGCTATTGCGTCATATAAGATACTTTGGCAGAGTGAAGCATGTTGAGCCGGGTAGTCTTGGGGGATACGGCCTTGGTATGACTCCCTTGTTGCCTTCTGTTAGTTAACACTACCAACGAGCCTGAGAAGGAACCACACAATTCCTCCATTTCCTTCAATTGTCAATTGCCTGAAGAAACAGTTAAAGTGTAAATGTTTGTCCAAGCCTACTCTTGTATATTGAACACTCCCACATATCGCTCCACAATATTGGAGTTTCTTTTTTGGGCGAAAAAGAAAATTTGGAATACATTCGTTGAAAAAATTTGTATATGAGCAACAATAGTGCTTTTTATTTATTTATTCGTCTCAAGGTAATTATACTATTTTCAATGTGTACCCGCCTTGGGAATTTTGGCACCGCACTTTATCTTGTCTCGTCACATTCTTAAAGGTACATTGTAACAAATGCATATTTTAGTGACAGGGTGATAAGAAATCCAAGTGCCACAAGCACTAATATTGCCATGAACAGGCTCGTCTGAAAGCTGTTTTGGGTGCTAGAATTGGTCGATAAAATTGTTTGCAAAATTATCACTAATCCCATGGCAAATCATCGTGGTTAAATGGGGTTAAACGGAGAGTGGTAGCTAGTTAAATACTTGTCTTTGATGGTCATATAACAATCAGCGTTATAACAACAATTACGGTCACCTTCACCTTCTTGCTGCAGCACCTTTAGGATGACCAGTACTCGGATTCCTACTTCACCAATTCAAGTGCATACTGGCAAGTAATACTGCACTAATCTGAGGGTTCTTTCCTTCTTTGTTGGATCTGAAGCTACAGAAGGGAATTTCAGTATTAAAAATTCCGTGATAGCAACGTGAGGAAATAAAACAATCCCAGAGTAGTAACTATTCGACTACTGCTGATCCACTTCTTTGTAGAGATGTCATTTGGGCCGGGCGGCCCGCGGGCCGGCCCGTTTTGGCCCGGTTTTGGCCCGGGCTGGCCCGGCCCCTTGCATGAACAGTAACGGCCCGCTGAAAGAGGGCCTGGGGCCTGGGCCTGGACCAGGCCGAGAAATCTGGGGAAAATGGCCCGGCCCGGCCCGGCCCGGTTTGGCCCGGGTTTGGCCCGGCCCGGGTGTGGCCCGGTTTGGCCCGGATTTGGCCCTTTTTTGGCCCCACTTTTTTTTGAAAATCTAGCTTTTCCCCCCCTTTCTTCCACCCCTTTTCCAAAATTCCACATACATTATTATTTTGATTGTTAGAGTTTTAAGAATAATTTTTTTTCATATATATAAAATAAATTTTTACAAGCAAAAAATATATATTTTAAAAGGAAGGGATAGCATCCTGCATCAAGCATCTTGTCTTTTTGCCTTATATTATTTTCTTCTATAAGACTTGATGACCTTGAGCGATGTTTGGTTAGATTTAAGAGAGGCTTATGCCTCATATTGGCAATCATTTTACCTTAACAGTAGTCAGCCTTTAAATTGAATGGATAAGAGATGGAAGGAAATTGCAGTCAGCCGTTAAATTCTTTTGATCTTGTCTTTTCTTCAAAAGTCCTGCAAAATTACTTAACTACTAAGCCTCTTCTATGAGAAAGGAAATACCTATAGTGGTTATGATCTTCCATAAGTGGTCTGGTTAGAGTTTTCAAAAGGTGCACACTGCATAGGCCTTGGGAAAGAGTCAAAGAAGTTTATACCCATTAAATGAAATTAAAGTTAGACGGAACAACCATTATATTTCTTCCAGATGGGACTACAGCTATAACAAGGCATCGCAACTCATCTGTTTTTAATCCGCACTTCTTTCTTCTTTATAGTTGACGAGGATCGTATAAATAAATTTCTATGTAAATTGTTATGTGTTAAAATTGAATAACATGAGAAAAAAAAAAAAAGGGCCTGGGCCCGGCCCAAGCCCGGCCCTAAATATTGGGCTTAGGGCCTGGGCCTGGACCAGGCCTAGAATTCATTGCGCCAGGCCCGGCCCGTTTTCACCCTCCCTTGGCCCGGCCCTGGCCCGGCCCGTTTGCAGGCCCGATGGGCTTGGGCTGGGCCGGCCCAAGCCCGGCCCTTTGACATCTCTACTTCTTTGTTGGCCTGCCAACTTTTTTAGTTTTGTATCTCAGCTTTTACGCTTTGAATTTGGTCTGTTATTTGCCGCACTGATATCATGGCTTTACTCTTGTTTCCCGGAAGGACTACTCCATTAACAGTACTAAAAAATCTAGATGATGCTTCAAAAAGGTCTAGAAGACCAAGGATTGTCAAGATCTGCCAAGGTCAAAATAACCGATTAGTTGGAAGATTGTGAAGTATGCAGATAAAAATTAACCTATTCTCTGGTGGGTTTTATAAAGTAATAGAACTGAACTGCTACATGCAGGTAGGTTCCCAACTTCACCAGACAATGTCTAATGAAGCGAAGGGCCTTGCGCGCTTACTAGGGAGTGAAATACAAGATAAATTTCTTGGAGATGCTTATTGCCTTCTCTCATGATGCTTCACTGGGGGTCTTGGTAGTCATTTGGTCAACTGCGTGCACAGTGTTTTGAAGTTCTTCCCATATGGCTTTATATACCATCCTCTGCCTATTTACGGCAGATTGTCCCTCAAAAGCTGAGCTGATAACATCAATACTGGACAATCAAAAAGAGAGTTAAATGCTGCAAGCAAGTAATAGAGTTTAAGATGTGAACTTAATCAAGTCAAAAATCTGCATACTAAAACCAAGTCACGAGAGTTGAGCAAAATATGGCATTACAAAACCTGAATCGATGTTTTGAAACGTTAGGGTAAGCTTCATATTGGTATCTTCGCTAGTTTAATCCCATGCATAAAACGTGCATCATTCGCCTGTTGTCAACAAGCCCTGGTTGCAAAGAATCCTAGATCTTCTACCCTCTCCTTACTCAAGAGTGATGCATGAGAAGGAAGGGGCATCAGTGTATATAATTAACTTGCCTACATTGGTTCTACATGATGATGATGACATCCCACCATATTCTCTAGCAGAATGGCATTCGAAAAACAAATAATTTCTTTCAGTACTTCTGTGGCCTTTAACTGATTGCAAGAGTTGAGACCCTTAGAACCTTAGAATGATTACAAAAGGATTTTAGGCGAATTTTTTTTAAAAGAAAATCGGAACTATGAACTGGAGCTTTATATTTCTCAATTGAGTGATCAGTGCAACCCATTGTATCTCATTGTTTGCTGATGTTACATGGAATCAGTAGGAGTCTCCTGATCAGATATGTGTCCAAGTGTCAAATTCGTCTAATTTTTAAAACACAAGAGACGGGGTCACAACAAATTATTCACACCTATTACTGTGTATTACTTTTTAGTGATTACTAAGATAAAATGTTGTTTTATGTGGCACACATGGTTTTAGTTGAGAACTTGTCCCATCTCAAAGTAATAACCAATTAAAAGACATACCTTAAGATAGTGTTCACAGTGCCATATTCTATGAGATGTGGCACACACATATTCCACACCCATGTTCAAGTGTCGAGTGTCTGAAACGCATACTTCAGGCATTCCTATGAACTTATCTCTTCTCAAAGTAATAACAATTAAAAGACATACTTGAAGATAGTGTTCAAAGTGTCAGACATATATCCCACACCTACGTCCAAGTGTTGAGTGTCTGAAACGCATACTTTAGGCATTCTGAAGAGTCCATGTAACTTATCTTTTGGCCGGTTCCAGGCCCACAGAAAGGAGCTATGTGCTAGAAAGAAGAAGACCGAACCTTTTACAGGAGCACATTACAAACAAATCACTAAAACCTAGATGTGTCAAAAGGACCGAGCCAACCCGACCCGGCCCTAAAAGGGAACGGGCCCAGGGCCAGGCCAAAATATTAGGGAAACGGGCCCGGCCCTAAAAAGGCCCGGATTTGGCCCAGGCCCGTTGCCCCCTCCCCCCCCCCCCCCAACAATAATTTTTTTTTTTCTTTTTTTTAAAGTTTTTTTTATTACATTTTCATCTTTTTAACATTTTTGGTTCTTTTTTGTTTTTATAATAGTTTTGGAGGTGTTATTGAATTCATATGATCAGTATTTTCTTTAACATACGCACTGAAGTGTGAGTGTGTGGTGACGTTGATGTATTTTTAATGATTTCTGAGTGGGCTTTCATTTAATGTTTAGGGCAAATTACACCTATGTCCCTGAGGTTTGAGGGTAATTACACGCGAGGACACAAAGTTTCAAAATGTAACACTTATGTCCATTGACAAACGGAATACAAAAATACTTAACAGTTTTGACAAAAAGACTTGATTGCCCCTGACTTTAAAATAAATTACCCACTTAATTTACTGTTTATTCTTCCTCTCCCCACACCCAGCACCCCCCCCCACCCCCACCCCCCGCGCCCCCAACCCCATTTCTGTCACTTCTGCATGAACGGGGTCAAGGACAGCCCCCAATCGCAGCACCCCTGCTGCGGGGAGGAGAGAAGAGATGGAGGAGGAAGAGAGACGGCGACGTCGCCGGCGGTGGATCTGCCGGAGGAGAAGGGGGCTGTCGGGGTGAGGGAAGGGGTTGTTAGCGGGGAAGGGGTTGTTGGCGGGGAAGGGGACTGCCGGCGGGGAGGGAAGAGGCTGCCGGGGTGAGGGAAGGGGCTGTCGGCGGGGAGGGAAGAGGCTGCCGGGGTGAGAGAAGGGGCTGTTGGCGGGGAGGGAAGAGGTTGTCGGGGTGAGTGAAGGGGTTGTCGACGGGGAAGGGGACTGCCGGCGGGGAGGGAAGGGGCTGCCGGGGTGAGGGAAGGGGCTGTCGGCGGGGAAGGGGACTGCCGGCGGGGAGGGCAGGGGCTGCCGGGGTGAGGGAAGGGGCTACCGGCGGGGAAGGGGACTGCCGGCGGGGAGGGAAGGGGCTGCCGGCGGGGAGGGATTGGACCTAATTTGCAAAATAGGGTTTCAAGAAATTAGGGTTTCAGGAAAACCCTAATTTGCAAATTAGGGTTTCAATAAAATCCTAATTTTCAAATTAGGGTTCCAAGAAAATCTTAATTTGCAAATTAGGGTTCCAAGAAAACCCTAATTTGCAAATTAGGGTTTCAATAATATCCTAATTTGCAAATTAGGGTTTCAATAAAATCCTAATTGTGACTTTAAATGAAGGCTTGATTAATTTAATTTTTTTAAAAATATTCAGTATATACAGTACAAGGGGTAGTATCGTCATTTTAAAAATACATATTGATGACATCATACAAAAAGTACAATTTTTGGACGGAACCCTAACGGATGGACACGGCTGATACATTTTAAAAGTGTTTGGTCACGGAATGTTACATTTTGAAACTCGTTGTCCTTGACTGTAATTATACCCTAACCTCAGGGATATAAGTGTAATTTGCCCTAATGTTTATGTTAGAGGTAACAGCACAAATAGTCCCTGAACTTTGGGCCATTTTGGGGTTTAGTCCCTGTAGTTCAAAATTCGTACAAACAGTCCCTAAACTATTCAGTTATAGCCCGTTCAGTCCTTTTTTCCACGTCCGTCTATTTTTAGCCGTTAGTGTGCTCCACGACAGGGGTATTTTCGTCTTTTCTCCTTGCATTTCAGCCTCCACCACCATCCAAGCTGCTGCTGCTGCCAAAATCCATCCAAATCGATGGTGATGCCAACCATCGAAGAGATGCCATCTAGAGGTAACACCACGTTTGGGTGATTGGCGATTGATTGGATGTGTGGTGGCGCTCGGGGTTCGCGGTGGCCGGTGTTGTGGGCTGTAGTGGGGCCGTATGCATCACCATCGAAGAGACACGGCAGCGTTATGTCTGGGTGTGGGACTTGAGCGACGGTGGTAGTGGGTGGGCAGATCCATGGAGGCCACTTCATGGGTGGTCGATTGGTGGCGTTGGTGACCTCGGCCGTGCTGGATCGCCGTGACGGTGAAGGGCAGTAGTTACCGGCGGTGTGTGGGTGGGCAGATCCATGGAGGCCGCTTCATGGGTGGTCGATCGGTGGCGTTGATGGCCCTCGGCCGTGCTGGATCGCCGTGACGGTGAAGGGCAGTAGTTACCGGCGGTGTGTGGGTGGGCAGATCCATGGAGGCCGCTTCATTGGTGGTCGATCGGTGGCGTTGGTGGCCCTCGGCCGTGCTGGATCGCCGTGACGGTGAAGGGCAGTAGTTACCGGCGGTGTGTGGGTGGGCAGATCCATGGAGGCCGCTTCATGGGTGGTCGATTGGTGGCGTTAGTGGCCCTCGGCCGTGCTGGATCGCCGAGACGGTGAAAGGCAGTAGTTACCGGCGGTGTGTGTGGTGTGTGTTTGCGTGTCTGCTGGGGTGTGTGTGAGAGAGATTTTTTGTGTGTGTGTTGTATAATGACATTTAGAAATTGGGGGACTGTGTTCAATTAGTGGTTGATAATGGCGGAAAGGCGATGGCGGCGCGGCGGAAGGATAACGACGACGGCAATGGTGGAAGGGTGGCGGCGGCTGTGATGAGAAAGAAGAATGATTTAGGGTTTAGGTTATATAAATATCAAATGACGGTGTTACCCTTAATAAAAAAATCTTAAGCTTTGTAAGGAAGGGCATTTTTGTCACGAGTATGAAATGTAAGGAAAAAGACGAAAATGCCCCCGATGTTGGCACACTAACAGCTGAATATAGACGGACGTGAGAAAAAGGACTGAACGGGCTAAAATTAGAAACTACAAGGACTGTTTGTACGAATTTGGAACTACAGGGACTACACCCCAAAATAGCCCAAAGTTCAGGGACCATTTGTGCTGTTACCTCTTTATGTTACAAAATTTGCTTTGTGTTCTGCATCACAAGCCAAGGGAATAATTATAAAAAAATTTATCACATTTTCATTTTATATGTGTTCTAAACATAAATAAAAATTATGTAATTTAAATTTCTTTTTGTTTCAAACCAAAAAAGATGAATTTAATTTCATGAAGTGACTGAAGTGTCAAAGAGCCTTGAGGAATAACCTCAGGATTTCGAAAATGAATAACAAGAATTTTTGGGATTTTTTTTTTTTTTGTTGGGCTCGACCCAGCCCTAAATATTGGGCCAAGGGCCAGGGCTTGGACTGGGCCTGGATATCCCTCTTCTCTGGCCCGGCCCGACCCCGGGCCGTTTTCTTGGCTGGGCCGGCACAAGCCCAGCCCATTGACACCTCTACTAAAAGCTAATAATAACTTGTTTATAACCAAGAAGGGCTGGAAGCTCCAATCAAGGCTATTCGTATCTACGATAAGAACAGGTATTTTAGGAGTAATGGATAAAGTAAATCAAGGATTTGGTTGGCAATAAAATCACCTAGAGATTTTGATGCGGGAAATCCCCATCTACTTGAACACGTGATGGTTATTGTCCCAAAAATTTCAGTGCAAGTACACCAGCGTTTATGTCCCAGACGTTGTTGTCTCTGTGAGACAACACCACAAAATCAATCATGTCTAACAAATAAACTGACTTTACTCAGAAATTCGAGAGTTTGAGCCACGCACAGTTGCAAAGATCTACACATCTACTTATGGTGGGGGAGGAGACGGTCTTCAACTATGAAGCACGGAAACGGGTGCTGATACAAGGATACGGCATTTTTTAAAATTTTAGGATACGGGTGCGGTGGAGATACAGCAAATTTTGTAATATTTTTTTAACTATGTATACTTAGTATTGAACTTCTAAATAATTCAAATCTTAAGAATCATAATGTATTTATTAGATATATCATATATGTAAAAAGATATTAATATTCTAAAAAAAGTAGTTAATGGGCAGTTTTGTAAATTTTGAAGTTTTTAACCAAATTAGTTAGAGTTTGTGTGAAGTTTAATGGGCTATTATTAAGTATTAAACTGTATAGCTGAACAGAATAAAGTTTGTATGTGGTATTACTTTTATTTCTTTGAAGTAATGGGGTTGGTGTAAGTAACAATTTAACTATTGGGTACTTAAATAAAATAATAAATATGTGGATATAAGCTATCAAAAAGTCGAAAGTCATCTCCAGGCAACATTGATAACATCAATTCCCTGTTCTTGTTCTTCTATGGAGTCAACCGCACCCACATCGCCGCACGCTGCCTTGGGTAGCCGGTGAGTCCTCCTTCCTTCTTCTCCTTCTCCTTCTCCTTCTACTTCTACTTCTTTTACTCCTTCTTCTTCTGCTGCTTCTTCTTCTCTCCATCTCCTCTCTCCTCTCTCCTCTCACCTCTCAAATTCCTTGTCGGTGGTCACCAGAGTTTTTGATGGTCACAGATCTGCCCGACAATATTATTTTCACAGATCCAATACGAACTGGGCCGCACCCGATATTTAAGACAATTAAAAAATAAATAAAAAATACCAGACACGCACCCGATCCGCACCCGCACCCGACGCGTACCCGGTGCTAGTGCTTCACCCAAAGTGCACCCATGCTTCATAGGTCTTCAATTTGGAAGTCTATAGAAGGAAATATGACAGTTTTATGTGAAACGTAAGTTCTTTGAATTTCTTATGTCCAAAGTCCATTGCCATGTCTTGAATTACCTATGATTGCAGGGATGTTCCAGATTAGTAAATAAGTCCATCATCTCTGCAGTGGAAGCAACTGAAATTGAACATTAAGACCTTGTTGTGTCGCAACAGAGTTACCGAGACTGTAACAACCTGGTCCACGACCCCAGCACAGAGTAATGCTCCCTCAAAAGGGCTAGCCAAGTAAGTACTTATAAGTTCATAGGCGGGGTCTTATAAGACTATCCACAAAGTCTCCCACATCTGATGTGGGATATCACATTCTCCCATCCTTGTGCCTTTAGCGTCCTCGTCAAGGCTCGATCACACACAGCCCAAAATTGTCGTCTTTAGCCAATGTGGAATATACCAGGTTCACCCTTCATTGCCCCAACCATCCTCATAATGTAGGATATACCGGGCTTGCCTTTGTTTTCCTCAACCATCAGCAACCCAACTGGATATACCGGGCTTGCCTTTGTTTCAAGAGTCATCTCTGATATCATCTGTCACGACCCGGTGCACCGCCACACCACAGGGTAATGTCTCCCTCAAAGGGCTAGCCAAGTAAGTACTTATGAGTTCATGGGTAAGGTCTTATAAGGTCCTTTACAAAGTCTCCCACATCTGATTTAGGATATCACAGTAATTCTCTTATTTTGCTTCTTGATTGTGTCTTGTAAGGGTAAACACGAGCCGAGTTGAGCTAACAAAAGGGCTTCTTAGGCTCACTCCAAATAATATGGCTTATACTTGGCTCAGATTGGAACAAGCTCGAGGATGAAGTGCAAGCTTGCCTCAAGAAAAAGTTAGTTTGCTCAAGAGTGGCTCGACTAGGAACGAATCTGTAATGTCTAGTACTCAAACCCGTGACTTCAAGCCTGAAAGATATCTCCTTTAAATACTGTGTAAAGCCACTAGTGTTAACCCTTTGTCTAAGGAGATGCTTTTGACAGTATAACGTAACTGAACAATGCAAGAGCACATATATGGTTCAGTTTTATTTAGGACGCTTTACATGTTGTAAAGTTCAGGAAAATAGCTGACTTGAGCTTAGCACACTCAGCTTCTTTTATAACCTGTGGATTTGTTTGTATTAAATCATTATTTGCTACTAAGCTTAAGTTGCAAGAGAATGGGCCCAACAAGGTACATCATGATTAACGCGTCCCCTGACGTGCAATCCTCACATTGCATGTAGGAGAGAGAAATCAAGGTGCAGCTCCATCAAATATTAAATAGAGGGCAGTTGCACAAACATGAAGAATATCAAATGTGCAAGCTGGGAGACTTGAACCAAGACCTTGCAAAACGAGACATGTTGAATTAATATCTGCTCTAAAGGTTAAGTTGTTGGAGAATGGGCCCAACAATGTATATCATGCCCAAAAGTTTGCCTTTTTTCTGTCTCTCCACGTGTAGTGGGGGCTTGTAGGTGAGATTGGGGTGAGTGCTAGGATACGGACATAAATGTTGGAGACATTCTCTAATAGCTCAAGCATTGAAGCACTGAACTACTACAATGAAGACATATGGTGTCATCAGCTACACAGTAGGTTTGAGATGTTTAACACTTGACAACAAGTCCCTACCTGCCTTAATGCACAGCCTTATTATGGTACCAATTAGTTGAGATTCATTCCGTACCTCTCAAAGAACCTACTTCACAGCAACCACCAAAAAGGGCTCATTTTCCCTAGTCTCTCAAACATTGTGATATTTTTCAACGCCTACCCTTCGTTTACGGTCATCTTCTATATAACTCACGGTGACAGGTGCCATTCCTCAATCAATGTAGATGACTCCATCTTGGTTGGCCTTTCACCCCTATTTAGCAGGTAAAGATTTCATTAATTTTTAATCTTCTCATCTTTCCCTGATCTTCATGCACTTCATAAGATCGTTCGTGTTAAGATGTTGGTAAATATTTAATACTATGCACTCTGCTACATAACGCAGACAAGGCATACAAACTACTTATGAAACGATAAGCATGCATGGCGTTGGTAGTCTCTCAATTTCCACTTATTATCCATGGTTTCCTTTATGATTTTACCTTGGAATTCAAATTGCAAAGGGAGATATTCGGAAGTATGGCACTCATCTACGAAAAACTTTGAGTTCTTAAGCTTGGTTATTTCAAGGGAACCATCAAGTGACTCAATTAAAGAACCATCGAGAATAGATATTTTTGTTTCCAAGGGAAATCCCAATTCATTGGGCCAAGTTTTTATCAGTTGTTCCATTCATGAGAGAGAATGTTGAACTAAAATACGACTGTAAACAGATGAGAAAACTCAACTTTAAGGGACAAGCAAAATATTTTTTAGCTACTAAGAATATCACTGATTAAAGGTGCTGAAAAGACACAGCTGAGTGCATGAAGTTTACATGTATAATCAAGTAACCCACACTTCACCTTTTAAGTACAATCAAGAAATAAGAATAAACCTCTGATACTTGTATGCACCATTACTTTTTTGTCACTATTTACCTTTTCTTTTTGGCAAATATATACACTAGCAGCTTATTGATTATTAGAACACTCTAATTAGTAGTTCACCAAAAAAGAATAGTAAAGACAAAAGAATAACAAGAAGTAGAGATTATGTACTAGAGATTTCTTCTTATTAAAAACCTCTACCATCAGACATTACATATTAGAGTTATAGTCTTTTGGGAAAACAATTACCCCATCCATATGGGGTTCGCCTGGTGGCCAAGGAGGGTAGCTCCCTTGACTTCTTGGGTTGAAACCCTGGGGCCAACATCCATGAGAATTTATTTCCCAGCATGCACCAGACTGATATGGGGGGTGCGGCCTTAAGATCGGCCGGGGAGGGGACTTAGTCCCGGTTGACGTGCAAACTGTCTTAAGGTACCCCTTACCGTCCAAATCAAAAGAAAAAAATAAAAACTATCCTGCTATTAAGAGGTTCAGTGAGTGTACTCTGCCAAAGCCTAAAGAATTAGCGAAACAAATAGGTGATTCAAAGTAACAATCAGGTGGTACGTACTCACTTCAACTTGTACAGTCGGTTCCTCAATCATAAAACTATGACACTGAAAATACAAGCTTACCTAACATGTCGACCATCACCATAAGCATCCTTCACACTGACTGATTCTGCATTGAGATGTTCTTTAATCTGTTGGATACAAGTTAATAAAAACATTTTATCATTGAATTGTATGAAAGATGACATCTATAGGGTGTATTTGAGACATGAGAGAAGTGCATTTTATAAAGAGACCGCCTGCATGGACTCCAGTACATTTTGAGTGTCCAAATGGAGCAAGTAGTATCAATAATCCTTGATAAACATAGAGAAGTTGTGAACAAGGAGATTTTGCATTTTACCTACGATAATGCTCATATAAAGTTCAACTCTGTTCCCTATGTCCAGTAAACATGCATAAGATAACGTGCCATAACCATTATTGTTCTCGATTGATGCTTCCCTTGCATGTGTTTGTATAGCCATCAATTGTTACGCCACTCTCCCAAATCAAATCCCGTCTGAAAACAAGCCATTATTTAACAGAGCAAAAGTAGGTAGTGGTAGTAGCAACGGCATCTGAATTTGAAAGGAGTCATGGGCAGAAACTTTAAAAAAAAGAACTGGTGACACTATTCTGTACATGTCGGAAATGTGCATTTCCTAACTTGAGGGGGAGGTTTTTGAAACTATACGGCTTTACTGCTTTTCTTTCTTGTTGTTTGTTAATCTTTCCCCCTTCTCTATCTAACCATCACAAATCCACTAATCGAGTCTATTGCATGCTGCGGCAGAGTGGTAGATGAGATTCTACACTTACGAATGTGGATATCCATAGTGATCAGGAAGCAAGGTTTGTAGGATGAAGATAGCTTTTCTAGAGATTCTACGTAGATGGAGCCTGCAATGTTTAGTATAGAGATGATCCAAATACTACTTAGCCTAAAGCCCTCCTCAGTCTCAAGTCCCAAATCTCGAAATGTAATAGCAGGATTTATGTCGACGTAAGCAATAAGAATAGAGGGAAAGATCCTAGTTATTTCACACTTCGTGCATTTGCCAAAACCAACTAAACTAGATCTACTAAAATGCAAAGGAAATAGCTCTCTACCATACTTATAACAGTAATAATTCAACGAGATTGAATACATATCTAAGATACTTGTAATGATTCAAGAATGTGGAATATATATGTGCCGTCTGGGAAAGTACAGAATTTTTTAAAGGCAGAAATGAAAAGAACCTTCTTCTCCATGGATAGCATCAAAGGGGAATCGATGGAGCCAGAATCAGGTGTAGCTCGGATACTGAAGTTCCGACTTAAGACGGGACCCTCCAATTCGGTTGCACGCCTGACCTTAAAGGAGGACATCATCAACACAGTGGGACGGGAACGGGGACGGGGACAGAGAGTGGCTGCATAAGTCAGTTTGGTCACTTGGCATCTCAAGAGGGTTTTCCGGCAGGCACCGAACGCCATCGCATAAGGACGGCTCACCAGCATCTTCGCCATCGCCCAACTTTCTCGATCTCTCTCTCACTCTATGACCACCAACATATATGTATCTTCTCTTCTTCTCGATAAGGTAGAAGCATTTTTTTTCCAGGAAAATCTTGCAATGGTTACAATCAGTGGTAAAAATTTCTGCTAAAACTCATTGCTAAATTTTATTACTTCAGCCTTCCAACTCTATTTTGAAATTTTTGGATAAATTTTAATAGCCATTTGGAACGTTTAAACTATATAATAAAATCTATTTAGTCGTGTTTATTTTAAAATAACTAAATTTTCTTTTAATAAAATAAATTAACTCTTCTGGTGAAATATAAATAAGCATAAAGTTAGATCTGATTTGGTAATGATATAGAAAAACAAAATTTAGAAGACTATTTCGTCATAATAAATTAGCTATATATATTAAATCATAAGCCATGACATTTTACAATTGACACGACGAGGTTGCATTTTTGAAAGTCAAGGTCAAAATAATGAATGGAACGATGTCTAAAATTCCAAAGAAGCATGTATGGGACCAAAGGAAGGGGAAATGATATGTGAGACCGGAAAAAGGTTGAAGAGACCGCAATTGATATCAAAGTGGCATAGGTTGAAGGCCAAGTATAAATTGTTTTTGCAGGAGAAAAAGGTTTCTAGTTTCGGGTGGAATCATGTCAATTAGACTAGCATTGCTTCCGAGGAGGTTTGGGACAACTTCTGAAGGGTATCATACTCCAAACCAACTGGGAAGCTCAACTGTTCGTCAACATAATGCCCTGTCTATGATGAAGAAGAGGACGAGGAGAGGTCTGATGATTTCTTTTTTGTAATTAACATGTCACCGTGGCACTCTCTGACGTTGATGACATTGAACTTATGGATTTGAGCCATGGTGGTAATTGCAAAAGTGCTGGTACTCCATGTAACGTACGCTCGGTACAGGAGCCAAAGTCTGTTATAGTATATAGCATTACATGTTACATGCATAGACAGAGTATTCCCTTTCACAAGGTAAAAATAATGTTGGCACAAATATTTTCTAACAGATAATATTCAGACACGTGGCATGATAATTATCTCATAAAGTACCTTGATGAAAGAAGTGGAAGGAGGCACGACTATCATGGTTATTATCAGTTTACATAATGTGAAATTAAGGATAAGTAGAGGTGTCAATGGGTCAGGCTTGGGCCCGCCCAGCCCGGGCCCAGTGGGCCAGAAGTGAAAAAGAGCCGGGGCGGAGCCACTATGGTGGGGAAACAGGGCGGGCCGGGCCAGAGAATAGGGGTATCTAGGCCCAGTCCAAGCCCTGACCCTAGGTCCAATATTTAGGGCCGGGCCCGGACCCAACATGTGTTTTCATTTTTATTTTAATTTCTTATTATTCAAAGTAAAGACTTTAATTTCACTATTTCCTTGTTATTATGTAAGCAAATTTTAATGTAATAATGTGTGTGACACACACACACACACAAAATTGTAATGGCTATTACTAAGAGATCTTCGTGTTAATTCAACCATAGCAGAGCCATGTTAAATTCATGGTCAAGGATATATGTCATGACAAAAAATAAAAAGCAAGTTATAGGTCTGACTTGGATTCAATCTCTTCAGGATTATTTATAGGTGTTCCCAACCTATTCTGGTCGTACCCAAGGGCCTAATAGGGGTCCCATTTCACGCGAACACGTCGACATCGTCAACAGTCAATTTTCCAACATATCGAACCAGTTAGCGCGCGCACGCTCAAGTCACATGCGTTTCTCGCTCCGCGCGCCTTGTGCGCGACTAAGACACAATTTAGTTCGCATCAACGTGACTCACAGTAGCACGTCGTCATACCGAAACCACCCAAGAGCCTTTTCACCAAAAATATCGGATGACGGCGCACTTGGAGCAACGGGGTCAAAGGGCAAATGGCCTTGGCCAACCCCAGGGGGTCGGCCTCGGCCTTCCCCATGCCTAGGGGGTCGGCCTCAGCTTCTATGAAGGGTTGGCCTCGGCCATTTTCTCCCGGTGGTTCACCCCTTCGCGCAACCCTATTTTCACACTTTTTTTGATTCGTACGTTTCGTACGTGACTCTGGCACCTTGTTCATCATATGGGTACAATTCTTGGCAGCACACTCGTCATAATGCAACTTTCGGATTTGTCATTGCCCATCAAAACACTTACCGTCAGCGTGCCCGAAGTTCACCGAGAGGGGGGAGTGGCCTTGGGCTCCTTCATGGGAGTTGGCCATTTGGCCTTGGCCACCCCAGGGGGTCGGCCTCGGTCTTCTAGGGGCCTTGCCCCTTCCCCTAATGTTTGGCCTATGGCCTCCCCCCCGCGTGCACTTGTTTTCTCGAGCCTTTGCACCTCCCCGATGTTTACGAACGTTCGTACATCAACATTGCGACGTCCGTCGTACATCAACCTCACAACGTCCGTCGCCCGTGACCGCGCACCGCTCCCGCGATGCCCGTCGCCCAAAGTCGCGCGCTACCACCAAATGACCCGTCGTCGACGACCGCATACCATCACTCCCAACTTTGTCATTACTACATGTTGCATTCATTATTTTGTTATAACAAACACACTCAACTCATGCCCCGTCTCCGGGACACCCGACGCGTGCATGTGCACTGTCTCCGCGACATTCGTCGCCGCGCCCGTGCGCCACTTCCATGACACGTGCCCCCGGTACCAAGTATTGCTCCTCGACGTTCGTCGCCGTGCCACTTTCATAACATGTGCCCCCGGCACCAAGTATTGTCTCTGCGACATTCGTCACCGCGCCCGTGCGCCACTTCCATGACATGTGCCCACGGCACCAGGTATTGTCTCTACGACGTTCGTCACCGTGCCCGTGCGCCACTTCTATGTGTCCATGGCACCAGGTATTGTCTCCGTGACGTTCATCGCCGTGCCCGTGCGCCACTTTCATAACATGTGCCCCGGCACCAGGTATTGTCTCGTGTTGTAAGCACCGCGCCCATGCGCCACAATCATGTTACATGCTTCCGGGATGGGCTCACAACCTTAAAGCCATCGTCGTCTCAATCACGGGGGGCTTCGGCCCTCGCACCAGAATGGGCTCACAACCTTAAAGCCATCGCCGTCTCAATCACGAGGGGCTCCGGCCCTCACACCGGGATGGGCTCACAACTTTAAAGCCATCGCCGCCACAATCACGGGGGCTCCGGCCCTCGCAGCGGGATGGAATCATAACCTTATAGTCATCGCCGCCACGGGATGAGCTCACAACCTTAAAGCCATCGCCGTCACAATCACGAGGGGCTCCGGCACGAGGACCCCTCGCAGTCGACTCTAAGCACTAAGCTGCGAGCATGTCCACTCATGTTACCGTTGATCCTCGACACCACCAGGACAATGACCCACGGGTCACTCCGGGACGGGACCAGGTCCTTGGAGAGCATCGCACCTAGTCCGCCTATCAGTTGGCTATAAGGGCAACCCTCACCACTGTCATGTTATCTATGCGTCTCTTGACGCATCTTATGGGATTCAGTAAGGGCTTGGACCGGTGGCTGGAGCAACGGGCTTACTCTGATCATGCTATCGCGGTGTGATCAGTCTTCCCAGACAAGTAAAGCGATGCTGTGTGGGGCAGGTAACGCGAATTTGGAAACCGGCAGTCCAACGGAGAATCGATATTTTGGGACCCCTGGTGACGTGTCACTCCTAGGGGACGACATGTGGCACTTTATGACATAAGCACATTGTTTCCTATAAATAATGCACTTTATGACTCAAAAGAGGACTTCTTCTTCATTCTCACAAAATCATTTTTTCACTCTAGAACTTGAGAGCTCTCGGATTCTAGAGAGAGAAACACAAAACTGGACATAACTTTGGACCGTGACTTTGGACCCTGACTTGGACTGTCGACTGCCGGTCCTATTCGTCTCAGCCTTGTCTTCGCAGCACTGCCACTCCTCACGGCCTGTCTCGGAAGCCTTGCTCTCTGCCCTTACTCCGCCCTCACTGTCTCTCACTTTGCATACTTGAAAGTTGACTCAGACTGCAGCCTTTGTGGCACCTCCACGTAAGTACGAACCCATTTTCTTTAGCATCCATAGGTTACTTCTAATTGCACATGAGTTGGTCTGCCACGGAATCTCTAGCTAATAATGACTCGAAAAGTCGATTGTCGAATTTGCTATAGTTGAAATGATTTCTTTTTCATGTCAACAACAATACAAAGTTAACAATATGGTATGTTGAATATATATACTATTATTTTTGTACGACAAACAAGTCACAACACTACAAGATTCAATCTCGTCAGGTTCGAACCTAAGTGGAAGCAGATATAATTTGGTATAACAATGCTTCATCATATATTACGAACTAAAGTTACATAATTATCATGCTTTAAGTAAGAAAAAATTATTAAACAAAAAGAACTCTATTGTCCATTCCTAGAATGCATCATCTATGAGGCACATGTCCTTAGTAATCTCGTATCCCTTGCAAAATCTTTAACCAGTTTGGATTCGAGGCCATATTGATCATTCTCCCGATTGATCTCTGAAGATATATGAGAAGCGTAGATCACCATCATCAACATAATGATCATCGAGGGAGCAAAAAATAATACTATGTGAAGATTTTAGTCACCACTGTAACAAAATTGATCTAATATGACCATATTTGGTACAACAAACGACGTCTTATCATATTGAAGCATTTATAGTCTTCAATTTCATATGATCAGCGAAAAGATTCATATCTGCATTAGGACTAGTATCACATCTGTATTGAGGTTATATAATTTGCGTACTTTTTTACATTGTCATTAAGGAATTATTTTTTTTGTGAGCACGCACAATAGTTTAAAAATAATTCGAATAAATGCTACTCACATTTAGCACTCGTAAGTATATAAGTTAATTATATGCATATGAAAATATATTTTTAAGATTGAATAGTGAGAAAAGCACTAGTCAAATTTTGAGTTTGTCTATGCAAAAAATATATATATATGTAGAATTTTAATGTGAAGTGGAATTAAAACAACAAAACATAGGAAACTGATAAATTCAATCCAAACTTACACTATCTCAAATTCCAAATGGGATTAGCGACACTTATTAATAACACATTTTTAACCTCAAAGACAAACATAACGTGGAAGAGTTCAGATCTCAGCATATATATTAGGAATATTCAACTTTTTAACTTTAATGCTTGAACCAAATATAATGTTGGTAACACAAAAAACTTTAAATAACAAATATGGCCGTTGGAGGAAAGGGGAGGGGGGGAATAAATTTGAAAAATCGTGGGGCCTGCCATAATTGGGCCAAAAATCGAGACATTTTCAAGCCAAGCCTGACCCGGGCTTTTTTTTTGAATACTCCGGCCTGGTCCAAAGCCCTATAATTTCGGGGCGCTACTGTTCACGAGAGGGCCGGGTCGGGTCAGGCCACGGGCTCTTTTGACATCTCTAAGGATAAGTGAGAAAAAGAGATACGCAGAAGCAAAATTTTGAACAAATTGTACAGAGAAGAAAAACCGCCGAAAGGTAAAACTAAATCGGCAACACCGGACGACGTGAAGACAACGGTTGATAGACGATTTCTGGAATGAACGGTTATCAGCACTACTGAGAAGATTTTGGATGGAAATAGCCAATCGTGAAGCCTGCCTTTGATCAACTCCCACCATATTGTCGAATGTTTCTTTTTGACATTTGCCGATACTACAAGAAATTATGGAATAAGTAAACATTAAATAGAACTCAAATTGCACTTAAAGATTAAAAAGTTATCCTCTAACGAGTTAAGTTAAGGTACAATATAGTGAGTAAAGTCATGGTTATTGTACCAGATTTAACCTATCAATTTACCCAAAAAGCTAAACGGAGACAATCAATTTACCCAAAAGTCATGGTCTGTTGAACTTTTGAGGATAATACAGGAAGTTCATCTCCTTCCTCTAACCAAATTCACCCCTTTCTTCATACCATATGCCACCCCCTTTTCCTAAACATAGTTACCTTTCTGTCGCCACTCTCTTTCCAAAAATGCAACCGCCACCATTTCCGATCCAGCCACCCTATTGCCACCACCCACTTTCATCCACATATGTAGCTTTGATAGAAGATGTGATGAAGGAAAAAAGATAATAAATTATATTCGCAATTTGTGTCAACAAAATAAAAAACGTTGGAAGACTCTTTAAGCGATTCCAATGCCAACTCAATAAACAAATAGTCACCATCTGCATGTCGGTTGAGTTTGTGCAATGGCTCAATTTAGGGATCTAGGGTTTGGTTTTAAATTAGGGTTTGCTCAACTGGGAGGAAGTAAAAGAGAGAAGGAGGTCTGGCTGCCACATGGGTTGGACTTTGATGATGTGACTGCAACATGGGTCTAATGACATGGCTACCACATTGGCTTTTGATAAAAATTGTCAAAATTGCGCATCAAAATAGAATAAAGGGTTAAATACATGTAGGTACCCCTGGAACTACCACAAAGTCTCACTTAAGGGTCCAAAAGTTTAATTTTTACACATAAATGTCTGTAACTCAAATTTTGCAATAAGTAAGTACATCCGTCCACATTCTTAACAATTCATGCCTTTCTGTCAGGGGCATTTCTGGGAAGTCATATTTGATTTTTTATTGTAAAATTCCTTAATTTTTGGAACCCTAATCCATTAGTATTTGGAACCCTAAAACTAATTCTCAGAAGCGGCAGTGGGATCGGCCTCGCCGTGGGAGATGAGCTGCGATCTCAAGGTTCTTGGAGGCCGCGGTGTCGATGATGGGTCCTAGTTTGAATTCGGAGTCAGCGAGCAAGAGGTGGTTGGCGAGGATGCCGGGGAGGGATGAGGTGTCGAGCAGTGGATGGTCATTGCCAGAGGGTGTTGCGGCGACGGCCATTTGGTAATCAAGATTTGCGGCGGATATGTGGCGGTTAGTGGTCGTGGGTTTCCCGATGTGGTTGCAGGTGGTCTTAGGTGGCAGATCTGATTTAATTCTTTGGATGATGTCGCCGGAGGCCACTGGGCTCGCGGGATTGGTGGTGGTCGGCAACCGTGGATGTGCCACTGTGATTGTGGATTCGTTGGGACGTGGTTGCCTGTGGGTGGGTCAGGGTAAAGGGGAGAACGGTTACAGGGGCCGCTGCCGGTGGGTGAAAGTGTGGAAACAGAGGGGGTCTTTCTTGGGGAGGTGGATGCCGGCATGGTGGATCGTGGTGATGGCCACCGGTGGCATGGACAGTTAACGTCGTGGTCGCATGCGGTGTTGGTCGTGGATGGCGGCGACAGGGGCAGTTGCCGACATGGTTTGCATGATGCAGTTGTCAGCGTTGTCGCTTGAGTAAGCTGCCGGAGAGTGTCACTGTCGGTGGTTGATTGTGATGTGTGACATTAACAGAGGAGGATGAATAGGGGGAGAGAGAGGAGTGGACGGCGGCGAGGAGGTAGTTTGAAAAAGCTAAAGTTGGTTGACGAAATTGCCCTTGACGGAAAAGTCTGGATCGTTAGGAAAGTGGACGGATGTACTTACTTATTGCAAATTTGGAGTTACAGTCTCTTATGTGTAAAAATTAAATTTTGGGACCCTTAAGTGAGACTTTGTGGTAGTTCCAGGGTACCTACGTGTATTTAACCCTAAAATAAATATCCCAAAAAGTTAAGTTTTTTCCCCCAACGAGTGTCCGAGGCAAAAAAAATTGAAGCATGGGGTGGGGAAAACAAATAATAATAATAATAATAATTTAGGGGTGCTTTTAGCAACCGGGCCTAAAGTATGGTATTTTATACTCAAGTAATTTTAATCACATATAACATGATGAAAGTTATTTAGTACGGTGACAATGTAATAAGTTTATCACTAGTTAGGTTAGGTACATACATTGCAAAAACCTGCTGGTCACTTCCACTCCCTTTTGAGTTACTGTCTAGACATACTCCATTAAGAAGTTGCAAATTGATGGCATGTTCAAGAATCATGTCCTAATCAATTGCAATGAAAGTACAAACTCGATAATGAAATGGGTTGTTTAGTTCGAACGAGTCGAGAACAATCACACACGAGCTTGATTAGAGCTAAGATCTCGAAGCCTTGAGTATTTTTATCTTTTCAAATCTTAATACTCAGAATTATGAAATTTCTTGGAATAAAGTGTTATTTCGAATTCCAAGACTTGGATACCTCAATAACTCTATATCTCTTTTCCTGTTGTGCCATAGCTTTTATTATCGTGTGAATGTTACGAGTAAATACCAGAGCCATCGTTATTGATAGTGTAAGTTTGCCTACGAGTTACTGTTATGCAATGTGTATATTAAATTTACACACAAATAGTTATCACCCAAAGCCTAAACCAGTAAATGAACCAGGTAGTTGCTATCGGAAAACAAGCTATCTACAGAGGCGAATGAGTCCATAGTGAAGACACGTGTTGTCTATTACTCCAATTAGGAGTAAAATTTTAGTACTGACGTAATACTCCACGTAAGATATTCAGATCGCATTTGCATCGCAATTTTGCACAATTAGCAGCAGTATAAAGAAGCGGCGTCGCCCCTAAACGAAAAAGAAAAGAGCGAAAAAACAAAACTGAAAAATACCCCATTCCATTCCATTCCATTCCATTTGGAGGTAGCGACGGTGGGCGTTTGTATCTCCATCTCCACCTCTTTCTCCGACCACAGCACTACCCACTCTCATTCTCAGTTTTTAATTTACCTCCCCCTCCCCCTTTCTCTGTCTGTCGTTTCGATTTTGATCAAATTGACCTGCCAGTTCTTTCATCACTTTTGATTGTCCACTTTCGTCATCTCGCATTCCCACACAAAAAAAAAAAAAAAAAGAAAAGAAAAATACAACAAGAAGAAGAGATCTTTCAGGCGATAGATACACATGGATGATTGATCTTTGACATCGATTTTCGAGTGGTTTGATGGATCTATTACTAGAATTCGTCTTGTTGTTGTGACGAATGTTGAATTCGAGGGTTTGGGGGTGGATGAGAATGGGATTGCAATCTTCTGGTGAATTTGCCGGAAGATTAGTGCACCGGATGACCTGGCAATCGGACCGCTGATTCCTCTTTGCTTTCTGTGGTGTACTATTAATTCAATATCTGTCTATATATTGGTTGTGCGAGGCCGCAGGTGTCATGGATGGGGTCAGCACTAGTAAGGAAGGCGAATTGGCCGCCGCGGCCACCGGGAGCTTGCCATGGCGTCCGTGCCAGCTAGTATTTTCTACTTATTCCCCCTTTCCTGATGGAAAGCCCCAAGCTTTGGACGCTTCTGTTAGAAGACCTGTAAGTGCTCTTGCTCTTTGTTCTTTCTAAAATTTTAATCTTCACGTTTCTCTCGTTGCCTTGGCTTTTGGGGGGGAAGACGCGCCATTCTCTGCGGGAGGGACTCAAACTTTGACTGACACTACTGTTTCTTAGCACCAGTTATCAGGCTACAACCACAGGGGATGACTCACACTGCTCCTAATTGATTCGCAAGCCTTTCTAACTACAGTACATTTCTTTCACATTCTCTTGATGCTCTCACTTCAAACGTTCCGTAAGGCCCTCAATTACAACCATACCCAATAAGCCACATTTTCTTTCTCTTTCTTATATAAAACCAATTTCACCACCCACAGCACAACTTAAGGGTGGCCATAGTACTTGACATGGCCTTCCAGGAGAAGGAATGAGCCTCTCTACTGGACAAGCACAAGTGCAAAGAGTTGATGGAATCCCTATTCAACTTCTCTGATAGAACGGAGACCTTGAATCTTTTAAAAAGATACAACCTGAGAATAGCTTTAGAAAGTTCATCTTAGCTGCAATGTGGAGTAACTATTCTTCAATGCTACCTTTCACGGATAAGAGTGAGTGGGAAGCTACCTTAGGAAATTTAGTATTAGCAGCCTTCAATCACAATGAACATGCAAGAGGAAGTATTTCAAAAAAAGAAATAAAGAAAGAAACAAGAAACCCAAAAAAAATTGTGTAGAGAAACCCTCTCTTAGATTGCGTAACCTAGATTCGTGCTGATTGAACCGCAAAATCTGCTCTATGAAGCTATGAAGCGCACTTGATCAACTTCCATTACAAACAAATCTGTGAAGGGATTTGTGAGGTTGTATTGTCCAAGTAACGATATCCCCTGCTGAGCTCACACACAGTTTGTTTTCGAAAAACCGGATTTGGCTCATGTGCAATTTCAGTAGGGGCGGGGGTCAACGAATAAAATTGGTGATATGTGACCTTCTATTTTGATCTCGTCTATACCTGTCGATTGACCCAACAATGAACAGAATCTGATATTAGTTGCGCCTGATTCTGGTCCAGTCCATCCTGCGTCAGGTTCCAACCCAGTTCGTAATCAATAGCGGTTTTAGCTTCTGGCTGTTTTATCTTCTACAGCGCTTGAATCACTTTTAATTTATGCTGTATCATGCATGGGACCTATGTCTTATTTGATTGTCAGATGAATATAGTCGTGTAAATGTTGTTTCCTTAGCTGCATATGTCATCAATATCTGCTTTTGGACCCTCTGGACAGAGTCCCTTTGATAGCCATGCCTATATTTGGAGTATCCCTTTTGATAGAAAATTGTCTTTGCAGTTGGTGGCCAGACTAACCAAGGATATTGTTGAGACATTCCGGATATGCAATCCACAATTCCGTTATACAGATGAGCTCAATCCAAAACGGTTCCTGACAAGCCCATCTGCTGGAGTGCTCAATGACGGCCATGATAATGCGAACTCAGACCTCATTCTGACCGTGAACTTTGCATTGGTTAATTTAGAAGCTAATCGGAGGTTTGATATCTTTGTTTATATACTTTTCATTTTCTGCGTTATTGTTCTGTATTTTACATTCTTTTGCGTTCCCTTGCATATGAAGTTCCGATTAGCTGGGTTATGGTTATGCATGTGTTTATTATGCCCATATTGTGAAGAACACTGCCAGCCCAATTGTTCACGCCCCTTGCAATTTTGAAAAAGGAAAACAGTAAAATTAGCTAAATGCAACGTTGTTTCCATTGAATGTAGCCTAGCCCATCAATATGCTTTCTTCCTCTCCACTGTCCAAACTGATCAAACACGTCTGTTTAACTCCCAGCAATCAAGTCATTTCTTGGTACTTCTCTCGGTATTGTTATCGGTTTACCTTAAACTATCTTACCCCATCAAGTGGACATGATTCACTTCTCTTCATTAGGGCATCTAAAGGCCTACGTTGAATATGAGAAAATCATCTCAACTAGTGCTCCTTCATCTTTTCCACAGTTGATGACATCCTGACCTTCTTGCTATCTTTTCTATTACTATCCTATTGTTTCTTGGTTGGTGCCTCGTCCACCAAAACCTTGTATGTTTCAGTTACATTCATCATTTGCGCATACTGTTAAGCTTGATAACATTGCTTGACCCATTTTCCAACAGCTTAAGCTTTAGAGCTGATGGTAATTAAGATGTTACCTGAGCTCTCACTGCGCAAGGTTGTGGGTTCGATTCTTTCTGCTTGGGTATTAGGTCCCCGTTTGTCATAGTGTAGCTTGCATCCCTTTATTTGGTGCGCTAAGTGGTGGTGCACCTTAATTTGTCTCGCCACATGCAATTGGGGGCTTGCACGTGATTGTGCAATATACAACTAAAATATCCTTTCTTAAGGTACTTACATTTCCCTTGTACCTCTCTTAGTCTGACAATGACCTTAAACCTTGAGATTCTAAAGTTCTAACTCTGACCAGAATTAATCTTTATTAACAGGGGATGAGCCCTAAAGATTAAGGATTTGTTCTCACTGTACGTTATCCTTGACAACATAATATTGTTGAAATTTGACCTTAACTGGAAATGTACTGTTGCACAGTCACTCCCTAATTGGTTATACGTAATTGCTTGTTAACTCCGTAATCACGTTCTCACAAACGCAACAAATACCGTTCTCTGCAAACCAGATCCTTACTGCGCCCTGAAGTTGTACCGCAAAATTCTGCTCTCATGGCGTCGTCTTGGAGTTGTTCCTTTTGCTATCTCCCTTGCTATGTCATTTGTTCTTGATAAGTAAATGTATAATTACGAACTGCCGGAAGGGGGCGAACCCATGTACGCAAGAAGACTACAATAGTAATTACCTATATACCTCAAAAAGTTATCCAGAAACACACAGAAGGCATCACCGGAATCAAGTTTTTCCTTATCCCAGAAAGCAAGCATAGACAAAAAAAGATTCTTAAGATTCTCAAGGATATCTCCACACCCTCAAAAGCTCTAGCATTCCTTTCCCTCCAAATGCACCAAAACATGCTTGGAGGAGTCAGCTCCCACAATTTCACCGCATGCCGCCTCTTCTTATGCAAAGAGCAAGCCTTGAGTAGATCCAGTACCGAACAAGGCATAACCTGATAGACCCCTAAAAGGCTGAATGCAAGATCCCTAAGCTCACTAACAACAGGGCACTGCTGCAGAAGATGTGCTACTGACTCACCAGCCTTCTTGCTCATGAAGCATCAATTTTGCATGTATATTCCTCCTTTTCCTCAAGTTGTCCCCTGTAAGAAATGACCCCCTGCCATTTCCTACCCAAAAAAGCAGACCCGAAGAGGAGCCAAAGAGCGCCAAACTGTTCTTCAAGGAAACAAAAAATGACTACGGTGAGAAAGCTGCACATAATACGACTTAACATAAAACAAACCCCTTTTATCTTCTTTCCACAGCACTTTATTCTCTCCACCTCCAGGAGCCGCAACTGAATTGATACGAACCAGACAATGAGAGACGAATTCCAATTCCTTATTGTCAAAAGCTCTTCTGAATTTGGGGCGGCCCATCTGTGCTCACACCCAATAAAACAAGAGAGCTCCTGAACACTAGCCTCCTTATTCATTGCGATATTAAACAAAGGAGGGAAAGACTTGCAAAGCTCCTCTTCACCGCACCAAAGATTGACCTAGAATTTCACTAGATTGCCATTTCCAACACAGAGTTGAATATGCTTGCTGAATTTTTGCCAAATTGCTTATCTACTTGGAGCTTAAGCGTCGGCACTTGCCCAAATTACCGACCACAAGCCGCCTCCACCTTGCATCTATTTCATGCAAATACTCCATAACCACTTCCCAAGTAAGGCAGCACTAAAAGAAACCAACTCTTAATCCTCGTTGGCTCTAATCTCCATGCTGACTCTATCTCCCTTGCTATATCCTCATCGCTCTTTAAAGATCCTAAGCAATAGAAAGCAATCTGAACACACAGAAAACTCTTGCACACATAAGGCACACATACTGTCACACACACACACATACAGAACATGCAAATGCACATGCACACACTCCATTAAACACATACAGTCGGACGCACGCGCACACACACCGTCCATCATACGTACTGACCCATCGTACCCACCAAACAAACCATGCCATCAACACAACCCCTAGTCGTACCCACCCACCAACACCATTGCTACTTCCCCAAATCCAGAATGAGACGAGAGAAAAGACAAAAGCACCGCCCACACCCACCACCGTCGGGGCAACAACCACCCACCACTGTCCCACACCCACCACCATTAGCCTCCAACCAACCATCATATTCAGCCCACCACCTGGATGGAGGCTCTTTAGGGAATTAGGGGAGACTATTTCGGTAAATTCAAGAGCAATTGTAGCGGTTTTGAAACCGGCAATAGTACTGGATCAGGACTTCATTCAGAATGTTGCATTAGAAGTGCCTCAGATCTACATTAAGAATGTGTTTGGATGAAGAATTTCAAAGTACCTTGCATTTCAAAATCCATTCATTTTAAAATGCGCTGATTTACAAATTTAGTTTTTGGGCGATTTTGTAGAAGAGAATATTTAATATATGGATTTACATCTGAAAAATTGAGCCCAGATAATTTGATGGTGTATGGATACAAGATAATGAGTGACAATTTTCTTTTTTTATGGAAGAAGGTAGCTAAAATGATGGAGACAAAAATAGTCACTATCTTCCTATATTTGTGGAAAGAATATATTTGTGGAAAGGATTAGCCATAAAACTAGTCTGGACCTTAGTTGAGCGGGGCAGGTATGGAGCGTACTGGAAGATTTAATGAGTGAATAAATAAACAAGTTTTACCATTTCTTGAATATAGTTTGAGAGAGAGGGAGGGAGGGCAACAACAAACAAGGACTTGAAGGAGACAAAAAGTTAGGGCTTGATTAGGTATCTCTCACTTGTTATTTGCTAACGGGATGGAGTTCCCATATGAGCTTGGGACGAGATCCCATGGAGCTCCTAACTTGGGATCGCAAAAGCGAGTTTCCGAGAGAGAAGCGTGACCATATGAGGAGTTTCTTGCAACTAAGGTCTGGACTACTTATTTCTATAGGGGAATTTAGCACACCAAACCCCCTTTTCAAATCTCTCCTCAAATTTGGTAAATCCATCTCATCATAATCCAAACAAGGGATTTGGTCATTTATTTTCAAATTCTCTTTAAAAGTGAAACCATCAGTTCAGTTATTTCATCCAAACACACTCTAAAGGATTTGTGAGTGATCATCAATCTCAATTCTCTACCCATCTTTGGTATAATTACTTGCAGTGACATGTATATTCTTTCGAGTCAAAGTCACCGAGATCTATAGATCTGAGCCAAAATGACCGAGATGGTGTCGGTTTTGGCTCAGATTTGGAATAGATATAGGTGGAAGCGAAGCCGATGCTTGTGGTGGTAGTTGTGGTTTTGTTGGTGGTGAGGATGGTGATGTTGGTACTGGTAAGAATTGTGATTTTGGTTTTAAGTGTGCGATGCTCCTGGGATTCTGGTGATGGTATATGGTGTTGGTTTGGCTCGATAAAGAAAGAGAGTAGAGTTCTATATATATATATAGAGAGAGAGAGAGAGAAGGTAGATTCAGAAATGTTGCTAACCGCCTCTTTTTTAGGTTGGTTAATCAAAAATCCTCAGAAAAGTAGCATTGCAGCCGTCCATTGTGCCATGTTGATGGCTGATCCAGAGAAAACAATTATTTTCAGCATTGGGTGTGTATCAACACTGGCCTAGATACCTATTTTTTCAGCTGTGATCTGGCCGTCCAGGTCACTATTTGGACGGCTGAGATCTGTTTTTTTCTTAAGAATTTCATGCTTAACCGGCCCAAAGAAGGGCAGTCACTCTTAATTCTTATCTTGCCCCTCTCTGCTTTTCAATCTCTTTGTACATACTCCCTTTGTCCCGCATAAACCGATCATATTTCCTTTTTGGGCCGTCCCACAAGAATTGTCACTTTCCAAATTAAGAAGGATTCTATAAGTATATTTCCATATTTACCCTTTTCACACTTCTTTTTATTCAATTTTCTCTCTCCACATTTAATTCTCCACCAACTCATTTTCTCTCTCCTGACCCACTTTCTTACACTTTTTTATTCTATCTCTCTCAACATTTAACACTATACTAACCCATTTTCTCTCCCCTGACCCACTTTCTTCCCCTCATCTTTCTAAAGGTAGAATGAGAAACGCACAATATATGACTTAAATCCTTAATCTACGTGCGAAAAAAAATGGTCGATTTATGTGCGATAGAGGGAGTATTACATAAAAAAATCGACGCCCCACCATCTGCAGCAGGCAGGTGGAACTGCAGATCTACAATCAAATTCGATGGCCGATGGTGAGGTGGGTACGACGGTGGATGATGGTGGCAGGCTGTGAGGAGTGTTGGGTGGGTGGCCGCTGTGAGGATGGTGGTTCGTGGCCACGGGTTCGGTGGTGGGTCGCCGCGTTACGGTGGTGGTGGGTCCCCGTCGTTACGGTACTGGAATCATGTTTTTTCTCTATGCAGATTTGATGGTGGTTATGGGTTTGGGGTTCTTTGGGTGGTTTTGTGTGTTATGGCTTCAGATCCATGGTGGGTATTATGGCATTTATTCAGGTGATGGTGCAGGCTATGGTGGTAGGGGCGTTGGTTTAAGTGGTGGAGATGGTTAATGGTGTTGGTTGGTGGAGATGGTCAATGGTGTTGGTAGGTGGTGGAGGTGAGCTATGGTGTTGGTGGGTACTGGTATTGGTATTGGGTTGTTGCATGACATCGATGGTGAATTTGGTGGAGGGAGACAACAGAGCTGGCGATGGCGGAGGAAGATGGTTGAGACTTCCTATGGGAGAGAGGGTAGGACAAAGGGCAAAATTTCCATTATTTTTGACTTGTGCTTATCGTGCCTCTTGGGCGGTCAGACGAGACAAAGAAAAATAGAGGCCAATCTTGGCCGTTCACGAGATGACGTGGACGACCTTATAAAAAATAGTCGTTTTACTAGCGCTTGGTGTGGAGCAGCCCCCATGTATACATTGATATTCATATATATTCACACACACACACACACATATATATATATAGGGAGCTGACGGCAGAGTGGGGTATTTTGGTCAAAATGTGTGGCAGACGGTTTTTTTTAAAAAAAAAAAAGATCTAGCCAGATCGCGCGGGCAACTTAGACCAAGTTGCCCGAGCAGTCAACGGATCAGCTCCCTATATATATATATATATATAGGGAGCTGATCCGTTGATAGCGCTAGCAAGTTGCTAGCGCTGTTTGGCCGTCTGCTACATAATGTAGCGGACGATAATTTACCGTCCGCTACATTATGTAGCAGACGGTGAAAAAATTCGCTGTTGTGGCGCGCGATCTGGCCGTCCATTCTCGCCCGTGGACGGCCAGATCGCGCTAGCAACTTGGGTTAAGTTGCTAGCGCTATCATTTTATCAGCTCCCATATATATATATATATATATCTATCTGTATATATATGTATATACTAGGGCCCATCCCCACTAAGTGCTGGGGTGGGCTCCTTCATCCCATCCCCAACCCATGTGGGGCCGCCCATCACGGCTACGTGGACAGTGCCGGGTCACTTTTTTAAAACACCAAAAAGTAGTGCGCCAGATATTTGGTTCAGTGTTCAAAATGACCAAAATGCCTCCCCCGTTTTTTCTTTCTTTTCTGTCTTTCGCTCCCACTTCCCCTATTCCCGCTATTTCTCTTCATTTATACCCTCCCTCTCTCTCTCTCTCTCTCTCTCTCTCTCCCTCTCTCTCTTGCTTCCTCTCTTGCCCCTCCCTCCCTTCACCCTTCCTTTGGCTGCCGCAACAACAGATCGCTCCTCCACCAATGCCCCACCAGATTCTCTACTTCCACTACTGCCATCAAATCCCAACCATAACCACCCATCGCCACCGTATTTCCTCACTTCCACGGCCAACCACCAGCTTCCACCGCCATAATCCCATCACCTAATGTGGGTCAAAGCCGCTCTGGCCACCATCTCATCACCATATTGTGGGTCAAGCCGCCGCCGCCACCACTATAGAT